>OZ012741.1:471372691-471879162 GCA_963859935.3 Lathyrus sativus | reverse complement strand
CTAGTTATTAGGTTTCGAAGAAGAGCGGTCTTACTTGGGGGAAAATATCTAGCAAGGAAAACTTTTCTAAGGTCATCCCAAGTTGTTATTAAATTGGGTGGAAGGGAATCTAACCATGATAGAGCTTTATCTCTGAGGGAAAAGGGAAATAATCTTAAGCGTATTGCCTCAGGAGAAGCTCCATTGGTTTTAAAGGTGTCTGCTAATTGAAGAAAGTTTTTTAAATGTTGGTTCGGGTTATCAGTAGCGAGACCTGCGAATTGTCTCTGTTGCACTAATTGCAGCAGGGATGGCTTAAGTTCAAAATTATTGGCTGGGATAGCGGGGTTTACTATACTGGAACTAGGTTCCTCGTTTGATGGTTGGGCGAAGTCCTTAAGAGGTCTTCGATTTTGATCTTCGGCCATAGCTCCCCTATTCCTATGGAAAAATAAACGTGCGCGAGTGTAACGTTCAGGTTCAGCTAGAGGGTCTACTAAACTTCCGGCACTGCGAGTCTTTCGCATTGACCGGTGGGTAACAACCTTAGTCTAAACGGTATAACTACAGGGTAATGAAATTTGACGATATTGGTCCCCGGCAACGGCGCCAAAAACTTGATGCGTGTTTTTCGCAAGTGTACGAATCACGTCAAAGTAATATAAAAGATTATCGAATCCACAGAGACCAAGTGTCAATCTATCGTACCTGTTGTTATGGTGTTTATCTAAGGCAACTATTTTTAAGGGTTTTAGTAAGGGTGCAATGGTAAATAAAATTATAATTTTAAATAATAAATAAAAGACAGGCTCGAATGTAATTCACGTAATCAATGATAATCCAGTACTTGTTAATGGAACTACTTATGGGCAATGTTTTCTCCTTTGAAAAGAACTAATTTAACAGGAACTGTCGCTTTCGCGTATTCAGAACTGAGTTGTACTCTCTAATCAACCCCTCCTATTGTCACGGATAAAAAGGTGCGTACTGCGTTAGAGTAGTAAACCTATTTTTAAGAAATATAGTCTCTTAACAAAGTTGAAAAGTATTTTAACCTGGACTTCTTAGCAAAAAGAGGTTCTTATGAACCAGACTCTAAATCTCATAACGCGTCCGAAAATCGTTTTAAAATCTCTTTTCTTTTTAATCTAAAAACTCCTAATGAACTATACAAAGCGCTTTTGGCTGTTTTTGAAATAGTTAAAAACAATTACTTGAATTGAAAGATAAAATAGCCCTTAGGTGTTTCCACGAACAATTATACTGATTACTGGTTTAATTACGATCCTTACATTCTAACCTTTATGGGATTAGTTAGACATGATAAAGTAAATATTCTTTTTATAGTTTTTCATATGAGTAATTTAAAGCGAGTGCGGGAAGTAAACAAAGTAAATGTGCGAGTGCGGGAAATAAACAAAGTAAATGTGCGAGTGCGGGAAATAAACAAAGTAAATGTGCGAGTGCGGGAAATAAACAAAGTAAATGTGCGAGTGCGGGAAATAAACAAAGTAAAGTGCGAGAAAATAAATAAAAGTAAAGCAATGCGGAAAAATAAAATACTAACTGGAATTAAAATGGCGGCAGGATTAACTTCCTCCAGAGTGCTCCAAAACTCGAACCACAGACAGATTACAGACTCGATCACTCGATTGCAGAGGCACCCCGATGTGGAATGGCAACTGCTTTATAACTGATATATGCCTAGAGAATTCTAATTCTGGATGAAGAAAAACGAAAATCTAAGGTCCTATTTATAGGAGAAACTGGAAGCGCGAAATGACCGGGACGCCCCTCCACTAAAAAGTGGAGGTTGAGGATTTTTGCCTTGTGGCTCCCGCCACAGGCCTATGGCGCCCGCCACGGTCCCTACAGGGGATGATGTAGTGGGGATCGTGGGTCTTGGAGGTTGAGGAGTGGTCTTGAGACGTGGCCACGTCATGGCTAACCCCATGGCGCCCGCCACAGTGGGTGCCGTAAGTGCAAAATGCTGAATTTCTAGGTTTTCGTCCGTTTTCACTCCTTTTTCGCTCCTTTTCCCGATTCCAGCTCCGATTATTATAAAAACCTGAAAACATAAGAAAACAAAGCAATAACAAAGCAAAACAACAATAAAAGCTAAGAATGCATGCGAAATCGGAGTCAGAAATACGGTGAATTTTAGTGTGATCAGCTTCCTAAGGAAAGGTCACCCCTACTTGGTCAAAGGTGGACGGTTGATTCCATATTTCTAAGGGTATGTGAGTTAGTTACTGATGTTGACATCTTTTTATCCAAGAAACATCTTATTTCGCATTTCCTACGAATGGGCAATAGAGAAGTATTGGGGGAGGGACGATTCCACTATGAGGGTGACATATGATCACTCATTCCTTGTTGAGCAACTTATGGTCATTGCCCTAGTCAAGTGTTTTACAAATATGACACTACTCAATCCCATAAGAAAGAGACTTTTGATAGAGGACGAAATGATTTTAGACCATGGGGCGTTCTAGTATCCCGAGGTCCTAAATTTTTAAATGATACGTCTGATGTCTTATGCCAAATAGGCTCGTAATTATTTTTTTTAAAGAGAAGTTAAATCTTTTGGTCCTCTAAGAGGAAACTCTGAGTTTCTTGAGAGTTTAATTATCTTGAAAAATCTAAGCCCTTTAGGTGAAGTCCTATGTTATCTGGATGATGAAACTATAAGTTTCTCAAGCAAGGCGTTGAACCTCTCAAGATGAACATCAATCAAGCCCTCACACAAGACTTATCACTAAGTCTCTTAGGATAGACTTTTGTAACACTTCTTGGGAAAACACCTGATGCCTCACTTCCTTCGCACTACTCCAATAAGATATCATACACTTGGTGCACAAGTATCTTACTCACAATTATAGAAGCAATCAACTCTCAGATTCAACATGAACCTTACTGAGCTCTTCCATTCATCACTCCACACAACACTATTTTAATAAGAATGGAGAAGTATAAGGTTTTATACGGAGGAATATGAAAGACACGTGCGATATTCTTTATGAAAAATGTTAAAGTTAATTGGAGATCTAAATAAGTGTTTTAAAATATAGTCATGGTAAATCAATCTTTTTATTTTATTTCCCTTTTCTTTCCTTTTTCCATTGTTCTTTTGTTTGATATGGTAGATTTTTGGTTATTAAAAATACTTTAAATAGTTTTTCTAATATTAAATTTCATAATTTTATACAAATAAGGATAATTTTTATATAGAAAGTAGGAAATTATAACACATTGAAGAAAATTTAAATGATTAAGAAATGAAATATTTGATTGACAGAAACTTGAGATTTTCTTTTAAGTTCTTTTCAATGTTGCTTTGATAAATTGATAATATTGAACTATTTATATTGTTATGCCTAATTACAATTATATAGTTATCATGTTTTGAAGATTCTTAGAAAATAAACAAAGAAGCATATAAAATGAAAAAACACGAAATTCATATATTTATGTATAAAATTATAACTTACAAAAATTATGAATTATCTTAAAATAATTATAATATTTTCTCAATGAACGAAAAAATATGTATGAATATATTATAATAAAACAAATGCAACACATAAGTTGTATACCCAGCCTCAAAATACTATAGATTTGAGTTTCAAAAACTTTTATCAAAAAAGTTCTTAAAATATTAAAATCCTATCATGGTTTCGATCCTAGGACCTGTAGATATGAGCCCACCACGCTTCCGCTGCGCCACTCTAATTCACATTTATTTGTTAATTTTTATATTTTAATTATATTATGCATTGGTAACATTAAAAATAAATTTAATTTAATTAAGAATTTATCTCATCATAACAATGAGTAATAAACTGTTCATTGTATTGGCCCATTTATGCTTGCTGAACATCACACAAGTGCTAGAATAACCAACAACCAGCTTAAATAATATATTTCACAAATACAGCTAAAAATAATGAAGGGTCAGTAGTCAAGAAAAATAAAGACGAAACATACCTATATTAGAATATCATCGTAAGTAGTTGTATTTTTTTTATAATGACATAGATAGACGGGTCTCATGTATCAAGATATTAAATAATTTGTACATTTAATTTCTAGAGTTACATTAAAACTTGAAATCATATTCGTAGTTAAAAACGAGATGACAAATAGGTGCATATTAATACATATAAATAGATATTTCACATTCAGACCTAGAGTTTTGTTCAGTTTATTTCAAATGATGACATCATAAGTTACTACTCTAAATTTATTTTAGCATTCAAACTTGACACTTGCATTCATTATGATGCACGGACACACAAGTCTCGCATAGACATATGACTCACAAACATTTAGTTAGACAAGTGACTTCAAACACCCAAATGGGAAATGACGCAAATGTTTAATATTACTAACGATATCTCGAGTTTGAATATATACCCCTTTGTAATAAAAACCATAGGGTTTCTTACCTAAGCGATTGATATATATCATTCATTTATCTATTAAATTTTCAAATCTTGTTCTTATTTTTAGTAGGTCGTCTTATAATTTCATGTAGTCTGGGCGTAACAGTTCTTTTTGACATCTGTTGTGAGTAGACTACTGGGTGCAATGCTTGTGATGTAGTACCCTTGATATGATATTGATGTACTGGTCAAAAAGTACAAGTCTGCACGTTGCTTTTGCAAGGTTTATAACAAATAATGGTGGTTATGGATTGCCCACGACAGCGAGAAGCCATGTAAGGCGGTGTTTATGGTGATTTAGGGGGCCTGCTCACGTGAGGTGGGAGATTTGTATATAAGTGGGGTGCTTAGTTATATGTGTATGAGTTTGGATCTATTATTTCTATAGTTGGGGGGAGATGTATTTATAGAGGCTTTGGGCCTAGGGCTTCCTAAGGAAAGGTCACCCCCACCTGGTCAAACGTGGACCGTTGATTCGATATTTCCTAGGGTATGTGAGTTAGTTACATATGTTGACATCTTTCTATCCAAGAAACATCTTATTTTGCATTTCCTATGAATGGGCAATAGAGAAGTATTGGGGGAGGGACGGTTCCACCCAGAGGGTGACATATGATCGCTCCTTTCTTGTAGAGCAACTTATAGTCATCGCCCTAGTCAAGTGTTTTACAAATATGACACTACTCAATCCCTTAACCAAGATACTTTGGATAGAGGATGAAGTTATTTTAGACCATGGGGCGTACGAGTATCCCAAGGTCATATATTTTTAGATGATACGTGTGATGTGTTATGCCAAATAGGCTCGTAATTAATTTTTTTAAAGAGAAGTTAAATTTTTTGGTCCAGTAAGAGGAATCTCTAAGTTTCTTGAGAACTTAATCATCTTGGAAAATCTAAGCCCTTTAGGAGAAGTCCTATGTTATCTGGATGATGAAACTATAGGTTTCTCAAGCAAGGCGTTGGACCTCTCATGATGAACATCAATCAAGCCCTCACACAAGACTTATCACTAAGTCTCTTAGGATAGACTTTTGTAACACTTCTTGGTAAAACACCTGATGCCTCACTTCCTTCGCACTACTCCAATAAGATATCATACACTTGGTGCGCAAGTATCTTACTCACAATTATAGAAGCAATCAACTCTCAGATTCAACATGAACCTTACCGAGCTCTTCCATTCATCACTCCACACAACACTATTTTAATAAGAATGGAAAAGTATAAGGTTTTATACAGAGGAATATGAAAGACACGTGCGATATTCTTTATGAAAAATGTTAAAGTTAATTGGAGATCTAAATAAGTGTTTTAAAATATAGTCATGGTAAATCAATCTTTTTATTTTATTTCCCTTTTCTTTCCTTTTTCCGTTGTTCTTTTGTTTGATATGGTAGATTTTTGGTTATTAAAAATACTTTAAATAGTTTTTCTAATATTAAATTTCATAATTTTATACAAATAAGGATAATTTTTATATAAAAAGTTGGAAATTATAACACATTGAAGAAATTTTAAATGATTAAGAAATGAAATATTTGATTGACAGAAAACTTGAGTATTTCTTTTAAGTGCTCTTCAATGTAGCTTTGATACATTGATAATATTGAACTATTTATGTTTTTATGCCTAATTACAATTATACAGTTATCATGTTTTGAAGATTCTTAGAAAATAAACAAAGAAGCATATAAAATGAAAAAACACGAAATTCATATATTTATGAATAAAATTATAATTTACGAAAATTATGAATTATCTTAAAATAATTATAATATTTTCTCATTGAACGAAAAAAAATATGTACGAATATATTATAACAAAGCAAATGCAACACATAAGTTATATACCCAGCCACCACGCTTCCGCTGCGCCACTCTGATTCACATTTATTTTTTATTTTTATATAATAATTTTTTATGCATTGGTAATATTAAAAAATAAATTTAATTTAGTTAAGAATTTATCTCATCATAACAATGAGTAATAAATAGTTCATTATATCGGCCCATTTATGCCTGCTGAACATCACACAAGTGCTAGAATAACCAAAAACCAGCTTAAATAATATATTTCACAAATACACCTACAAATAATGAAGGGTCAGTAGTCAAGAAAATTAGAGACGAAACATACCTATATAAGAATATCATCATAAGTATTTGTAGTTTTTTTATAATGACATAGATAGACGCGTCTCATGTACCAAGATATTAAATAATTTGTACATTTAATTTCCAGAGATACATTAAAACTTGAAATCATATTCGTAATTAAAAACGAGATGACAACTAAGTGCATATTAATACATATAAATAGATATTTCACATTCAGACCTAGAGTTTAGTTCAGTTTATTTCAAGTGATGACATCATAAGTTACACAACTAACTTTATTTTAGCATTCAAACATGACACTTGTATTCATTATGATGCAGGACACACAAGTCTCGCATAGACATATGACTCACAAACATTTTGTTAAACAAGTGACTTCACACACCCAAATGGGAAATAGCGCAAATGTTTAATATTACTAACGATATCTCGAGTTTGAATATATACCCCTTTGTAATAAAAACCATAGGATTTCTTACCTAAACGATTGATATAAATCATTCATTTATCTATTAAATTTTCAAATCTTGTTCTTATTTTTAGTAGGTCGTCTTGTAATTTCATGTAGTCTGGGTGTAACGGTTCTTTCTGACATCTGTTGTGAGTAGACTACTGAGGGCAATGCTTGTGATGTAGTACCCTTGATATGATATTGATGTACTGGTCAAAAAGTACAAGTGTGCACGTTGCTTCTGTAAGGTTTATAACAAATAATGGTGGTTATGGATTGCCCACGACAGTGAGAAGCCATGTAAGGCGGTGTTTATGGTGATTTAGGGGGCCTGCTCACGTGAGGTGGGAGATTTGTATATGAGTGGGGTGCTTAGTTATATGTGTATGAGTTTGGATATATTATTTCTCTAGTTGGGGGGAAATGTATTTATAGAGGCTTTGGGCCTAGGGCTTCCTAAGGAAAGGTCACCCCCACCTGGTCAAAGGTGGACCGTTGATTCGATACTTCCTAGGGTATGTGAGTTAGTTACATATGTTGACATCTTTCTATCCAAGAAACATCTTATTTTGCATTTCCTATGAATAGGCAATAGAGAAGTATTGGGGGAGGGACGGTTCCACCCTGAGGGTGACGTATGATCGCTCCTTTCTTGTAGAGTAACTTATAGTCATCGCCCTAGTCAAGTGTTTTACAAATATGACACTACCCAATCCCTTAACCAAGATACTTTTGATAGAGGATGAAGTGATTTTAGACCATGGGGCGAGCGAGTATCCCGAGGTCATATATTTTTAGATGATACGTGTGATGTGTTATGCCAAATAGGCTCGTAATTATTTTTTTTAAAGATAAGTTAAATTTTTTGGTCCTGTAAGAGGAAACTCTAAGTTTCTTGAGAGCTTAATCGTACTGGAAAATCTATGCCCTTTAGGCGAAGTCCTATGTTATCTGGATGACGAAACTATAAGTTTCTCAAGCAAGGCGTTGGACCTCTCATGATGAACATCAATCAAGCCCTCACACAAGACTTATCACTAAGTCTTTTAGGATAGACTTTTGTAACACTTCTTGGGAAAACACCTGATGCCTCACTTCCTTCGCACTACTCCAATAATATATCACACACTTGGTGCGCAAGTATCTTACTCACAATTATAGAAGCAATCAACTCTCAGATTCAACATGAACCTTACTGAGCTCTTCCATTCATCACTCCACACAACACTATTTTAATAAGAATGGAGAAGTATAAGGTTTTATACGGAGGAATATGAAAGACACGTGCGATATTCTTTATGAAAAATGTTAAAGTTAATTGGAGATCTAAATAAGTGTTTTAAAATATAGTCATGGTAAATCAATCATTTTATTTTATTTCTCTTTTCTTTCCTTTTTCCGTTGCTCTTTTGTTTGATATGGTAGATTTTTGGTTATTAAAAATACTTTAAATAGTTTTGCTAATATTAAATTTCATAATTTTATACAAGTAAGGATAATTTTTATATAAAAAGTTGGAAATTATAACACATTGAAGAAATTTTAAATGATTAAGAAATGAAATATTTGATTGACAGAAAACTTGAGTATTTCTTTTAAGTGCTCTTCAATGTTGCTTTGATACATTGATAATATTGAACTATTTATGTTTTTATGCCTAATTACAATTATACAGTTATCATGTTTTGAAGATTCTTAGAAAATAAACAAAGAAGCATATAAAATGAAAAAACACGAAATTCATATATTTATGAATAAAATTATAATTTACGAAAAGAATGATTTATCTTAAAATAATTATAATATTTTCTCATTGAACGAAAAAAAATATGTATGAATATATTATAACAAAACAAATGCAACACATAAGTTATATACCCAGCCTCAAAATCTATAAAAGTTCTTAAAATATTAAAATCCTATCAAAGCCTGATTTCAATCCAGGGACCTGTGGGTTATGGGCCCACCACGCTTCCGCTGCACCACTCTGATTCACATTTATTTTTTATTTTTATATAATAATTATTTTATGCATTGGTAACATTAAAAAATAAATTTAATTTAGTTAAGAATTTATCTCATCATAACAATGAGTAATAAATAGTTCGTTATATCGGCCCATTTATGCCTGCTGAACATCACACAAGTGCTAGAATAACTAAAAACCAGCTTAAATAATATATTTCACAAATACACCTACAAATAATGAAGGGTCAGTAGTCAAGAAAATTAAAGACGAAACATACCTATATTAGAATATCATCATAAGTATTTGTAGTTTTTTTAGAATGACATAGATTGACGCGTTTCATGTATCAAGATATTAAATAATTTGTACATTTAATTTCTAGAGATACATTAAAACATGAAATCATATTCGTAATTAAAAACGAGATGACAACTAAGTGCATATTAATACATATAAATAGATATTTCACATTCAGACCTAGAGTTTTGTTCAGTTTATTTCAAATGATGACATCATAAGTTACACAACTAACTTTATTTTAGCATTCAAACATGACACTTGTATTCATTATGATGCAGGACACACAAGTCTCGCATAAACATATGACTCACAAAGATTTTGTTAAACAAGTGACTTCACACACCCAAATGGGAAATGGCGCAAATGTTTAATATTACTAACGATATCTCGAGTTTGAATATATACCCCTTTGTAATAAAAACCATAGGGTTTCTTACCTAAGCGATTGATATAAATCATTCATTTATCTATTAAATTTTCAAATCTTGTTCTTATTTTTAGAAGGTCCTCTTGTAATTTCATGTAGTCTGGGCGTAACGGTTCTTTCTGACATCTGTTGTGAGTAGACTACTGAGTGCAATGCTTGTGATGTAGTACCCTTGATATGATATTGATGTACTGGTCAAAAAGTACAAGTCTGCACGTTGCTTCTGCAAGGTTTATAACAAATAATGGTGGTTATGGATTGCCCACGACAGCGAGAAGCCATGTAAGGCGGTGTTTATGGTGATTTAGGGGGCCTGCTCACGTGAGGTGGGAGATTTGTATATGAGTGGGGTGCTTAGTTATATGTGTATGAGTTTGGATATATTATTTCCCTAGTTGGTGGGAGATGTATTTATAGAGGCTTTGGGCCTAGGGCTTCCTAAGGAAAGGTCACCCCCACCTGGTCAAAGGTGGACCGTTGATTCGATATTTCCTAGGGTATGTGAGTTAGTTACATATGTTGATATCTTTCTATCCAAGAAACATCTTATTTTGCATTTCCTATGAATGGGAAATAGAGAAGTATTGGGGGAGGGACGGTTCCACCCTGAGGGTGACGTATGATCGCTCCTTTCTTGTAGAGCAACTTATAGTCATCGCCCAAGTCAAGTGTTTTACAAATATGACACTACCCAATCCCTTAACCAAGATACTTCTGATAGAGGATGAAGTGATTTTAGACCATGGGGCGAGCGAGTATCCTGAGGTCATATATTTTTAGATGATACGTGTGATGTGTTATGCCAAATAGGCTTGTAATTATTATTTTTAAAGAGAAGTTAAATTTTTTGGTCCTGTAAGAGGAAACTCTAAGTTTCTTGAGAGTTTAATCATCTTTGAAAATCTAAGCCCTTTAGGAGAAGTCCTATGTTATCTGGATGATGAAACTATAAGTTTCTCAAGCAAGGCGTTGGACCTCTCATGATGAACATCAATCAAGCCCTCACACAAGACTTATCACTAAGTCTTTTAGGATAGACTTTTGTAACACTTCTTGGGAAAACACCTGATGCCTCACTTCCTTCGCACTACTCCAATAAGATATCATACACTTGGTGCGCAAGTATCTTACTCACAATTATAGAAGCAATCAACTCTCAGATTCAACATGAACCTTACTGAGCTCTTCCATTCATCACTCCACACAACACTATTTTAATAAGAATGGAGAAGTATAAGGTTTTATACAGAGGAATATGAAAGACACGTGCGATATTCTTTATGAAAAATGTTAAAGTTAATTGGAGATCTAAATAAGTGTTTTAAAATATAGTCATGGTAAATCAATCATTTTATTTTATTTCTCTTTTCTTTCCTTTTTCCGTTAATAAACAAAGAAGCATATAAAATGAAAAAACACGAAATTCATATATTTTTGAATAAAATTATAATTTACGAAAAGTATGAATATATTATAACAAAACAAATGCAACACATAAGTTATATACCCAGCCTCAAAATCTATAAAAGTTCTTAAAATATTAAAATCCTATCAAAGCCTGATTTCAATCCAGGGACCTGTGGGTTATGGGCCCACCACGCTTCCGCTGCACCACTCTGATTCACATTTACTTTTTATTTTTATATAATAATTATTTTATGCATTGGTAACATTAAAAAATAAATTTAATTTAGTTAAGAATTTATCTCATCATAACAATGAGTAATAAAATAGTTCGTTATATCGGCCCATTTATGCCTGCTGAACATCACACAAGTGCTAGAATAACCAAAAACCAGCTTAAATAATATATTTCACAAATACACCTACAAATAATGAAGGGTCAGTAGTCAAGAAAATTAAAGACGAAACATACATATATAAGAATATCATCATAAGTATTTGTAGTTTTTTTATAATGACATAGATTGACGCGTCTCATGTATCAAGATATTAAATAATTTGTACGTTTAATTTCTAGAGATACATTAAAACATGAAATCATCTTCGTAATTAAAAACGAGATGACAACTAAGTGCATATTAATACATATAAATAGATATTTCACATTCAGACCTAGAGTTTTGTTCAGTTTATTTCAAATGATGACATTATAAGTTACACAACTAACTTTATTTTAGCATTCAAACATGACACTTGTATTCATTATGATGCAGGACACACAAGTCTCGCATAAACATATGACTCACAAACATTTTGTTAAACAAGTGACTTCACACACCCAAATGGGAAATGGCGCAAATGTTTAATATTACTAACGATATCTCGAGTTTGAATATATACCCCTTTGTAATAAAAACCATAGGGTTTCTTACCTAAGCGATTGATATAAATCATTCATTTATCTATTAAATTTTCAAATCTTGTTCTTATTTTTAGTAGGTCCTCTTGTAATTTCATGTAGTCTGGGCGTAACGGTTCTTTCTGACATCTGTTGTGAGTAGACTACTGAGTGCAATGCTTGTGATGTAGTACCCTTGATATGATATGGATGTACTGGTCAAAAAGTACAAGTCTGCACGTTGCTTCTGCAAGGTTTATAACAAATAATGGTGGTTATGGATTGCCCACGACAGCGAGAAGCCATGTAAGGCGGTGTTTATGGTGATTTAGGGGGCCTGCTCACGTGAGGTGGGAGATTTGTATATGAGTGGGGTGCTTAGTTATATGTGTATGAGTTTGGATCTATTATTTCTATAGTTGGGGGGAGATGTATTTATAGAGGCTTTGGGCCTAGGGCTTCCTAAGGAAAGGTCACCCCCACCTGGTCAAAGGTGGACCGTTGATTCGATATTTCCTAGGGTATGTGAGTTAGTTACATATGTTGACATCTTTCTATCCAAGAAACATCTTATTTTTCATTTCCTATGAATGGGCAATAGAGAAGTATTGGGGGAGGGACGGTTCCACCCTAAGGGTGACGTATGATCGCTCCTTTCTTGTAGAGCAACTTATAGTCATCGCCCTAGGCAAGTGTTTTACAAATATGACACTACTCAATCCCTTAACAAAGATACTTTGGATAGAGGATGAAGTTATTTTAGACCATGGGGCGTACGAGTATCCCGAGGTCATATATTTTTAGATGATACATGTGATGTGTTATGCCAAATAGGCTCGTAATTAATTTTTTTAAAGAGAAGTTAAATTTTTTGGTCCTGTAAGAGGAAACTCTAAGTTTCTTGAGAACTTAATCATCTTGGAAAATCTAAGCCCTTTAGGAGAAGTCCTATGTTATCTGGATGATGAAACTATAGGTTTCTCAAGCAAGGCGTTGGACCTCTCATGATGAACATCAATCAAGCCCTCACACAAGACTTATCACTAAGTCTCTTAGGATAGACTTTTGTAACACTTCTTAGGAAAACACCTGATGCCTCACTTCCTTTGCACTACTCCAATAAGATATCATACACTTGGTGCGCAAGTATCTTACTCACAATTATAGAAGCAATCCACTCTCAGATTCAACATGAACCTTACTGAGCTCTTCCATTCATCACTCCACACAACACTATTTTAATAAGAATGGAGAAGTATAAGGTTTTATACGGAGGAATATGAAAGACACGTGCGATATTCTTTATGAAAAATGTTAAAGTTAATTGGAGATCTAAATAAGTGTTTTAAAATATAGTCATGGTAAATCAATCTTTTTATTTTATTTCCCTTTTCTTTCCTTTTTCCGTTGTTCTTTTGTTTGATATGGTAGATTTTTGGTTATTAAAAATACTTTAAATAGTTTTTCTAATATTAAATTTCATAATTTTATACAAATAAGGATAATTTTTATATAAAAAGTTGGAAATTATAACACATTGAAGAAATTTTAAATGATTAAGAAATGAAATATTTGATTGACAGAAAACTTGAGTATTTCTTTTAAGTGTGTCGCTACTGCGAAAATCGGCGCCGGCTGAACAGAAGAGTCGCCACCGTGCGTTATTTATCCCAAAGGAGGGAAAGGAAATGCTCGAGGTAAACCTACCGCGAAACGGGGAAAGGAATGGTCATCGCAACCAAATCCTGGATTCGGGAGTCGGTTACACAAGGGGAAGGTATTAGCACCCCTCACGTCCGTCGTACTCAACGGGATCCACGCTTGTTTTCTGGTACGGATTGTTATTCTATCTACTCTACAGATCTGGGGTTAAAAGAAAATAAAATGACTCGGCAAAGTATCGCACTTTATGCCTACGTATTCCCGTCTGGAACGAGAAATCAGAGTCAACGTAGTTCGCCTACCTACGGGAAAGGAGGGGAAGGTTGCTCGCTAGGATATCGCATCCTATGCCTACGTACTTTCATACAGCATGAAAGATCAGAGCAAACGCAGTTCGGGCCACGTACGACACAAGTCTGTTTTGATTACTTTTATCTCCTTCTGAAAAGGGTTTTCTCTGATTACGGGTCCAAGCGGACAAAAATGACGTTTTGTTTGGTTTCCAGTCTTTTACGCAAGAACTGTCTTTTATTGATGTTTAAAATCTTATTACTGTGTTTTTCTGTTTGTTTTGAGAAAGAAGAGACAGAACTCTACCCTACGGTTGAAAAGGGAATCAAACTAACCTAACGTTATCATGCATGGGTTAAGACCTAATGTCTATCATATTCCTCTCTTGCGCAGAGAGAAACAGAGATCCTAAGGGATAAACGGAAACAGAAACAATAGCATATATACTATAAAGCAGTAAAATGCATGGATGCAACAATACAAGCGAGGCAAGGGAGTCCCACTCCACCTCGAACCTAGAAAACAACAGGAAAAAGCGAACAACATTCACTTTCAACCTAACAGGTTAATTAGCAAGCAATACAGTCAGGGAAATTCAAACAATACATCAAAAATTATAAACAGCAAAAAAAATAAACAGCAAGCAGCAGTCTTCATCAACATCTGTCTTCAAGTCATCTTCAACCATTTAAAGGATTCAAGCAAGCATCAGTCTTCATCTTCAAGCCTTCAAGCAAGGTCTCCATCTTCAATCTTTCAGGGCTTTTCTTCAAGTCTCACTCTCCAAGATGAGCAGCAGTTAAGAGGATGAACTGGAATGTTAAACAGTTAGTTGACCACCAAAGGTGGCAAACAGACTGTTAACAATATGTACAAAATTTCTCTCAAGAGTTCTATCTCTTAGACACTGTCACCAAGCCTTCCAAAGGAAGGGGGTGAGTGTCCTAGAGAGACTCTGCATCATAGAGAGGGATGGAGGCAAACAAGACCTTCCATGTTTGTGAATCAAGTTGCTATTCTAGAGCTCTGCCTAACTCCTAGATCCTATGACCTTCAACAGCTGCCAGCAAGAGAAACTCTTCATCAACTCCTAAACTGAGTCTTCCTTCCTTTTGTCTTCAATGGCTTCATCAGCAAAGTCTACATCTCAAACCCAAACCCCAAGCAGGCCCAATACCCCATACAGTCAAACAATAACCCTAGAGAGGGCACACCACACAATCAATCAATTACAGAAAGTATACTAATAGTATTAACATAATAGGGGAACTCCTAGCATTTTCTAAGGGATCTATCACTTACCCATAATACCCCTATAGTCCCCTCTTAATTTGTCCTAAAGAAAACCCAAAAAGAAACTTGTTTTGTTAGACCTATATTATATTCACAACCCTAAATGATTAGCCTAATGTTTTCTAACTAAAACTACCTAAAATAAATCCTAAAAAATTGGTATAAAAATCAAGGGGGCACCTAATATATGTATCTAGTTATACTAAAAAAAATAGCCTAAAAAGATTATGGGAAATACCTAAAAGAAATTCTACAAAAACTATATACAAACTATATCTATTTAAAAACAATTAAAATGTAAAATATAAGCAAAAATAGAAAAAAAATAGCTAAACTATTATTTTTTAATCATTTTAATTTTCTTCAAGTCTATGTTAAAGTATTGCAAAAACTCTCATGTCAAAATTCTCATTTTTTGATTTAATATGGATTTTATAAAATGCTAATAAAATGAATCAAAACAAAATGAAAGAGAAATAAGCCAGGGGGTGCAAGCAGCATATACGCCCAGTTCAATATCACATGGGCCAGGTACTCAGGGGTGTGCATAGCAAAATAACTAGGCCCAAAATTAAAACAAAATTTAATCAGAAAATCAAAAGAAAAAAAAATGCGCGCGGTGTAAATAGCAGTTGCTTGCAGTTCAAAATGACTATGGGCCCTGCGTGGGGGTGTGGCTAGCATTGATGTCATTAAGCCCAGAATGGGCAATTAAATGAAACAGTGCGCTTAAGGCACCAAGCTTCCCTCCAAACTCAGCTTTGAATCGTGGCCGATGGATCATCATTTCAGTCAACAGAGTCCATTCAATCCAACGCTTCCCAGCTCGTCTTCAACCTTAAACCTAGGGTTTCTACCAACAGCCATGGAAACAGAACTCAACACCTCACCTTCTCCTCGTTCGTGCAAGCTCAGTTCTCAACCAAATTCCAACATGTAAAAAGAAAACTCACTCCAAATTTATCCAGGAATTCACTCATATCATTGGTTTCAATTGTGGTGCCCTAGAACTCAAAACCCGATGCCAACCTCCAACAATGGTGCATGAACAAATCTCAGTATTCCCCAATTTCTTGATATCAAAACAATCACCTCCTATCACTGATCAACCTAAGCCAAAGAACTAGTGCTAACACTCAATATTAAGAGAGTTCTATGTCCAAACAGTTGGTGTACTCCAATGTCAACCTTCACCAAATTCAATCAAAGTCTCCAGAATTGCTCATCTAACCACCAAGATCATTCTTATCCTAACCAATCTACATCATGCTAACTAAATCAAGCTAATTCGAAGAAGATACTAACCTGGTGCAAAACTGAAAACAGATGGTGAAGTTCTTGGATTCACAGCTAGCAATGCTCTAGGATTGATCAATGGAGGTGAATCTTGATACTGTTTGCAATGATCTTTGCTCAAATGTATTGAACTGCCATAACCAACTCTTCTTGCACTTTGGATGATGAACTTGCAGCACACGAATCTTGCACTAATACACTTGGATCTTGCTTGCAATGTGGTCTATGATGAATATGGAGTATGGTAGGATCAATAATTTTGCAGAATGATGAAGAATTGGGAGAGTTTGAATGAATTTGCAAAAAATGCAAGAGAGAGTGAAACTATGTGTTTGGGATCAAAATGAAGTGCAACCCCTTCATGGATCAGCTCTAGGGTTTATATAGATTCCCATGGAATCATCTAGAAATTGCTGGAAGTTTCTTGTACACAAATCCCTTGTGATTTGGCATATGTTACTTTAATCATAAGCAAGCCATGATAACTCTCAAATTTTGAACTAAGCTCAAAAAACCACTATTTCCAATGTTCTCAAAACATTAACTCCAATCAAAATGACCTATAATTTCATCCCATTTGGACAAGTATTGCAAAATCTCATTTTTTAAGTCACTTTTATTCATTAAATTCACCTTTATTTGACCAAATTTGCAACCTTGAGCTATGAGCATTTGCAAACTCCCATGACCACTTTTCTAGACTCAAAACATCATTTGGAACAACTTTGATGTTGAACATTTTTCCATTTGAGACTTGCAAGTATGAGTTTTAGGCATATGCTTGAAATGACCCATAATTTCCAAATGACCAAAATACCCTTTGCTTGCCAAAGTCATACGTAGAGTTCCACAAATCAGATGAAGGCATACCATACCTTTATAGAAACCTAAGATCAATAGGAACAACTTTCATGTTGGCCAGAAATCCATTTGAAAGCTCCTTGAGGGGTAAAAGTTGCTTGGAAGACAAGTAACCTTCACAGACAAAATTTCAGATGCCTCTGATGACCTGTAACTTGCAAGAACCATAACTTGAGTTCTATAAATCTCCTTGATGTCTTCCACCTCTCAAATTAAAGGTCTTGATATCCTCTGCAAGTTTCATGTTGGCCAAGGATCCATTTGAAGCTTGCATTTTGAATTATCTTGCTGGGAAGTTTGCCCTAAATCAGAGGATTTTACACAGAAACCCTAATTTAGAAACTCCTCTTCTTCTTGATTTCTCTTGATTTCTCCTTGGCACAACACCACATCCATATCTACATGTCAAGTGATGAACCCCACATCTTTCAAATAAACCTTGATGACTTTCAACCAAGCATTTGACCTAGGGTTGACCCAGGGTTGACCCAGATGAAACCCTAGTTGACTGTCTTCAACAGCAGCTCTTGCAATCACATCAATGACTTGCCTCACTTTCAAAATGACCCTCTAGGTCTTCCATGATGTCTATGTACCCTTCATGGCCTCAATTCATGACTCACAATTTCTTCGATGATCTTCAAATACCCTCAAGACAGGAGATAGATCCACTGCTTGGTCCCCTAACTTCTCAAATTTCAATTTCTTTCTAATGACTTGGCTAGGCTTGAATTTGAATAAGAACCTCTTGATAGGCTCATAGAGATAAGAATTGGATTTGGTCCCTTGTTGGATGGCTTGCCCATGCTATGCTATGCAGATGAATTAGTTATGTACATGACCTAATATGCAAATGCTAAAGCTATGAAACATAAACCAAGTGAAGTAGGTTGAGCAAATTTTAGGGTGCAACAGCTGCCCCTATTCAAGCGACTTGGACCCGACTGGGTGAAACGCCCAGAGCCTTCAGACATTCGAGGTACAAGACGGTTGAATACTAAGAACCCGAAAATTTGCCAACCGCAGAAATAAACTGCACCACTGTTTGGGGAACGACATCCACCAACTGAACCCGGTTGTTACGGCAACAACTGATCCGACGTCTGATATTCTGATTTCAACTTCAACCACCTATGTAACGCCACAGGTACTGAACATTTTTCGCAAAACACCTCTGTCCACAACTGGACTAACCTTATCAACACACAAGAAGAGAGACAAATTCGTCAACACGAATAGAGATTCTGTTGTCACAGGATTAACCTTGTCCACATCTGGACCCAAATTTCGCCAAATCACGAATAAACACAAATCCGTCCACGTCAGGACTCACATCACGGAAAGATCCCGACGCTTTCACGGGGGAAACATTTCTGTCTAATCACAGGAAACTTCATCCTCCTATCCATACGGGAAAATCATCTGTCTAAACACAGGAAACTTCATTCGCCTATCCATACGGGAAAAAAATCTCTGTCAACAAAGGTAACATCTCCGTCAACACGGGTAACATCTCCGTCAACACTGGTAACTCTGTCGAATAAAGGAAAATATCTCCGCCTCTGCTACGGGTAATACTCTATCGAATACAGGAAAATATCTCCGCCTCTGCTGCGGCTAATACTCTGTCAAATACAGAAAAATATCTCCGCCTCTGCTGCGGGTAATACTCTGTCAAATACAGGAAAATATCTCCGCCTCTGCTGCAGGTAATACTCTGTCGAATACAGGAAAATATCTCCGCCTCTGCTGCGGGTAATACTCTGTCAAATACAGGAAAATATCTCCGCCTCTGCTGCGGGTAATACTCTGTCAAATACAGGAAAATATCTCCACCTCTGTTGCGGGTAATACTCTGTCGAATACAGGAAAATATCTCCGCCTCTGCTACGGGTAATACTCTGTCGAATACAGGAAAATATCTCCGCCTCTGCTGCGGGTAATACTCTGTCAAATACAGGAAAATATCTCCGCCTCTGCTGCGGGTAATACTCTGTCGAATACAGGAAAATATCTCCGCCTCTGCTGCGGGTAATACTCTGTCAAATACAGGTTTTCTGCCTATCTTTGCAGCAGCTAGCTCCATCAATCACATGGGTTACACAATATGAGTTTAGTCTTCCAATTTTCAGTGCTGACATGGCAGCAAATCTGATAAGGCCTCTACTGGGGATTTTCCGAATCCACACTGCCAGACAACTATTTTAACATAGGCGGTAACTTCCAAAAATCGATTCACGAAATCTTTTGGTGTTGTCACAACAACAACCTTGAAGAAATACTCCGCTGGAGGGGTAAGAGAAACTTAATCACGCAACTCTGTGGGGAATAATGCCAACAATCGACATTACACATCTCACGTCGAGATCCTGAATGTTTGGTAATTAATTTGAGCAAGAGCTCTCTCCACCTGCATGGGAAACAATACTTGAAAACAAACGGTTAATCAACCTGGCTTATGTTTCAAAATGCATATGTTTGACAATGGCGTAATGCTCCATTCGATATGGAAATGCTACGCATTCTTATTTGGGTAGATGCAAATATGACACTATATGCCAATGCAGATGCAGATTCGAACTGCTGGGATACAGAAAACCGCTTCAGCAAAATGAATGCTGAAGATAATGCCAACTCCGCTGGGGGTAACCGGGCGTTACAGAATTATTCCAGCAAAGTAAATGATGGAAGAGTGAAGCCCGTTTCGCTGAGGAATAACTGAATGCGCCAATCATGATTGGACTTCTGCTGGGGAGAGAACGGGTATCACATGGTATTCCGGCAAAATAAATGCCAGGACACACAGCCAACTCTGTCGGGAAGAGTTTTAATCTTCGAGTTCCACTGGGAGGAAAGAAAACACTTGATGGAAAGAGAACTCCGCTGGGGATGAAACGATTCTCTTGGGGAAAATCAACTGACTCCGCTGGGGGAGAGTAAATGACCCTACTGGGAAGGGTAAACTGTCTAAGTACAACTCACGAGTTGGAAATGTTAACCTTCTGAGGCTAAACCACTCTGCTCGGGATGGGGGAATCCTCTTCGGGGGACACCACACTGTCTGAATATAGCCTTTGATCTTGGAATCGTCTATTCTGCTGAGAGTAAACGACTTTGCTGGAGAACGTCCTTCGAATAAGCTACGACTAGCTGGGGGAATTCGATCCTTCTTCAGTAAGGAACATTGTCATATCAGAAGCGCGACCTGCGTGGGGATCGAGTCTTTCGTTACGAACTTCTGGTTGGCACTGCAATCTTTTGATCGTCCACTTCATACGACTACGAACCCTGCAACACCACAAACAAGCCAAGACAAGTCTATGCAACCAAATCTATTCAGGTTAGTGTCAATGACATTATTTTTAGTTAATTCAAAGTTTTAGCAATTATTGGCAAGGGCCAGCGACGTTATACACTTGCTAGTTTTATTAAACCTTGGCGTTTGTCATGTACAAAACAGTAAAGAACCATCATCAAATACTGAATAACATGTTTTATTGATTGGGCCCCTAAATGGGCGGAGTTTTGTACACGGGATGTAACTCCTGAAAAGAGGAAGCTACGCACAACAAATATACAAGCATGCACAAGAAGCATAAAATATAATGACAAATCAAATTTGTACACATGTCGGCAACGGGATGCAGACGAACATCATGAGCTGATCCTCCTATGACTCGCCTGACTCTAGTGCTTTCCCGGTATTCACACTTCCGAAGAGATTGTATCCGATAATCGACCCCTCAGGTATATTCTCCCACACCAATGCGCACCGCAGTATCAAATTCGGACCGCAGTCATTTGCTTTTCAAATCCCTAACTTTTGCGTGAACCGCCCTTTACGGGTTTCAGTTCACCGGGATACCCTTTTTTGCCGAAGCCGCCCAGTGTAGGTTTTCAACTTCGCGGGTGTACATTTTTTCAATTTTATCCCTAACTTTTGCCCGAACCTTTCATTCTGTTTTTGGTTCGCCAGGATGCCCCATTTTTGCCCGGACTCTCTTTTTCTGTCCAGCGGGTCAATTTCAAGCAAAGTATTTTTTAACTGCGTCCAAATTCACAGGCGACGTAAAGTCTTCACCGTCCATGGTGGACAATAATAAAGCCCCTCCTGAAAAGACTTTTCTGACAACGTATGGCCCTTCGTAGTTGGGGGTCCACTTGCCCCTGTGATCTGCCTGTGGCGGGAGAATCCTTTTCAGCACAAGGTCGCCCGTCTGAAAGCTCCGAGGATGTATCTTCTTATCATACGCTTTCTTCATCCGGCTCTGGTACAACCGACCGTATGCTAGAGAAGCTAGCCTCTTCTCATCCGTTAAACTCAGCTGGTTCAACCTGTCTTTCACCCATTCTGCCTCGTCTAGTTGGACATCTCGTAATAGTCTCAGGGAAGGAATCTCGACTTCTAGTGGTAACACTGCTTCCATTCCATATACCAACGAGAACGGGGTTGCCCCGGTTGATGTGCGTACCGTCGTACGATAACCGTGCAAAGCAAAAGGTAGCATCTCATGCCAGTCCTTATAGGTCACCACCATCTTCTGAACAATCTTCTTTATATTCTTATTGGCCGCCTCAACAACGCCATTCATCTTGGGCCGATAAGGGGAGGAGTTTTGATGCTCGATCTTAAAACTCTGACACAACTCCTTCATCATTTTGTTATTCAGGTTCGAACCATTGTCGGTAATTATCCGCTCGGGGATTCCATATCTGCAAATGATATCTCTCTTGATAAACCTGGCTACCACCTGTTTGGTCACATTCGCATAGGATGCCGCTTCCACCCATTTGGTAAAATAATCGATCGCTACTAGAATGAACCGGTGTCCGTTAGAAGCCGTCGGCTCGATCTTTCCAATCATATCAATTCCCCACATTGAGAACGGCCATGGTGATGACATCACATTCAGAGGACTCGGAGGCACATGGATCTTATCTGCATAGATCTGGCACTTATGACACCTCCTCGCGAACTTGAAACAATCAGTTTCCATAGTTAGCCAAAAATAACCTGCTCGCAGCAGCTTCCTCGTCATAGCATGCCCACCAGCATGCGTACCAAATGTACCCTCATGTATTTCCTCCATGAGCAGCTTCGCCTCTTTTTCGTCTACACAACGTAGTAGCACCAAGTCGTGATTTCTTCTGTATAAGACACCGTCCGAATTCAAATAGAAATTACCCGCCAATCTCCTGAGAGTCTTCTGATCGTGACTGGATGCCCCAGCCGGATACTCTTTATTTTTCAGGAAATTAAGGATATCAAAATACCACGGTTTATCATCAGATGCTTCGTCAATGGCAAATACGAAGGCGGGTCTATCGAGCCGAGAGATAACAATTCTGGGAGCCTCATTCCAGAAGTTGACTTTGTACATGGAAGACAAAGTGGCCAGGGCGTCATCCATCTGATTCTCTACTCGCGGTACATGGTGCAATTCAACCTTGTCAAAGAAAGGCAACAATCTCCTCGCGTAATTCATGTATGATATCAAATTAGGCTGACGTGTCTCCCATTCTCCTTTTATTTGATTCACCACCAGAGCTGAGTCTCCGTATACATCCAGATTTTTGATTCGCAAATCAATGGCTTCCTCAAGCCCCATGATACAAGCTTCGTATTCGGCTTCATTATTGGTAACTGGAAAGGTCAATCGAGCAGTAAACGGGATGTGCGACCCGTGTGGAGTAGTGATGATTGCCCCTATTCCGCTACCGTAGGCGTTTACAGCTCCGTCAAAGATCAACTTCCATTTGGAACCCAATTCTGGTCCTTCGTCTGGCAACGGCTCTTCACAATCTTTCATCTTCAGGTACATGATATCCTCGTCAGGAAAATCAAACCTCATCGATTGGTAGTCCTCAATAGGCTGCTCTGCCAAGTATTCAGATAATACACTCCCCTTTATAGCCTTCTGCGAGACATACTGGATGTCATATTCGGTCAAAACCATCTGCCAACGGGCGATTCTCCCCGATAGTGCCTGCTTTTCAAATACATATTTGATAGGATCCATCTTCGAGATGAGCATGGTTGTATGGTTCAGCATGTATTGCCTCAAACGCTTGGCGGCCCAGGCTAGCGCGCAACAAGTTTTTTCGAGCATTGAATATCGAGATTCACATTCAGTAAACTTCTTACTCAAATAGTATATTGCATGCTCTTTTCTTCCTGTCTCGTCGTGTTGACCGAGAACACAACCCATACTTCCCTCAAGAACCGTCAAATACATAATCAAGGGTCTCCCTGCCACTGGTGGTATCAAAATGGGAGGCTCCTGCAAATACTGTTTTATTTTATTGAACGCCTTTTGACAATTTTCATTCCATGTCACAGCCTGATCTTTTTTCAACAGCTTGAATAACGGCTCGCACGTTGCTGTTAGGTGAGATATGAACCGAGCGATGTAGTTCAACCTCCCTAAAAACCCGCGCACCTCTTTTTCTGTTTTAGGCGTCGGCATTTCTTGTATAGCTTTTATTTTTGCAGGATCAACCTCTATTCCTTTTTCACTCACGATAAACCCCAGCAGTTTACCCGATCTTACCCCGAAGGTGCATTTGTTAGGGTTCAGTCTCAACCTGAACTTCCTAAGCCTTTTGAATAATTTCAGCAGATTCACCAAATGTTCCTCCTCCGTCTGGGATTTGGCAATCATATCATCGACATAAACTTCGATCTCTTTATGCATCATATCATGAAAAAGAGTCGTCATTGCACGCTGATACGTTGCCCCAGCATTCTTTAATCCAAAGGGCATCACTTTGTAACAAAATGTTCCCCAAGGTGTGATGAAAGTAGTCTTCTCCATGTCTTCTGGTGCCATCTTAATCTGATTATAGCCCGAGAAGCCATCCATGAAGGAGAATACGGAGAATTGAGCAGTGTTGTCAACCAGCACATCGATGTGAGGAAGTGGAAAATCATCTTTCGGGCTCGCTTTATTCAAATCACGGTAATCTACGCACATTCTCACTTTACCGTCTTTCTTTGGCACTGGTACAATATTAGCGACCCATGAGGGATATTTTGTGACGGCTAGGAAACCAGCATCCCACTGTTTTTGAACCTCCTCTTTAATTTTCACTGCCATATCTGGCCTAGTTCTACGAAGCTTCTGCTTAACCGGCAGGCATTCTTCTTTTAGCGGCAGACGGTGCACAACCATATCTGTATCCAGCCCAGGCATGTCTTCATACGACCAAGCGAACACATCACTGTACTCTCTGAGCATTTCGACCAGTCTTCGCCTGACGTCGCTCTGCAGCGCGGCTCCTATACGGATGTTCTTTTCAACCTCTTCCGACCCCAGGTTAATGATTTCAATGACCTCCTCATGAGGCAGAATGACTCGTTCTTCTTGCTTCACCAACTAAGACAATTCTTCTGGAACGTTGCTATCTTCAACAATCTCTTCTTCGGCCTGAAATACCGGGTGCTCGAAGTCGAAATGAGTCATAGGCGGTTCAATGATGTCATCTGAGAATATTATCCTGCAAAAGGAATGGTTAAATGCTTCAAAATATGTATAAGGCGGATAACCACATTGCCATTTTATTGTAAAACGCAAAAACAGGAAAAACAAAGATCACAATATTTGTACATGAAAAACGCCTTTTATTTAATGATTAAACAACGCAATGTACATAACAACACAACCCTAAGCAAAATCACGATGCCCCGGGTAAGACACCAGATTGTTCAACAATTAAGAAAACAAAGTATTACTGTTTGTGAGTCACAGGAACAATCTCCTGAATAGACCAATTGCATAATCCTTGTCCTGGCACGCTCGGCTGAATCCAGGCGTCCATGTCGCAGTCACTGTCTCCTTCTTCGGAATCTGAAACAGCGTTGATGGCCTCATGATACACTCCACTAGCTGTGATTGTTATCGGTCCTTTGAAACGGGGCGCCCCTGCAGCAGGCGTTGATGACGACGGTTGATATCCCAGCCCAAATCTGTCCATCTTCACGGGAATATCCAGAACCTTGCCCCAACCCTTTGTCTCGCCAGTCTCCACTAGAGCCTGAGCTTCCTTGTATGACGAGACGACCACCTCTGTCGCTTTACTCGGCCCTGGAACTTTGTCTTTGATGCGCAACCCTTCAAAGGCTTGACAGGGTGTTTCATGAATCTCGCCGTCGACTTCTACATACTTGAATGATGACAGATGGCTAACCAATATATCTTCTTCTCCACAGACTGTGACCACACTGTCCCCTACCATGTATTTCAACTTTTGGTGCAAGGTAGATGTGACTGCCCCAGCACCATGGATCCATGGTCGTCCGAGAAGGCAGCTGTATGCTGGCTGTATGTCCATAATGTAAAATTCAGTTTCGAAAACCTCCGGCCCCACCTGTAGAGGTAACGTTATGGATCCAAAGACTGTTCTTCGTGTACCATCAAATGCCCTGACCACCAAGTCACTAGACGTACACATGATTCCCCTGACGTCCAATTTCATCATTGCTTTCTTAGGCAGCACGTTTAAGGAAGATCCGGTATCTACCAGTACATGGGACATGACTGAGCCTCTACACTCAACCGAGACGTGCAACGCCATGTTATGCTCTCTCCCCTTCGGGGTCAAATCAAAGTCTGTAAATCCCAAGCTATGGCCTACGTTCACATGCGCCAACACCCCCTCCAGCTGATTCACGGAAACATCTTGGGGTACGAAGGATGTATCCAGAACTTTCAACAATGCATTTCTGTGAGCTTCGGAACACAATAGCAACGACAGTATGGATATCTTTGATGGTGTCTGTTGAAGGTGCTCAACAATCTTATAATCATTCTTACGAATAAGGCGCATAAACTCTTCCACATCCTTCAATGACGTTTCTTTTTCGTTCCTCTGCACAGGGACATTCTCATTTATCTTTCCTTTTCCTTTCGCCAGTCGTTCAGCCTCTACCTCCGGCGATATAAAGTTTCTCCCACTTCTCGTCATCCCTCCGGTACCGACGACATTGTCTACAACCTCAACTGGCTGCTTATTAATATCAATTTTCACCCCATCACAGTATGCTTCCAACCCATAAGTCCAGGGTACTGCCTTGGTGCTCTCGTAAGGGATTGGTCCTGCCTTGGTGATAGTGATCGGCGGTCGCCTGGCTGGCGCCATTATAGTTATTGTTTTTCAGGGAATCGTCACAGTAGCTACATCACTTCGCTCGTATGCTAATAACCCTGCAGGTTCCTCAACTGCCGTTCTGTCGAATTGCAATGTGCCTCCATCTATTAAGGTTTGAATACCCTTCTTCAATTCAGCACAACCCTCAGCTTGGGTCCAACACTCTAAACAAAACTCATCGCAGCCCGGATACACACCTCCCTGCAATAACCTGCTTTTTATCTCACACAACGGTGTCTTTAGGTCATCAACATTCATGATCAAGTTCAAACCCTCCTCGGTTAAAATAGCATTTGCCCCATGATTGGGCATGGGCTTTTGCACTATGTTCGGACCTGCCTGTCCAAAATTGATAGCCTTACTATCCAATAGATCCTGCACCACATGCTTGAACGCGTGGCAACTCTCTACATCGTGGCCAGGGGCCCCGGAGTGGAATTTGCAGTGCTTGCTTGCGTCAAAGCCGTACGGAGGAGTGCCCGTTACTGGCGCCATATTTCTCTTTTCCACCAAGTTCAAACCCAGTAACGTCTGTAGCAATTATGCATACGTTGAAGGAGGCTTTTCAAACACCCTCCTTGGTCTGCCCCCCTGAATTCTGCGCTGGGCAGGATGTACCCCCTGTTGTGGCTGCTGTTGCTGTTGTTGTATTGGTTGTTGCTGAAATGGAATAGTAACACTGGCCACCTGCTGCGGCTGATTGTACTGGTTTCGACCTCTGCCCCGGCCTCGGCCTCGGCCCCCGAACAATGCACTTGCATCACCTTGACGGCGCCCACCGAAAGCCCTTCTGTTACTGCCAGCTGAAGTGGATTCCTCAGCTTGGAATCTTCCCTGTTTAATGTTGCTTTCAATCTTCTCTCCCATCAGGATTAAGTCTGAGAAACTGCCCAAAGAAGTATGAAACAGCTTGTCATAAAACATGCCAGTAAATGTTCCTATGAACATATCATTCATTTCTTTGTCCTCCAAAGGAGGATGAACTCGAGCAGCCATGTCGCGCCATCTCTGCGCATACTCTTTGAAGCTCTCGTCCTTCTTCTGGGACAATCCCTGCAGTTGGACCCGGTTGGGTGCCAAGTCACTGTTGTACTTATAGTGAGCCACAAACGCTTCAGCCAGCTACTTCCATGTCTTTATCTGTGTTGGCTCCAACCCCATATACCATTCAAGGGAAGGACCAGACAAGCTATCTTGAAAGAAATGCATCAGCATCCTCTCATCGTTTGAATACGCCGACATCCTTTTGTAATATGATCGCACATGCACCTTTGGACAGGTATCCCCCTTATATTTGTCGAATGTGGGAGCTTTAAATTTTAGTGGTACCCTCAGGCCAGGCACCAGACCCATTGTGGTCATATCTAAGCCAACAGCGCTTTGATTCACGACCCCCTTCATCTGCTCCTCGAGCATCTTGATTCTCTGAGAGTCATCCATAGCACCTTCGAAACCTCCACTGGAGAAAGCATCCTCTTGCTGATCCTCTAGCCAATTACCGTTCCCATTTCCGTATCCATCGTACCCGTTATTACGGCCAAATCTAGTCTGATTCATTACAGGGCCTCGCCCCCTGTTACCATACCCCAGAGCGACTCCGGCAGGTCCAAAAGACATTATCCCAGCGCCATTTCCATTTCCGAATCCGCCATAACCCTGATTAGTCATACCAAATCCATCCTGTCCGAAACCTTGAGTGTTGAAGCCGTACTTCCCAGCATGATCAAACCCCTGGTCATTGAAGCCGAATCCATTATTACCGAAGCCATTACCTCCCATATTATCACCCAGGTTGACATCTCCGAACCCAACGTTGTTGACGACAGTCTCGTTACCGATTCCAACGTTACCGTTCCTGGCGGCAGCGCCGTTGTTCACATTGACAGCAGGTATGTTTACCACCGGTGGGGCTACCGGTGTGGGAGTACCATCCCCGTGAATAGTGTCGACTCGCACGGAATTATGGTCTTCATTTCCGTGCCCAGCATTTCTTATCAGCAAAGGCTGCACTAAAGCTTGCAAGTTCTCCTGGCCTTTCACAATGGTCTCCATTGTCTGCATGAATAGCGCCAGCTTCTCACGCATGTCTTGCATTTCATTCTGCATCTGATCCATAACTCTTCTACAGTTGGTGCGAGTGGAGTATCGGTGTGAGCGTTGGCTTTCAATCCTGAAAAGACCTGGACAGTGCAGGAAGTGAGATACAGTTCAATAATCATCTGTAATGCAATATGAATGTGAATGCAATGCAATATGTGTCTGTGCATTAGGGATATCGTTCCCCGATTCTAGTGCGAATGTGTCAGTGCGGTGACAGTGATAGCAATATGAAGTTCGGAGCCGAATCATAGAAAACACCTCATATATTGCAGAGAAATCCATCAAATCAGGAATACAATATCAATGAGTGTACAATAAGAGGGCATGACCTCAACCAACAATCCTGGTGATGGTCAGCACAAATGCAAATAAAGCATACACATTAGTACATGAAATGGTCAAGTGCTCCCATAGGCCTGGTACTCTTCTAATAACCTCTTAGTCTCTGGATGACTTGGTCGGGTAAGCAGACCCTCAACAAGTAGATCTCTTCGCTTGAGAACATGTCGTAAATCACCAACAGATTCCTCCCATGCCCCTTCTCCGAAGCGATCCTCTAGCTTCCGCTTCTGAGACACAGCCTCTTTCTTGCCTTCGATGGCCTTGTTCAATGCGTTCTGAAGACTATATCTCGCCATCACCTCCTCTTCATACTTCTTGGTGCTAGCCTTCAACTGTTCTTCGAGTTCAAAAATTTGCTGCTTCAATTTGTCTTCCCTCTTCTTGTTGTTGGTTAGCGTAGCATTCCACGTTTTGTTACAAGAAGAGATTTCCCGGTGGGCGGCGTCGAGTGCTTTCTTTTTGGACTCCAACATATCATGAGAGCTTCTGAATTCTTTCCCCAGGCGTTCGTGCTTCTTTTTCTCTTCGGTCAGTTCAGCACCTAGCCTGTTTACCAATTCAGTCTGCTGTTGAAAAGAATGCACAGCCTTGTTCTTCTCACTACGCATCTGAGCCAGTTCCTTTTCTAACTCTTCATTGATCTTCATCAAGGCTTCCTTTTCTTTTACAACTCGTTCGTAGACCTCCATAGTAACGGTGGTTGGTTCCTCCACTGGAATATGAACAAGGACTGGTGCGGCCGGAAACGGCATCATCAACTGTTTTGCCCTCTCTTGGATCCAAACTTTGTATGGTACATAGGCCTGACAATCATTCTTCCCCAACAGTGGTTTCCCTCTTCTGTTGATACGCATCCAGGCATGCTGAAGCTTGGCTAGTAGCTCTCCATTCAAATCACCGGTGAAGTACAGAGATTCCTGTACTTCTTCCTCCCTAGGTGGGTTCTTCAACGCGTATCCAAACTGGCGAACGAATAAAGATGGGTTATAATTGATGCACCATTTTCTTCCGATCAAGGGGACATTAGGATACCCGGAACAACTGAAGATAAGCTCAGACCCCAGCAAGTCTCGGTCAAACCACTCGATGTCTTCAGAAGATAGTCTCATCAGGCGCTCTGGCCAGTCAGCTGTAGTTGCACTATCTACAAAAGGTCCCTTTAGGGGGAGGTGGCTCTTAAACCACATGTACAGCAAAGGCACACAACAAGAGACGTTCTTGCCTCTCCTATTCTCATTTCTGTAGTGCATCGAATGGTAGAAATCCCCGATCAATGTGGGTACAGAGTTGCCAGCAGCAAACAAATGAAATGCATCCATGTCCACGAAGTTCGGGAAATTGGGAAACATCACTATCCCATAGATGCATAGAGCCAAAACAGCGTTAAAGACTACCCAACATCCATTCTTGGCATATTCCTGAGCCTTATCAATCAGAAACTGGAGGGAGAAACCTGGAACCCCGCGCCAAGAAGTCATCAACAACTCAGAAGCATTCATGTGCAAGGCCTTAGCTATGTCCTCCAGCTTGGGCTCAGCGTCAAAGTGAATAAAGGGAACCTTATTTTGTACTGGCAGCTCAATAAACTCTGCGTACTCTTCCATGGTAGGCCCCAAAATAAAGTCAGCGAATGTGAAACATCTCAAAGCAGGGTTATAGAATTGCATCAGTGTATACAGCCCATTCAGTTCATCATCAGTTGGTTTGCGAACCAATCTCAACAACCTTCCGTAACTCTGCCTGAAGCTTCTCCGGATATCCTCATCAGTAAGAGAAATCAAACCCAGGAGGGGAGTAATATCAGGGATAGGTAACTTATAGGCAACTGTCATCCTCAAACCAGCCATGATCAATACTCAGAAGTCCGGACACTAGAACCAGGGAATATGCAAATGCACCTGCAGCACAGACACACGTTAATGGGATGCAATGATAATGGTTATGCAAACAATGCAATGCAAATAAAATGCAACAGGGACCAAATGCCATGGCTGAGAAGCCTGAACCACATCATAAGTCTCAAGTAGACCATCTAGAATTCCTCAAACCCTGGTCTTGGACAGACCCAAAATAAAGCTTCAACTCTGATCTCTGACAGACCCCATACATAGGCTCCAATCAAACCTCAGACCCAATAATTACTCCAACTTGGTCTCTGACAGACCCCAATAACTATCCATAAGTATCCTGAATCTCGAATCACGAATAAACCGGTATCTGAAGGTCTAGTTACCTGCATAACCCCAAACCCTCTCACAGGTAGGTGTCCTAGTAACTGACAATGGTATGACATCCTATGCGGTCGTCGGCGTCACAGACTTTCAGGGTTGATGATACGATTCCCAGAAGGAGTGACATCATCAAATCCTGAAGAGGCCTCACTTAGCCAACTTCCAAATGATCGGTTCCCAGAGTCGACAATCCAACTAACCAGCAACCCGAGCCACCCAAAGGGTAGGACAGGAGGCCAACCAGAAGAACCTCGTCTGAGTGTGGATTTCGCGGGACACTAGGACATGCAAAGCACGTGCGCGCCCACTACTTTCCACTCTAATTCTAGGTGCACTCAAGCCCAGGTCCGGCTTATCTCTCAATCATAGAACACCCGTCACAACCCCAATACAACAATAATAACAATAATATAATGCTGAAAGTAAATGACAGAAATATAAATCCATACAAAACCCTCGACGGGAAAACAAGCGTTAGGATTGACTCGCTTAAGGGACGTTGGATCCCAAATGCATAAAGAACTATCGCAGTCCTTAGCAGCCAGGGGACGTTGGATCCCCAGCAGAGTCGCCAGCTGTCGCTACTGCGAAAATCGGCGCCGGCTGAACAGAAGAGTCGCCACCGTGCGTTATTTATCCCAAAGGAGGGAAAGGAAACGCTCGAGGTAAACCTACCGCGAAACGGGGAAAGGAATGGTCATCGCAACCAAATCCTGGATTCAGGAGTCGGTTACGCAAGGGGAAGGTATTAGCACCCCTCACGTCCGTCGTACTCGACGGGATCCACGCTTGTTTTCTGGTACGGATTGTTATTCTATCTACTCTACAGGTCTGGGGTTAAAAGAAAATAAAATGACTCGGCAAAGTATCGCACTTTATGCCTACGTATTCCCGTCTGGAACGAGAAATCAGAGTCAACGTAGTTCGCCTACCTACGGGAAAGGAGGGGAAGGTTGCTCGCTAGGATATCGCATCCTATGCCTACGTACTTTCGTACAGCATGAAAGATCAGAGCAAATGTAGTTCAGGCCACGTACGACACAAGTATGTTTTGATTACTTTTATCTCCTTCTAAAAAGGGTTTTCTCTGATTACGGGTCCAAGCGAACAAAAATGACGTTTTGTTTGGTTTCCAGTCTTTTACGCAAGAACTGTCTTTTATTGATGTTTAAAATCTTATTACTGTGCTTTTCTGTTTGTTTTGAGAAAGAAGAGACAGAACTCTACCCTACGGTTGAAAAAGGAATCAAACTAACCTAACGTTATCATGCATGGGTTAAGACCTAATGTCTATCATATTCCTCTCTTGCGCAGAGAGAAACAGAGATCCTAAGGGATAAACGGAAACAGAAACAATAGCATATATACTATAAAGCAGTAAAATGCATGGATGCAACAATACAAGCGAGGCAAGGGAGTCCCACTCCACCTCGAACCTAGAAAACAACAGGCAAAAGCGAACAACATTCGCTTTCAACCTAACAGGTTAATTAGCAAGCAATACAGTCAGGGAAATTCAAACAATACATCAAAAATTATAAACAGCAAAAAAAATAAACAGCAAGCAGCAGTCTTCATCAACATCTGTCTTCAAGTCATCTTCAACCATTTAAAGGATTCAAGCAAGCATCAGTCTTCATCTTCAAGCCTTCAAGCAAGGTCTCCATCTTCAATCTTTCAGGGCTTTTCTTCAAGTCTCACTCTCCAAGATGAGCAGCAGTTAAGAGGATGAACTGGAATGTTAAACAGTTAGTTGACCACCAAAGGTGGCAAACAGACTGTTAACAATATGTAGAAAATTTCTCTCAAGAGTTCTATCTCTTAGACACTGTAACCAAGCCTTCCAAAGGAAGGGGGTGAGTGTCCTAGAGAGACTCTGCATCATAGAGAGGGATGGAGGCAAACAAGACCTTCCATGTAACAGCCCAATTTTCGATAACTGATTAATTGTACTAATGGATTGGTTTAGGTGGTTTATCTGATTCAAATAAGTTATGAGATTTATTTAATATGAGTTAATGGATTTAACTAATTTATTCTATTTGGTGGAATAAGGTGGGCTTAGTAGATATTTTCCAATTAATGATAAAATGAGATAATTGTGAAGAGGGAAATGGAATGGAAAGAAAATAATAGAGAGGAAGGAAAAAAGAAAAGAAATAAAAGGATATAAAAAGGGGATTGGAGAGAAAGAGAAAGATAGAAAGAAAGAAAGAAAAGAGAAAGAAAGAAGAAGAGGAGAAATGAAGAGGAAAAAGGGAAAAAGCTTGGAGAATCTTCAAGAACCAATTTCGAAGCTCCGATTAATCGAGGTAAGGGTGAGAAACATTGCTATTTAATCATTGTATGCTATTATGTATGTTGGGTTTGGGTTTGTGGATGTTTTTCATCACTTTCCATTTTAGGGCAAGTTGGATTAATCGGTAGAATGATGATTTAATCGGTTGAAACTTGGAAATAATGCCGTAGAATAGTCGGGTAACATGAGCGTATGTTGTTTGAGATGATTTTGATGATTAAGTGGTTGGTTGATGGTGGGATAAAGGGAGAAGACAGAATGGGGTTCTGTTCTGCGCAGGTTCACTGGCTCTCGCCAGGCGAGTGAAGGCGAAGCTTCGCCGGGCGAAGCCCAGCGAATGCTGGCGAATAAATATGATTAAGTCCCAGTGGACTTCGCTGGCGGGTTCGCCAGGGGAAGGGTTGTTGGCGAATGTTCGCCGGGCGAGCATGCTGGTGAATGGTGGCGAACCAAGTCAGTAGCTACTGACTTCGCTCGCTGGGGAGTTCGTCGGGCGAAGGTCCAGCGAGTATTCGCTGCGAGGGTTCGCCAGGCGAATGAGGGCGAATCAGACAACATTCTTTTTTTGTTGTGTTGTTCATGTGGTGATTGTTTGGTTGATTCACATAGGTTAATACCTCTATGATATGAATAAGTATGTGATCCATGGTGATGATATGTGTTGTGGGTAGCCTTTGGGCGTGAATCCTAGACTTGTGGTACGAGTATTGATCAGATCGATTATAAATACATGAGAACATGATAATGATTATGTGTGTATTATTTAATAATGGTAATGTGTGTATTATTTGATGAGTTTGTGAAGGTTTGATGTAGTGTACAATTAGGTAATAAGTATGCATGAGAACATTGTGGATATATGTGTGCATAGCTTATAATTGTATTATTGGTACTGTGACATGTATACCTTGTATGAAATGGCATGAGATGAATAATAAACATAATACAAAAATGTATTGTGGATGTATATTGTTTATATGCGGTTGTATGTTAAGATACATGAAGGATGCATGAGAGCATATTGATGGATATGCGTGCATCGTTTGATAAATATGATGTTTGTATTGATTGGATGCGATTATGTATGAAAAATGCGTGAGAATATATCGTGAATATATGTACATTGCGTGGTAAATGTGTTATGCGTGTAAGCATGATGTAATTCTTGTATGATGAATTACTTGAGGATGCATGAGAACATATTGTGGATATGTGTGCATTGTTGATAATGCGGTGATGATATTGAATTGTGAATGTATATTGTTGGTATATGGTGGTATGAATAGAATGCATGAGAACATGTCATGGATATGTGTGCATTGCTTGATAGATGTTGTAAATGCATATTGTATGTATGTGATTAAATGTGAATAATGCATGAGAACATATCGTGGATATGTGTGCATTGTTTGATAACTGTGAAGAATGCATGAGAACATATCGTGGATATGTGTGCATTGTGAGTGATAATATGGTGATAGTGTTGAATTATGAATACATCGATGAATGTTATGTGAATATGTTGTGTGTGCAATCATAATGTAATTCTTGAAGAGATGAATTATTTGAATGCATGAGATTAAGATGTCGGTCTTAAGTGCATTTGTTGTGGCTGATTGTACATGCATCATTTAGTCAAGAGGCAATGTCTGTTAGTTTCGTGGAAACTAGTGGCTTGTCCCAAACCTAGAAGAGTAGGTTTGAAGGCTTAGAGGACGGGCCTTTGTTGTTATCGGTCTAGAAGAGTGGACCCGGTTTAATGTAAAAACCGAAAAATGATAACGAGTTATCGGTCTAGAAGAGTGGACCCGGTTTAATGTAAAAACCGAAAAATGATAACGGAAGTCGGTACCGCATTGCATTGAGTTGCATTGAGTTGTTGAGTGACATTGTATAATGTCATTGATATATGAAGTATGCATGTGAATGAGATGTTTGTTGAATACTTATGAAGCGTGCATGAAGAGATGCTTACGGGTGAATGTTAAGACTGTGGAATTGTGGATGTATGCATGATGTAAAATGCTTTGTGAATATTCATGTTGTATATATATATATATATAAGTGACGATGTAAATGACTATGAGTTGAATTGTGGTGAGAAATAGGGAGTTAATTATATGATACCTATGTATACATGATTTTATGCTTTGATTATTATGGTAATATTTCTCACCCTTCTGCTGTTTTATAATGCTCTATGAGGCATTGCAGATTAGGTTGCTGGAGGCCTTTATGAAGTTCTGCTTGTAGTTCGAGGTCGCTACGTGTGTAGCGGTTTAGTAATTATCTATGGGTCGAGTCATGCTCTGGTCGTGTAACACGGGGATCGATTGCTTATGTTTTAGGATTACATTATGTAACCTAAGTTATGTTTTCATATTTGGAGTAATTGAGATAATGAGATGTTGGCCTTAGTGCCTAGAGATGCTGATTTTATATGATGAAAGTAAATGTTTCTTTTAAAGGATTTTCATTAATGAATCCGCTGCTAAATGGAAAGGTGTTTATGAGCATGACAGATGGTTTTAATATGGTGCAAGTTTTGTGTGATGCCCTTTTATGGATGCATGTAAACTTTTACTCTGATTATGCATATATTATTTGCGGGGTTTAGAAGGGTGTTACATTAGTGGTATCAGAGCAGGTCGGTCCGTCCGGCCAAGTTGTCTAATGTTATTTGTTCCCTTGTATGCGACATGTGTGTGAAAACACTGTCGATACATGTTGTTGCTTAACCTTGTCTGGAGAAGTGGGAATGATCTAAAGTGGGGGAGAAGTTGTGCTTCTCCAAGATGCTGCAAGTGTAGAAGTTGTAGCTCAGTGGGTGGTTAACACTCTTGTGGTTTGGTAAAAATAGTCTATACTCCATCATGATTTTCAGCTGCCTATTGACAAATTGAGGAACTGATCACCCTTAATCTCTTGTTGATAGTAGTTGGAGTTCTGTTGGATGGGATGGACGTGTCTTGCAAGCTTAGGTGGCGTGAGCAGAGAATTGTTTGGAGCTAAGCCAGGTGCTTAAGAAGTGTGTTGATGAGTCGGCACGAGACAGTGAGGAGATGGTTAATTTTGATGGGAATTCGGGGTGCTAATGAAAGTGGGAAGATGGCGGTTTTGCCGACTAATTATATCTGTTTGGACAGTCGAAGAATTAAATTGATTGAGTAGTGTTGAGAATTATGTCTAGTGTGTGTGCTACGACAACAGATTGTGGAGTTGAGTATAAGGGTGGATAATGACTTCTAGTGATTACTAAAGGAAATGAGATGTGGAATACATGGTTGGTATAATTGGACCCTTAAGCATTTCAAGAGTTGGAGAGGTATTGGATGACCTTTAAGTGTGGAAGGGTTGTTTCCGTGATTTTGTCGTAACGGAAAACCGTAATTCGGAATGACGCAAGATTAGAAGCGTTGGAAGATATTACAGTGCTCTATGTGATGGGAAAGTAGTGACATGGAATTAAGTATTTATTGGCGAAAAATGTTTGGATGTTATGGTAAGCGCGGAGAGTGCGGTTTGTGTTATCACCATAAGTTCACAGCTGAGTGTCCGTTTGATATAATGATTTTCCACACTTGATTGAGAGAGTCAATGGTTATGTAACCGATGGTGTTTGGATACGTTCGGAGAGTATAGGGGTTCATGTTGAGCGTCAGGAACTTGAGTTATTAGTATTGGGGAAGAGGTAGTGATGTACTACTGTGAAGAAAGTTCAAAGAGTTTTGAGAAAGCTGTCAACAGTTCGTGTATTGGTTTTGCCAGGTCCGACAGGATTGTCGTTGTGTTTTGAGATACTTTGTTGATATGATTAAGAGATGTGTTAAGTACAACATTAATGAGTTTTGGTTATGCTTGAAGGCAATATAAAGTACAGAGAGGGATTATCTGACAAGTAATTTGGAGTGGGTTGCTGTTGTGTGTTTGTACCGGAGTTTGGAAGCCTCAATTGTTTAGTTGAGATTTGAGATGGTTACTGACCTTAAGGTATTTGTTTTATTTGAGAGAGAGTCAAATATGAGACAGAGAAGTAATTGGAACTCCTGAAGGAGTATGGTTTTGGTTAAATTACCATTCGGATGAGACCAAGTGGTAGCTAAGATATCGAATCGGGAATTTTGGTATACACTAATGAAGATGGTAAGGAAGTTAGAACTGATTAAGCAAATTCAGATATGAGTTCGGCCTGTGAAGAGACTTCTTATGGAGTTGAGCCTTGGATGTTGAGATTGACTTTTGGTATTCTGATGAGGTTCGAGGAAATCGGAATTCTGAGTTGAGTTGATAGATTAATTGAATTTAATGGATAAAAGTCAGAGGGCTTATTTTCGGATTAAGGGAAATGGTATTGTGAGATGTCGTGATGAAGTGTGTATTCTGAATAGTGTGAGTTGGATAAGAGTACTCAGGGAGAAGTACATCGAGAAAGATGGAGTATCCGTGCAGGTACTAGGAAGATGCGACCGAATTTGGGAAATAGTTTTGGATAGCCATAGATGGAGAAGGAATTGATTGACTTTGTATATGTTGATTAGACTTGCTGGGAATTGAAGTATGGACATTAGAGATGGTTGGATCTGATACAACTGTTGAGTATTTCGAGTGGGATGGGATAGTATTCCCATGGGCTTTGTGCCGGGTTTTCTGATGAATTTGAGGAAGTATGATCCGATTTGGACAGTTAAGAATGGATTAACAAGAGTAACTCGTTGCCTACCAGTGAAGATGAATCATTCTGTTAGATGGGAACTCAAGTTTTTCGTTAAGATTATGGGAAAGATTGCGAAAGCGGTTGGGTGCCATGTTGAAGATGAACTCTGACTAGCGTCCGTGAATGGCATGGACAAATGAAGAAAACTATCCAGTATGAAGAGGACTCGTTGAGAGCTTGTGTGTTGGACCAAGATGGATCTAAGGGTAGTTAATTGTCGTTGATGGAGTTGCCTACAATAAATGTTGCCATTTCGTATCGGAAACAACATCGTATGAAGTTCGTTGGGTAAGAGGGTATGACTCCTTTGTGTTGTTGCATGTCCAACGGGAGTGTTGTACTCGGATCAAAGACCGTGCAAGGGACGATGGAAACGATCAAAGAATCCAAGTAAGGCCATGTTTTGAGAGTTATGGTAGTAATTGGTGTTGGTCGAGCTTGAAGTCTCGTGAGCACCCTGTGTTTTGTTGATCTGTATCAGAGTAGCGCAGCGGAAGCGTGAGGCGGATAGCATGTTAGACTGTTTTACCGCTGTCGCTTGAGAGGATTGCATGAGGTGTTCATATGTCTAAGTTGAAGAGGTACATTGATTCAGGTGGATGGTGTACAAGTGAGAGAGAATTTGACTTCGGAGGCGTGGCTAGTTCTAGTTGTTGATAAGAAACAACTTCGAAGTATAGAGATTCCTTTGGTGGAAGTAGTTATGGGAGAATTGGATTTGGAAGAATTGAAATGCGAGAGTCGTATCCAGAGTTGTTTGGATCAGATAACATTTTCGAGGACGAAAATTCCTAAAGTGGGGGAGGGTTGTATCCAGAGTTGTTTGGATCAGTCAACAAAGTCCATTCAATCCAACGCTTCCCAGCTCGTCTTCAACCTTAAACCTAGGGTTTCTACTAACAGCCATGGAAACATAACTCAACACCTCACCTTCTCCTCGTTCGTGCAAGCTCAGTTCTCAACCAAATTCCAACATGTAAAAAGCAAACTCACTCCAAATTTATCCAGGAATTCACTCATATCATTGGTTTCAATTGTGGTGCCCTAGAACTCAAAACCCGATGCCAACCTCCAACAATGGTGCATGAACAAATCTCAGTATTCCCCAATTTCTTGATATCAAAACAATCACCTCCTATCACTGATCAACCTAAGCCAAAGAACTAGTGCTAACACTCAATATTAAGAGAGTTCTATGTCCAAACAGTTGGTGTACTCCAATGTCAACCTTCACCAAATTCAATCAAAGTCTCCAGAATTGCTCATCTAACCACCTAGATCATTCTTATCCTAACCAATCTACATCATGCTAACTAAATCAAGCTAATTCGAAGAAGATACTAACCTGGTGCAAAACTGAAAACAGATGGTGAAGTTCTTGGATTCACAGCTAGCAATGCTCTAGGATTGATCAATGGAGGTGAATCTTGATACTGTTTGCACTGATCTTTGCTCAAATGTCTTGAACTGCCATAACCAACTCTTCTTGCACTTTGGATGATGAACTTGCAGCACACGAATCTTGCACTAATACACTTGGATCTTGCTTGCAATGTGGTCTATGATGAATATGGAGTATGGTAGGATCAATAATTTTGCAGAATGATGAAGAATTGGGAGAGTTTGAATGAATTTGCAAAAAATGCAAGAGAGAGTGAAACTATGTGTTTGGGATCAAAATGAAGTGCAACCCCTTCATGGATCAGCTCTAGGGTTTATATAGATGCCCATGGAATCATCTAGAAATTGCTGGAAGTTTCTTGTACACAAATCCCTTGTGATTTGGCATATGTTACTTTAATCATAAGCAAGCCATGATAACTCTCAAATTTTGAACTAAGCTCAAAAATCCACTATTTCCAATGTTCTCAAAACATTAATTCCAATCAAAATGACCTATAATTTCATCCCATTTGGACAAGTATTGCAAAATCTCATTTTTTAAGTCACTTTTATTCATTAAATTCACCTTTATTTGACCAAATTTGCAACCTTGAGCTATGAGCATTTTCCAACTCCCATGACCACTCTTCTAGACTCAAAAAATCATTTGGAACAACTTTGATGTTGAACATTTTTCCATTTGAGACTTGTAAGTATGAGTTTTAGGCATATGCTTGAAATGACCCATAATTTCCAAATGACCAAAATACCCTTTGCTTGCCAAAGTCATAAGTAGAGTTCCACAAATTAGATGAAGGCATATCATACCTTTATAGAAAGCTAAGATCAATAGGAACAACTTTCATGTTGGCCAGAAATCCATTTGAAAGCTCCTTGAGGGGTAAAAGTTGCTTGGAAGACAAGTAACCTTCACAGACAAAATTTCAGATGCCTCTGATGACCTGTAACTTGCAAGAACCATAACTTGAGTTCTATAAATCTCCTTGATGTCTTCCACCACTAAAATTAAAGGTCTTGAGATCCTCTGCAAGTTTCATGTTGGCCAAGGATCCATTTGAAGCTTTCATTTTGAATTATCTTGCTGGGAAGTTTGCCCTAAATCAGGGGATTTTACACAGAAACCCTAATTTAGAAACTCCTCTTCTTCTTGATTTCTCTTGATTTCTCCTTGGCACAACACCACATACATATCTACATGTCAAGTGATGAACCCCACATCTTTCAAATAGACCTTGATGACTTTCAACCAAGCATTTGACCTAGGGATGACCCAGGGTTGACCCAGATGAAACCCTAGTTGACTGTCTTCAACAGCAGCTCTTGCAATCACATCAATGACTTGCCTCACTTTCAAAATGACCCTCTAGGTCTTCCATGATGTCTATATACCCTTCATGGCCTCAATTCATGACTCACAATTTCTTTGATGATCTTCAAATACCCTCAAGACAGGAGATAGATCCACTGCTTGGTCCCCTAACTTCTCAAATTTCAATTTCTTTCTGATGACTTGGCTAGGCTTGAATTTGAATAAGAACCTCTTGATAGGCTCATAGAGATAAGAATTTCATTTGGTCCCTTGTTGGATGGCTTACCCATGCTATGCAGATGAATTAGTTATGTACATGACCTAATATGCAAATGCTAAAGCTATGAAACATAAACCAAGTGAAGTAGGTTGAGCAAATTTTAGGGTGCAACAGCTGCCCCTATTCAAGCGACTTGGACCCGACTGGGTGAAACGCCCAGAGCCTTCATACATTCGAGGTACAAGACGGTTGAATACTAAGAACCCGGAAATTTGCCAACCGCAGAAATAAACTGCACCACTGTTTGGGGAACGACATCCACCAACTGAACCCGGTTGTTACGGCAACAACTGATCCGACGTCTGATAATTCTGATTTCAACTTCAACCACCTATGTAACGCCACAAGTACTGAACACTTTTCGCAAAACACCTATGTCCACAACTGGACTAACCTTATCAACACACAAGAAGAGAGACAAATTCGTCAACACGAATAGAGATTCTGTTGTCACAGGAGTAACCTTGTCCACATCTGGACCCAAATTTCGCCAAATCATGAATAAACACAAATCCGTCCACATCAAGACTCACATCACGGAAAGATCCCGGCGCTTTCGCGGGGGAAACATTTCTGTCTAATCACAGGAAACTTCATCCGCCTATCCATACGGGAAAATCATCTGTCTAAACACAGGAAACTTCATCCGCCTATCCATACGGGAAAAAAAAATCACTGTCAACAAAGGTAACATCTCCGTCAACACGAGTAACATATTCGTAATTAAAAACTAGATGACAACTAAGTGCATATTAATACATATAAATAGATATTTCACATTCAGACCTAGAGTTTAGTTCAGTTTATTTCAAGTGATGACATAATAAGTTACACAACTAACTTTATTTTAGCATTCAAACATGACACTTGTATTCATTATGATGCAGGACACACAAGTCTCGCATAGACATATGACTCATAAACATTTTGTTAAACAAGTGACTTCACACACCCAAATGGGAAAAATGTTTAATATTACTAACGATATCTCGAGTTTGAATATATACCCCTTTGTAATAAAAACCATAGGGTTTCTTACCTAAGCGATTGATATAAATCATTCATTTATCTATTAAATTTTCAAATCTTGTTCTTATTTTTAGTAGGTCGTCTTGTAATTTCATGTAGTCTGGGCGTAACAGTTCTTTCTGACATCTGTTGTGAGTAGACTACTGAGTGCAATGCTTGTGATGTAGTACCCTTGATATGATATTGATGTACTGGTCAAAAAGTACAAGTGTGCACATTGCTTCTGTAAGGTTTATAACAAATAATGGTGGTTATGGATTGCCCACGACAGTGAAAAGCCATGTAAGGCGGTGTTTATGGTGATTTAGGGGGCCTGCTCACGTGAGGTGGGAGATTTGTATATGAGTGGGGTGCTTAGTTATATGTGTATGAGTTTTGATATATTATTTCTATAGTTGGGGGAGATGTATTTATAGAGGCTTTGGGCCTAGGGCTTCCTAAGGAAAGGTCACCCCCACCTGGTCAAAGGTGGACCGTTGATTCGATACTTCCTAGGGTATGTGAGTTAGTTACATATGTTGACATCTTTCTATCCAAGAAACATCTTATTTTGCATTTCCTATGAATGGGCAATAGAGAAGTATTGGGGGAGGGACGGTTCCACCCTGAGGGTGACGTATGATCGCTCCTTTCTTGTAGAGAAACTTATAGTCATCGCCCTAGTCAAGTGTTTTACAAATATGCCACTACTCAATCCCTTAACCAAGATACTTTGGATAGAGGATGCAGTTATTTTAGACCATGGGGCGTACGAGTATCCCGAGGTCATATATTTTTAGATGATACATGTGATGTGTTATGCCAAATAGGCTCGTAATTAATTTTTTTAAAGAGAAGTTAAATTTTTTGGTCCTGTAAGAAGAAACTCTAAGTTTCTTGAGAACTTAATCATCTTGGAAAATCTAAGCCCTTTAGGAGAAGTCCTATGTTATCTGGATGATGAAACTATAGGTTTCTCAAGCAAGGCGTTGGACCTCTCATGATGAACATCAATCAAGCCCTCACACAAAATTTATCACTAAGTCTCTTAGGATATACTTTTGTAACACTTCTTGGGAAAACACCTGATGCCTCACTTCCTTTGCACTACTCCAATAAAATATCATACACTTGGTGCGCAAGTATCTTACTCACAATTATAGAAGCAATCAACTCTCAGATTCAACATGAATCTTACTGAGCTCTTCCATTTATCACTCCACACAACACTATTTTAATAAGAATGGAGAAGTATAAGGTTTTATACGGAGGAATAGGAAAGACACGTGCGATATTCTTTATGAAAAATGTTAAAGTTAATTGGAGATCTAAATAAGTGTTTTAAAATATAGTCATGGTAAATCAATCTTTTTATTTTATTTCCCTTTTCTTTCCTTTTTCCGTTGTTCTTTTGTTTGATATGGTAGATTTTTGGTTATTAAAAATACTTTAAATAGTTTTTCTAATATTAAATTTCATAATTTTATACAAATAAGGATAATTTTTATATAAAAAGGTGGAAATTATAACACATTGAAGAAATTTTAAATGATTAAGAAATGAAATATTTGATTGACAGAAAACTTGAGTATTTCTTTTAAGTGCTCTTCAATGTAGCTTTGATACATTGATAATATTGAACTATTTATGTTTTTATGCCTAATTACAATTATACAGTTATCATGTTTTGAAGATTCTTAGAAAATAAACAAAGAAGCATATAAAATGAAAAAACATGAAATTCATATATTTATGAATAAAATTATAATTTACGAAAATTATGAATTATCTTAAAATAATTATAATATTTTCTCATTGAAGGAAAAAAGATATGTACGAATGTATTATAACAAAACAAATACAACACATAAGTTATATACCCAGCCACCACGCTTCCGCTGCGCCACTCTGATTCACATTTATTTTTTATTTTTATATAATAATTATTTTATGCATTGGTAACATTAAAAAATAAATTTAATTTAGTTAAGAATTTATCTCATCATAACAATGAGTAATAAATAGTTCATTATATCGACCCATTTATGCCTGCTGAACATCACACAAGTGCTAGAATAACCAAAAACCAGCTTAAATAATATATTTCACAAATACACCTACAAATAATGAAGGGTCAGTAGTCAAGAAAATTAAAGATCAAACATACCTATATAAGAATATCATCATAAGTATTTGTAGTTTTTTTATAATGACATAGATAGACGCGTCTCATGTACCAAGATATTAAATAATTTGTACATTTAATTTCTAGAGATACATTAAAACTTGAAATCATATTCGTAATTAAAAACGAGATGACAACTAAGTGCATATTAATACATATAAATAGATATTTCACATTCAGACCTAGAGTTTAGTTCAGTTTATTTCAAGTGATGACATCATAAGTTACACAACTAACTTTATTTTAGCATTCAAACATGACACTTGTATTCATTATGATGCAGGACACACAAGACTCGCATAGACATATGACTCACAAACATTTTGTTAAACAAGTGACTTCATACACCCAAATGGGAAATGGCACAAATGTTTAATATTACTAACGATATCTCGAATTTGAATATATACCCCTTTGTAAAAAAAACCATAGGGTTTCTTACCTAAGCGATTGATATAAATCATTCATTTATCTATTAAATTTTCAAATCTTGTTCTTATTTTTAGTAGGTCGTCTTGTAATTTCATGTAGTCTGGGTGTAACGGTTCTTTCTGACATCTGTTGTGAGTAGACTACTGAGTGCAATGCTTGTGATGTAGTACCCTTGATATGACATTGATGTACTGGTCAAAAAGTACAAGTGTGCACGTTGCTTCTGTAAGGTTTATAACAAATAATGGTGGTTATGGATTGCCCACGACAGTGAAAAGCCATGTAAGGCGGTGTTTATGGTGATTTAGGGGGCCTGCTCACGTGAGGTGGGAGATTTGTATATGAGTGGGGTGCTTAGTTATATGTGTATGAGTTTGGATATATTATTTCTCTAGTTGGGGGGAGATGTATTTATAGAGGCTTTGGGCCTAGGGCTTCCTAAGGAAAGGTCACCCCCACCTGGTCAAAGGTGGACCGTTGATTCGATACTTCATAGGGTATGTGAGTTAGTTACATATGTTGACATCTTTCTATCCAAGAAACATCTTATTTTGCATTTCCTATGAATGGGCAATAGAGAAGTATTGGGGGAGGGAAGGTTCCACCCTGAGGGTGACGTATGATCGCTCTTTTCTTGTAGAGCAACTTATAGTCATCGCCCTAGTCAAGTGTTTTACAAATATGACACTACCTAATCCCTTAACCAAGATACTTTTGATAGAGGATGAAGTGATTTTAGACCATGGGGCGAGCGAGTATCCCGAGGTCATATATTTTTAGATGATACGTGTGATGTGTTATGCCAAATAGGCTCGTAATTATTTTTTTTAAAGAGAAGTTAAATTTTTTGGTCCTGTAAGAGGAAACTCTAAGTTTCTTGAGAGCTTAATCGTACTGGAAAATCTAAGCCCTTTAGGCGAAGTCCTATGTTATCTGGATGATGAAACTATAAGTTTCTCAAGCAAGGCGTTGGACCTCTCATGATGAACATCAATCAAGCCCTCACATAAGACTTATCACTAAGTCTCTTAGGATAGACTTTTGTAACACTTCTTGGGAAAACACCTGATGCCTCACTTCCTTCGCACTACTCCAATAAGATATCATACACTTGGTGCGCAACTATCTTACTCACAATTATAGAAGCAATCAACTCTCAGATTCAACATGAACCTTACTGAGCTCTTCCATTCATCACTCCACACAACACTATTTTAATAAGAATGGAGAAGTATAAGGTTTTATACGGAGGAATATGAAAGACACGTGCGATATTCTTTATGAAAAATGTTAAAGTTAATTGGAGATCTAAATAAGTGTTTTAAAATATAGTCATGGTAAGTCAATCATTTTATTTTATTTCTCTTTTCTTTCCTTTTTCCGTTGTTCTTTTGTTTGATATGGTAGATTTTTGGTTATTAAAAATACTTTAAATAGTTTTTCTAATATTAAATTTCATAATTTTATACAAATAAGGATAATTTTTATATAAAAAGTTGGAAATTATAACACATTGAAGAAATTTTAAATGATTAAGAAATGAAATATTTGATAGACAGAAAACTTGAGTATTTCTTTTAAGTGCTCTTCAATGTTGCTTTGATACATTGATAATATTGAACTATTTATGTTTTTATGCCTAATTACAATTATACAGTTATCATGTTTTGAAGATTCTTAGAAAATAAACAAAGAAGCATATAAAATGAAAAAACACGAAATTCATATATTTATGAATAAAATTATAATTTACTAAAATTATGAATTATCTTAAAATAATTATAATATTTTCTCATTGAACGAAAAAAAATATGTATGAATATATTATAACAAAACAAATGCAACACATAAGTTATATACCCAACCTCAAAATCTATAAAAGTTCTTAAAATATTAAAATCCTATCAAAGCCTGATTTCAATCCAGGTACCTGTGGGTTATGGGCCCACCACGCTTCCGCTGCGCCACTCTGATTCACATTTATTTTTTATTTTTATATAATAATTATTTTATGCATTGGTAACATTAAAAAATAAATTTAATTTAGTTAAGAATTTATCTCATCATAACAATGAGTAATAAATAGTTCGTTATATCGACCCATTTATGCCTGCTGAACATCACACAAGTGCTAGAATAACTAAAAACCAGCTTAAATAATATATTTCACAAATACACCTACAAATAATGAAGGGTCAGCAGTCAAGAAAATTAAAGACGAAACATACCTATATAAGAATATCATCATAAGTATTTGTAGTTTTTTTATAATGACATAGATAGACGCGTCTCATGTATCAAGATATTAAATAATTTGTACATTTAATTTCTAGAGATACATTAAAACATGAAATCATATTCGTATTTAAAAACGAGATGACAACTAAGTGCATATTAATACATATAAATAGATATTTCACATTCAGACCTAGAGTTTTGTTCAGTTTATTTCAAATGATGACATCATAAGTTACACAACTAACTTTATTTTAGCATTCAAACATGACACTTGTATTCATTATGATGCAGGACACACAAGTCTCGCATAAACATATGACTCACAAATGTTTTGTTAAACAAGTGACTTCACACACCCAAATGGGAAATGGCGCAAATGTTTAATATTACTAACGATATCTCGAGTTTGAATATATACCCCTTTGTAATAAAAACCATAGGGTTTCTTACCTAAGCGATTGATATAAATCATTCATTTATCTATTCAATTTTCAAATCTTGTTCTTATTTTTAGTAGGTCCTCTTGTAATTTCATGTAGTCTGGGCGTAACGGTTCTTTCTGACATCTGTTGTGAGTAGACTACTGAGTGCAATGCTTGTGATGTAGTACCCTTGATATGATATTGATGTACTGGTCAAAAAGTACAAGTCTGCACGTTGCTTCTGCAAGGTTTATAACAAATAATGGTGGTTATGGATTGCCCACGACAGCGAGAAGCCATGTAAGGAGGTGTTTATGGTGATTTAGGGGGCCTGCTCACGTGAGGTGGGAGATTTGTATATGAGTGGGGTGCTTAGTTATATGTGTATGAGTTTGGATCTATTATTTCTATAGTTGGGGGGAGATGTATTTATAAAGGCTTTGGGCCTAGGGCTTCCTAAGGAAAGGTCACTCCCACCTGGTCAAAGGTGGACCGTTGATTCGATACTTCATAGGGTATGTGAGTTAGTTACATATATTGACATCTTTCTATCCAAGAAACATCTTATTTTGCATTTCCTATGAATGGGCAATAGAGAAGTATTGGGGGAGGGACGGTTCCACCCTGAGGGTGACGTATGATCGCTCCTTTCTTGTAGAGCAACTTATAGTCATCGCCCTAGTCAAGTGTTTTACACATATGACACTACCCAATCCCTTAACCAAGATACTTTTGATAGAGGATGAAGTGATTTTAGACCATGGGGCGAGCGAGTATCCCGAGGTCATATATTTTTAGATGATACGTGTGATGTGTTATGCCAAATAGGCTCGTAATTATTTTTTTTAAAGAGAAGTTAAATTTTTTGGTCCTGTAAGAGGAAACTCTAAGTTTCTTGAGAGCTTAATCGTACTGGAAAATCTAAGCCCTTTAGGCGAAGTCCTATGTTATCTGGATGATGAAACTATAAGTTTCTCAAGCAAGGCGTTGGACCTCTCATGATGAACATCAATCAAGCCCTCACATAAGACTTATCACTAAGTCTCTTAGGATAGACTTTTGTAACACTTCTTGGGAAAACACCTGATGCCTCACTTCCTTCGCACTACTCCAATAAGATATCATACACTTGGTGCGCAACTATCTTACTCACAATTATAGAAGCAATCAACTCTCAGATTCAACATGAACCTTACTGAGCTCTTCCATTCATCACTCCACACAACACTATTTTAATAAGAATGGAGAAGTATAAGGTTTTATACGGAGGAATATGAAAGACACGTGCGATATTCTTTATGAAAAATGTTAAAGTTAATTGGAGATCTAAATAAGTGTTTTAAAATATAGTCATGGTAAGTCAATCATTTTATTTTATTTCTCTTTTCTTTCCTTTTTCCGTTGTTCTTTTGTTTGATATGGTAGATTTTTGGTTATTAAAAATACTTTAAATAGTTTTTCTAATATTAAATTTCATAATTTTATACAAATAAGGATAATTTTTATATAAAAAGTTGGAAATTATAACACATTGAAGAAATTTTAAATGATTAAGAAATGAAATATTTGATAGACAGAAAACTTGAGTATTTCTTTTAAGTGCTCTTCAATGTTGCTTTGATACATTGATAATATTGAACTATTTATGTTTTTATGCCTAATTACAATTATACAGTTATCATGTTTTGAAGATTCTTAGAAAATAAACAAAGAAGCATATAAAATGAAAAAACACGAAATTCATATATTTATGAATAAAATTATAATTTACTAAAATTATGAATTATCTTAAAATAATTATAATATTTTCTCATTGAACGAAAAAAAATATGTATGAATATATTATAACAAAACAAATGCAACACATAAGTTATATACCCAACCTCAAAATCTATAAAAGTTCTTAAAATATTAAAATCCTATCAAAGCCTGATTTCAATCCAGGTACCTGTGGGTTATGGGCCCACCACGCTTCCGCTGCGCCACTCTGATTCACATTTATTTTTTATTTTTATATAATAATTATTTTATGCATTGGTAACATTAAAAAATAAATTTAATTTAGTTAAGAATTTATCTCATCATAACAATGAGTAATAAATAGTTCGTTATATCGACCCATTTATGCCTGCTGAACATCACACAAGTGCTAGAATAACTAAAAACCAGCTTAAATAATATATTTCACAAATACACCTACAAATAATGAAGGGTCAGCAGTCAAGAAAATTAAAGACGAAACATACCTATATAAGAATATCATCATAAGTATTTGTAGTTTTTTTATAATGACATAGATAGACGCGTCTCATGTATCAAGATATTAAATAATTTGTACATTTAATTTCTAGAGATACATTAAAACATGAAATCATATTCGTATTTAAAAACGAGATGACAACTAAGTGCATATTAATACATATAAATAGATATTTCACATTCAGACCTAGAGTTTTGTTCAGTTTATTTCAAATGATGACATCATAAGTTACACAACTAACTTTATTTTAGCATTCAAACATGATACTTGTATTCATTATGATGCAGGACACACAAGTCTCGCATAAACATATGACTCACAAACGTTTTGTTAAACAAGTGACTTCACACACCCAAATGGGAAATGGCGCAAATGTTTAATATTACTAACGATATCTCGAGTTTGAATATATACCCCTTTGTAATAAAAACCATAGGGTTTCTTACCTAAGCGATTGATATAAATCATTCATTTATCTATTCAATTTTCAAATCTTGTTCTTATTTTTAGTAGGTCCTCTTGTAATTTCATGTAGTCTGGGCGTAACGGTTCTTTCTGACATCTGTTGTGAGTAGACTACTGAGTGCAATGCTTGTGATGTAGTACCCTTGATATGATATTGATGTACTGGTCAAAAAGTACAAGTCTGCACGTTGCTTCTGCAAGGTTTATAACAAATAATGGTGGTTATGGATTGCCCACGACAGCGAGAAGCCATGTAAGGAGGTGTTTATGGTGATTTAGGGGGCCTGCTCACGTGAGGTGGGAGATTTGTATATGAGTGGGGTGCTTAGTTATATGTGTATGAGTTTGGATCTATTATTTCTATAGTTGGGGGGAGATGTATTTATAAAGGCTTTGGGCCTAGGGCTTCCTAAGGAAAGGTCACTCCCACCTGGTCAAAGGTGGACCGTTGATTCGATACTTCATAGGGTATGTGAGTTAGTTACATATATTGACATCTTTCTATCCAAGAAACATCTTATTTTGCATTTCCTATGAATGGGCAATAGAGAAGTATTGGGGGAGGGACGGTTCCACCCTGAGGGTGACGTATGATCGCTCCTTTCTTGTAGAGCAACTTATAGTCATCGCCCTAGTCAAGTGTTTTACACATATGACACTACCCAATCCCTTAACCAAGATACTTTTGATAGAGGATGAAGTGATTTTAGACCATGGGGCGAGCGAGTATCCCGAGGTCATATATTTTTAGATGATACGTGTGATGTGTTATGCCAAATAGGCTCGTAATTATTTTTTTTAAAGAGAAGTTAAATTTTTTGGTCCTGTAAGAGGAAACTCTAAGTTTCTTGAGAGCTTAATCGTACTGGAAAATCTAAGCCCTTTAGGCGAAGTCCTATGTTATCTGGATGATGAAACTATAAGTTTCTCAAGCAAGGCGTTGGACCTCTCATGATGAACATCAATCAAGCCCTCACACAAGACTTATCACTAAGTCTCTTAGGATAGACTTTTGTAACACTTCTTGGGAAAACACTTGATGCCTCACTACCTTCGCACTACTCCAATAAGATATCATACACTTGGTGCGCAACTATCTTACTCACAATTATAGAAGCAATCAACTCTCAGATTCAACATGAACCTTACTGAGCTCTTCCATTCATCACTCCACACAACACTATTTTAATAAGAATGGAGAAGTATAAGGTTTTATACGGAGGAATATGAAAGACACGTGCGATATTCTTTATGAAAAATGTTAAAGTTAATTGGAGATCTAAATAAGTGTTTTAAAATATAGTCATGGTAAATCAATCATTTTATTTTATTTCTCTTTTCTTTCCTTTTTCCGTTGTTCTTTTGTTTGATATGGTAGATTTTTGGTTATTAAAAATACTTTAAAGAGTTTTTCTAATATTAAATTTCATAATTTAATACAAATAAGGATAATTTTTATATAAAAGGTTGGAAATTATAACACATTGAAGAAATTTTAAATGATTAAGAAATGAAATATTTGATTGACAGAAAACTTGAGTATTTCTTTTAAGTGCTCTTCAATGTTGCTTTGATACATTGATAATATTGAACTATTTATGTTTTTATGCCTAATTACAATTATACAGTTTTCATGTTTTGAAGATTCTTAGAAAATAAACAAAGAAGCATATAAAACGAAAAAACACGAAATTCATATATTTATGAATAAAATTATAATTTACGAAAATTATGAATTATCTTAAAATAATTATAATATTTTCTCATTGAACGAAAAAAAATATGTACGAATATATTATAACAAAACAAATACAACTCATAAGTTATATACCCAGCCACCACGCTTCCGCTGTGCCACTCTGATTCACATTTATTTTTTATTTTTATATAATAATTATTTTATGCATTGGTAACATTAAAAAATAAATTTAATTTAGTTAAGAATTTATCTCATCATAACAATGAGTAATAAATAGTTCATTATATCGGCCCATTTATGCCTGCTGAACATCACACAAGTGCTAGAATAACCAAAAACCAGCTTAAATAATATATTTCACAAATACACCTACAAATAATGAAGGGTCAGTAGTCAAGAAAATTAAAGACGAAACATACCTATATAAGAATATCATCATAAGTATTTGTAGTTTTTTTATAATGACATAGATAGACGCGTCTCATGTACCAAGATATTAAATAATTTGTACATTTAATTTCTAGAGATACATTAAAACATGAAATCATATTCGTAATTAAAAACGAGATGATAACTAAGTGCATATTAATACATATAAATAGATATTTCACATTCAGACCTAGAGTTTAGTTCAGTTTATTTCTAGTGATGACATCATAAGTTACACAACTAACTTTATTTTAGCATTCAAACATGACACTTGTATTCATTATGATGCAGGATACACAAGTCTCGCATAGACATATGACTCACAAACATTTTGTTAAACAAGTGACTTCACACACCCAAATGGGAAATGGCGCAAATTTTTAATATTACTAACGATATCTCGAGTTTGAATATATACCCCTTTGTAATAAAAACCATAGGGTTTCTTACCTAAGCGATTGATATAAATCATTCATTTATCTATTAAATTTTCAAATCTTGTTCTTATTTTTAGTAGGTCGTCTTGTAATTTCATGTAGTCTGGGCGTAACGGTTCTTTCTGACATCTGTTGTGAGTAGACTACTGAGTGCAATGCTTGTGATGTAGTACCCTTGATATGACATTGATGTACTGGTAAAAAAGTACAAGTGTGCACGTTGCTTCTGTAAGGTTTATAACAAATAATGGTGGTTATGGATTGCCCACGACAGTGAAAAGCCGTGTAAGGCGGTGTTTATGGTGATTTAGGGGGCCTGCTCACGTGAGGTGGGAGATTTGTATATGAGTGGGGTGCTTAGTTATATGTGTATGAGTTTGGATATATTATTTCTCTAGTTGGGGGGAGATGTATTTATAGAGGCTTTGGGCCTAGGGCTTCCTAAGGAAAGGTCACTCCCACCTGGTCAAAGGTGGACCGTTGATTCGATACTTCATAGGGTATGTGAGTTAGTTACATATGTTGACATCTTTTTATCCAAGAAACATCTTATTTTGCATTTCCTATGAATGGGCAATAGAGAAGTATTGGGGGAGGGACGGTTCCACCCTGAGGGTGACGTGTGATCGCTCCTTTCTTGTAGAGCAACTTATAGTCATCGCCCTAGTCAAGTGTTTTACAAATATGACACTACCCAATCCCTTAACCAAGATACTTTTGATAGAGGATGAAGTGATTTTAGACCATGGGGCGAGCGAGTATCCCGAGGTCATATATTTTTAGATGATACGTGTGATGTGTTATGCCAAATAGGCTCGTAATTATTTTTTTTTAAAGAGAAGTTAAATTTTTTGGTCCTGTAAGAGGAAACTCTAAGTTTCTTGAGAGCTTAATCGTATTGGAAAATCTAAGCCCTTTAGGCGAAGTCCTATGTTATCTGGATGATGAAACTATAAGTTTCTCAAGCAAGGCGTTGGACCTCTCATGATGAACATCAATCAAGCCCTCACACAAGACTTATCACTAAGTCTCTTAGGATAGACTTTTGTAACACTTCTTGGGAAAACACCTGATGCCTCACTTCCTTCGCACTACTCCAATAAGATATCATACACTTGGTGCGCAACTATCTTACTCACAATTATAGAAGCAATCAACTCTCAGATTCAACATGAACCTTACTGAGCTCTTCCATTCATCACTCCACACAACACTATTTTAATAAGAATGGAGAAGTATAAGGTTTTATACGGAGGAATATGAAAGACACGTGCGATATTCTTTATGAAAAATGTTAAAGTTAATTGGAGATCTAAATAAGTGTTTTAAAATATAGTCATGGTAAATCAATCATTTTATTTTATTTCTCTTTTCTTTCCTTTTTCCGTTGTTCTTTTGTTTGATATGGTAGATTTTTGGTTATTAAAAATACTTTAAAGAGTTTTTCTAATATTAAATTTCATAATTTTATACAAATAAGGATAATTTTTATATAAAAGGTTGGAAATTATAACACATTGAAGAAATTTTAAATGATTAAGAAATGAAATATTTGATTGACAGAAAACTTGAGTATTTCTTTTAAGTGCTCTTCAATGTTGCTTTGATACATTGATAATATTGAACTATTTATGTTTTTATGCCTAATTACAATTATACAGTTTTCATGTTTTGAAGATTCTTAGAAAATAAACAAAGAAGCATATAAAATGAAAAAACACGAAATTCATATATTTATGAATAAAATTATAATTTACGAAAATTATGAATTATCTTAAAATAATTATAATATTTTCTCATTGAACGAAAAAAAATATGTAAGAATATATTATAACAAAACAAATACAACACATAAGTTATATACCCAGCCACCACGCTTCCGCTGCGCCACTCTGATTCACATTTATTTTTTATTTTTATATAATAATTATTTTATGCATTGGTAACATTAAAAAATAAATTTAATTTAGTTAAGAATTTATCTCATCATAACAATGAGTAATAAATAGTTCATTATATCGGCCCATTTATGCCTGCTGAACATCACACAAGTGCTAGAATAACCAAAAACCAGCTTAAATAATATATTTCACAAATACACCTACAAATAATGAAGGGTCAGTAGTCAAGAAAATTAAAGACGAAACATACCTATATAAGAATATCATCATAAGTATTTGTAGTTTTTTTATAATGACATAGATAGACGCGTCTCATGTACCAAGATATTAAATAATTTGTACATTTAATTTCTAGAGATACATTAAAACATGAAATCATATTCGTAATTAAAAACGAGATGATAACTAAGTGCATATTAATACATATAAATAGATATTTCACATTCAGACCTAGAGTTTAGTTCAGTTTATTTCTAGTGATGACATCATAAGTTACACAACTAACTTTATTTTAGCATTCAAACATGACACTTGTATTCATTATGATGCAGGATACACAAGTCTCGCATAGACATATGACTCACAAACATTTTGTTAAACAAGTGACTTCACACACCCAAATGGGAAATGGCGCAAATGTTTAATATTACTAACGATATCTCGAGTTTGAATATATACCCCTTTGTAATAAAAACCATAGGGTTTCTTACCTAAGCGATTGATATAAATCATTCATTTATCTATTAAATTTTCAAATCTTGTTCTTATTTTTAGTAGGTCGTCTTGTAATTTCATGTAGTCTGGGCGTAACGGTTCTTTCTGACATCTGTTGTGAGTAGACTACTGAGTGCAATGCTTGTGATGTAGTACCCTTGATATGACATTGATGTACTGGTCAAAAAGTACAAGTGTGCACGTTGCTTCTGTAAGGTTTATAACAAATAATGGTGGTTATGGATTGCCCACGACAGTGAAAAGCCGTGTAAGGCGGTGTTTATGGTGATTTAGGGGGCCTGCTCACGTGAGGTGGGAGATTTGTATATGAGTGGGGTGCTTAGTTATATGTGTATGAGTTTGGATATATTATTTCTCTAGTTGGGGGGAGATGTATTTATAGAGGCTTTGGGCCTAGGGCTTCCTAAGGAAAGGTCACTCCCACCTGGTCAAAGGTGGACCGTTGATTCGATACTTCATAGGGTATGTGAGTTAGTTACATATGTTGACATCTTTCTATCCAAGAAACATCTTATTTTGCATTTCCTATGAATGGGCAATAGAGAAGTATTGGGGGAGGGACGGTTCCACCCTGAGGGTGACGTGTGATCGCTCCTTTCTTGTAGAGCAACTTATAGTCATCGCCCTAGTCAAGTGTTTTACAAATATGACACTACCCAATCCCTTAACCAAGATACTTTTGATAGAGGATGAAGTGATTTTAGACCATGGGGCGAGCGAGTATCCCGAGGTCATATATTTTTAGATGATACGTGTGATGTGTTATGCCAAATAGGCTCGTAATTATTTTTTTTAAAGAGAAGTTAAATTTTTTGGTCCTGTAAGAGGAAACTCAAAGTTTCTTGAGAGCTTAATCGTACTGGAAAATCTAAGCCCTTTAGGCGAAGTCCTATGTTATCTGGATGATGAAACTATAAGTTTCTCAAGCAAGGCGTTGGACCTCTCATGATGAACATCAATCAAGCCCTCACACAAGACTTATCACTAAGTCTCTTAGGATAGACTTTTGTAACACTTCTTGGGAAAACACCTTATGCCTCACTTCCTTCGCACTACTCCAATAAGATATCATACACTTGGTGCGCAACTATCTTACTCACAATTATAGAAGCAATCAACTCTCAGATTCAACATGAACCTTACTGAGCTCTTCCATTCATCACTCCACACAACACTATTTTAATAAGAATGGAGAAGTATAAGGTTTTATACGGAGGAATATGAAAGACATGTGCGATATTCTTTATGAAAAATGTTAAAGTTAATTGGAGATCTAAATAAGTGTTTTAAAATATAGTCATGGTAAATCAATCATTTTATTTTATTTCTCTTTTCTTTCCTTTTTCCGTTGTTCTTTTGTTTGATATGGTAGATTTTTGGTTATTAAAAATACTTTAAAGAGTTTTTCTAATATTAAATTTCATAATTTTATACAAATAAGGATAATTTTTATATAAAAGGTTGGAAATTATAACACATTGAAGAAATTTTAAATGATTAAGAAATGAAATATTTGATTGACAGAAAACTTGAGTATTTCTTTTAAGTGCTCTTCAATGTTGCTTTGATACATTGATAATATTGAACTATTTATGTTTTTATGCCTAATTACAATTATACAGTTTTCATGTTTTGAAGATTCTTAGAAAATAAACAAAGAAGCATATAAAATGAAAAAACACGAAATTCATATATTTATGAATAAAATTATAATTTACGAAAATTATGAATTATCTTAAAATAATTATAATATTTTCTCACTGAACGAAAAAAAATATGTATGAATATATTATAACAAAACAAATGCAACACAAAAGTTATATACCCAGCCTCAAAATCTATAAAAATTCTTAAAATATTAAAATCCTATCAAAGCCTGATTTCAATCCAGGGATCGGTGGGTTATGGGCCCACCACGCTTCCGCTGCGCCACTCTGATTCACATTTATTTTTTATTTTTATATAATAATTATTTTATGCATTGGTAACATTAAAAAATAAATTTAATTTAGTTAAGAATTTATCTCATCATAACAATGAGTAATAAATAGTTCGTTATATCGGCCCATTTATGCCGGCTGAACATCACACAAGTGCTAGAATAACCAAAAACCAGCTTAAATAATATATTTCACAATTACACCTACAAATAATGAAGGGTCAGTAGTCAAGAAAATTAAAGACGAAACATACCTATATAAGAATATCATCATAAGTATTTGTAGTTTTTTTATAATGACATAGATAGACGCGTCTCATGTATCAAGATATTAAATAATTTGTACATTTAATTTCTAGATATACATTAAAACATGAAATCATATTCGTAATTAAAAACAAGATGACAACTAAGTGCATATTAATACATATAAATAGATATTTCACATTCAGACCTAGAGTTTTGTTCAGTTTATTTCAAATGATGACATCATAAGTTACACAACTAACTTTATTTTAGCATTCAAACATGACACTTGTATTCATTATGATGCAGGACACACAAGTCTCGCATAAACATATGACTCACAAACATTTTGTTAAACAAGTGACTTCACACACCCAAATGGGAAATGGCGCAAATGTTTAATATTACTAACGATATCTTGAGTTTGAATATATACCCCTTTGTAATAAAAACCATAGGGTTTCTTACCTAAGCGATTGATATAAATCATTCATTTATCTATTAAATTTTCAAATCTTGTTCTTATTTTTAGTAGGTCCTCTTGTAATTTCATGTAGTCTGGGCGTAACGGTTCTTTCTGACATCTGTTATGAGTAGACTACTGAGTGCAATGCTTGTGATGTAGTACCCTTGATATGATATTGATGTACTGGTCAAAAAGTACAAGTGTGCACGTTGTTTCTGTAAGGTTTATAACAAATAATGGTAGTTATGGATTGCCCACGACAGCGAGAAGCCATGTAAGGCGGTGTTTATGGTGATTTAGGGGGCCTGCTCACGTGAGGTGGGAGATTTGTATATGAGTTGGGTGCTTAGTTATATGTGTATGAGTTTGGATCTATTATTTCTCTAGTTGGGGGGGGGGGGGAGATGTATTTATAGAGGCTTTGGGCCTAGGGCTTCCTAAGGAAAGGTCACCTCCACCTGGTCAAAGGTGGACCGTTGATTCGATATTTCCTAGGGTATGTGAGTTAGTTACATATGTTGACATCTTTCTATCCAAGAAACATCTTATTTTTCATTTCCTATGAATGGGCAATAGAGATGTATTGGGGGATGGACGGTTCCACCCTAAGGGTGACATATGATCGCTCCTTTCTTGTAGAGCAACTTATAGTCATCGCCTTAGTCAAGTGTTTTACAAATATGACACTACCCAATCCCTTAACCAAGATACTTTGGATAGAGGATGAAGTGATTTTAGACCATGGGGCGAGCGAGTATCCCGAGGTCATATATTTTTAGATGATACGTGTGATGTGTTATGCCAAATAGGCTTGTAATTATTTTTTTTAAAGAGAAGTTAAATTTTTTGGTCCTGTAAGAGGACACTCTAAGTTTCTTGAGAGCTTAATCATCTTTGAAAATCTAAGCCCTTTAGGAGAAATCCTATATTATCTGGATGATGAAACTATAAGTTTCTCAAGCAAGGCGTTGGACCTCTCATGATGAATGTAACGCCCCATATTGCTTTTTAGGATTACCGACTGACCCCACAAACCAACACGAGTCTTTTCAGCATGCTTTTTCCTCACTCACACGCTTTCCGAGAAACTTCCCAGAAGGTCACCCATCCCAGAATTGCTCCAAGTCAAGCACGCTTAACTGTGGAGTTCTTATGAACGGGCTACCGAAAAGAAGATGCATCTTGTTGGTATAGGTAGTACCAATTAATCCTTATAAGCCTTCATTCAACCATGCAGTCCCATACCTGCATAGCCTCAGGATCCCCTCTCATTCGGATGTGAATTCAGTTTTCCCCTAGAAGCTGCTAGGAGTGTCCCATTGTCATGCCTCATGACACCGACAACCACTCCCTCGCCCAAGGGTGCTACATGTAACCACCGTCCTCTTTCACCTCAGGTGTTACATGCCCACCAGCTTCCGCTTGGTTCGTCCCCGAACCACATCGTACTGGGAGAGGTATGGCTCTGATACCATTTGTAACGCCCCATATTGCTTTTTAGGATTACCGACTGACCCCACAAACCAACACGGGTCTTTTCAGCATGCTTTGTCCTCAATCACACGCTTTCCAGGAAACTTCCCAGAAGGTCACCCATCCCAGAATTGCTCCAAGTCAAGCACGCTTAACTGTGGGGTTCTTATGAACGGGCTACCGAAAAGAAGATGCATCTTGTTGGTATAGGTAGTACCAATTAATCCTTATAAGCCTTCATTCAACCATGCAGTCCCATACCTGCATAGCCTCAGGATCCCTCTCATTCTGATGTGAATTCGGTTTTTCCCTAGAAGCTGCTAGGAGTGTCCCATTGTCATGCCTCATGACACCGACAACCACTCCCTCGCCCACGGGTGTTACATGTAACCACCGTCATCTTTCACCTCAGGTGTTACATGCCCACCAGCTTCCGCTTGGTTCGTCCCCGAACCACATCGTACTGGGAGAGGTATGGCTCTGATACCACTTGTAACGCCCCATATTGCTTTTTAGGATTACCGACTGACCCCACAAACCAACACGAGTCTTTTCAGCATGCTTTTTCCTCACTCACACGCTTTCCGAGAAACTTCCCAGAAGGTCACCCATCCCAGAATTGCTCCAAGTCAAGCACGCTTAACTGTGGAGTTCTTATGAACGGGCTACCGAAAAGAAGATGCATCTTGTTGGTATAGGTAGTACCAATTAATCCTTATAAGCCTTCATTCAACCATGCAGTCCCATACCTGCATAGCCTCAGGATCCCCTCTCATTCGGATGTGAATTCAGTTTTCCCCTAGAAGCTGCTAGGAGTGTCCCATTGTCATGCCTCATGACACCGACAACCACTCCCTCGCCCAAGGGTGCTACATGTAACCACCGTCCTCTTTCACCTCAGGTGTTACATGCCCACCAACTTCAATTAGTTGAAATTGCCAGAGGTTCCCTGAGGAAGTAAGCGATTTACTATCAGAGTGTGAAGTAAAGCTTACACGTTTATTTTGTTTTTGGGACGAGTCTGATATTGATGACTCCATATTGTATGTTTACGTTGGGATTGGAGAAGTTGAAGAGTCAACTTGAAGACCCGCTGGGGGAGAGGTCCTTTGTTTGAGTGTGTTACCGTAAGGTGCACCAATTTTTGTTGGTTAGACAGACAGAAGGTTTTGTGAAGCTTTGGGTGAACTATAGATAAGTGAACAAGGTGACTGTCAAGGATAAGTGTTCGCTTCCAAGAGTTAATGATTTGATGGATCAATTGATTGAAGGACGTGAGTAGTAATCATCAAGAATCAACTTCAAGCTTCAATCCAATCAAGGTAAGGGTGAGAAACATTATTATTTGATCAATGTGTATGATTATGTATGAGTTGTGTTGGATTTGTGGGTAGTTTTCTCTATTTTCCATTTCTAGGGCAAATGAGTTAAATCAATAGAATCGAGTTTTGAACGGTTAGAATTCAAAATAAATTGCATAGTTTAGTCGGGTAATGTTTAGCCGTGATTATTGGATTTCGTTTGATTGAATTTGGTTGAGTTTGTGAGTTTTGACATTTTTGGATAATTGAGGGTTTGAGATTTGAGTGAAAATCGGACGTCGTAGAAATCGTGTTTAATGGTTCTAATTCACTGCTATATGTTAGGTGAGTATGAGTATGTGTTTGTTTCGAAAAAAAGAATTGAATCGGTCGGATTTTCGGGCGAAAATGCAAAATCCCGTAGCCGTGTTTAGGCAAAATTATAGTTTTTCGGAAAACTTCGAAAATTCATAACTCTTGAACCGTAAGTCGGTTTTGACCCCCGTTCGAAGCGTTGGTAAGTTAACGAGATTTTCTTTCTAGAAAAAATGGCTTTGAGGCCTGTACCTAGTTCAATTATAGCAGAAAATTGAAAACATATTGTTGTGTTGATTTTTACCGTCGCGAATGTGTGTGATTGATGTGTTATTGTGCAGAATACTTTTGTTATATAACGTATAACTTGTGCATGTTGTGATATGATATGCTGCGGGTAGCCGTATGGCGTGAATCCTAGATGATGAAATCGATTATGAAATATAGTCTTTTGACAAATATATGCATATTGTTTGTATGTGAAGAATGCATGAGAACATATTGTGAATATGTGTGCATTGCTTGATAAATGTGGTAATGATATTGAAGTGTAAATGCATATTGATTGTATGCGATATTGTGAATGCATGAAAATATATTGTGAATATGTGTGCATTGTTTGAAAAGGTAATGAGGTTGAATTATGAATGCATATTTGTTGTATCCGATTATTGTGAATTAATGCATGAGAGCATATTGTAAGATATGCGTGCATTATTTGAAAAATATGTTAATGAAAAGTATAAATACTTGATTATATGATATGTTGTGTGTGCAATCTTGTTTAATTCTTGAAGGGAGGAATTATGTGAATGCATGGGATTAAGACGTGTGATCGGTCTTAAGTGCATTTTGTTGTTGATTGCATATGCATCATTTAGTCAAGAGGCAATGTTTGCTAACTTCGTGGAGGCTAGTGACTTGTCCCAAACCTAGAGCGAGGTTTGAAAGCTTAGGGAACGGGCTTTTGTTGTTATCGGTCTAGGGAACGGACCCGGTTTAAATGTAAAAACCGAAAAATGATAACAAGTGTTGGTACCACATGGCATGAGTTGCATTGGGTTGCATTGAGTCTCATGGAATGAATATATGATTGTTGTATGAAGTTATGCATATGCGTATGTGCATTACTTGTGTAATTGAGAGTTGTGAATATGTGATCATTGTATGAAAGTATGCTTATGAACATGAATTGTTGATTTGAGAATTGTGAATGTGTAATTGTGAATTAGTGAGTAAACATAATATGTGTATGTTCATGTGGAATGTTGAGATTTATGGATACGTGCATGATGAATATGCTTGGTGATTATCCATATTTGATTATATATATGTTGTATTGTACATGATGAGTTATAATGAATTGTGGTGAGAAAATGTGGAATATATATAATTATATGCATTGTTATTATGATCATATTTCTCACCCTTCTGCTGGAATGATGTCCTACATGACATCGTGCAGGTATCAAGGAGTAGTATTGCTCGTAGTTACGAGGTCGCTTTTGGTGTAGCCGTTTAGTGATTTAATTATGTTGGGTCGAGTCATGCTCTGGTCATGTAACACTGGGATCGCTTGGGTTGTGTTTAAGATATACATTGTGTACTCTATAAACGTGTTTATATCCATTGGAATATTATGATGTTGGCCTTAGTGCCTAAGTGATGTTGTTTTATGTGATAAAAAAAATGTTTCTTTTATGAAAATTGTGGTATAATTGAATCCGCTGCTACATGCAAAGTGAAGTTTTGTAAAGCATAATTTTATATTGAAATAGTAATGAGCATGACAGGTGGTTTTGATATTTTGAAAGTTATGTGTAATGCCCTTTTGTAAATGCATGGAAATTTACTCTGGTTATTCATATATTATCCGTGGGGTTTAGAAGGGTGTTACATTAGTGGTATCAGAGCCTGGTTGGTCCGTCCGGCCAAGTTGTCTAATGTTGTTTGTTCCCTGGTATACGACATGTGTGTGAAAACACTGTCGACACATGTTTGTTGTCTAACCTTTGTCTGCAAGTGTGAGAATGATTCAAGTGGGGGAGAAACTGGTGCTTCTCCAAGATGCTGCAAGTGTGGAGTTGTAGCTTAGTGTATGGTTGAACGCTCTTATAGTTTGGTAAATATGGTTTATGCCCCATTATGATTGTCGACTGTCTATTAACAAATTGAGGAACTGATCACCCTTAATCTCTTGTTGATAGTAGTTGGGATTGTGTTGGATGGGATAGACGTGTCTTGCAAGCTTAGATGGCGTGAGCAATGAATTGTTTGGAGTTCAGCCAAGTGCTAAAGAATTGTTTTGATGAGTAGGCGCAGGACAGTGATGAGATGTTTCATTTTGATGGAAATTTTGAGTGTTAACGAAAGTGGGAAGTTGGCGGTTTGTCGATTAATTGTGGTTGTCTGGAAGTTATTCTGACAAGATAGTGATATACAGCCAGGACGTGAAGTGGAGTTGTGATTGACTTAGTTACTGGAACTAGTCCGATATTAAGAGCTCTATATTGTATGTCTATTTGGATAGTCAAGGAATTAAACTGATTGAGTAGTTTTGAGACTTGTGTCTGGTGTGTGTGTGTTGTGGCAACAGATTGTGAAGTCAAGTATATAAAGGGTGGATAGTGACTTCTGGTGATTATTAAAGGAAGTAAGGTGTGGGATACTATATTGGTATAATTAGACCTTTAAACATTTCAAGCTTTGAAGATGTGTTGAATGGCCTTCTAAGTGTGGAAATGTTGTTTTCGCATTTTTGTCGTAACGGGAGGACCGTAACTCAGAATGACGCAAGATTAGAAGCGCGGGAAGTTATTACAATGCTTTATGTGATGGAGAAGTAGTGACATGGAATTAAGTATTTATTTATGGAATATGTTTGGTTGTTGTAGTAAGTGAGGTTTGTATTTCTGCCATGACTCACAAATTGAGTGTCCGTTTGGCATGGGATTTTCCATACTTGATTGGGTAAGTCAATGGTGGCGTAACCAATGATATTTGGATATACTCGAAGATTATAAAGGATCATGTTGAGCATCGGGAACTTGAGTTATCAGTATTGGAGAAGAAGTAGTGGTATGTCACTATGAAGAAAGTTCAAAGATTTTTTGGGAAAGCTGTCAACATCTCGTGTATTGATTTCGCCGAATCCGACAGAACTATTTGTTGTGTTTGTGATGCTTTGTCGATATGATTGGGAGGTATGTTAAGTGCAACATCAGCGAGTTTAGGTATGCGTTAAGGCAGCTTAAAGTACATAAAGGGAATTATGTGACAAGCAATTTAAAGTTGGTTGTTGTTGTGTGTTGTGCTAGAGTTTGGAAGCCTCAATTGTTTAGTTGAGATTTAAGATGGTTGGAGATCTTAAGAGCTTAAGGTATTTGTTTGATTTGAGAAGTTAAATATGATGCAGGGGAAATAATTGGGATTTCTGAAGGAATATGGTTTTAGTTGAATTACCATTCGGGCGAGACAACGTGGTAGCTGAAGTATCAAACTGGAAAATTTCTGTATATACCGATGATGATGGTAAGGAAGTTAGAACTGATTAAGCAAATCCGAGATATGAGTTTGATCTGTGAAGAGACTTCTTATGGGATTGAGCTTTGTATATTGAAACTGAATATTGGTATTCTCGATGAGATTCAAGGAGGTCGGAATTCTAATTTGAGTTAATAGATTGGTTGAATTTAAGGAATTAAAGTCGAAGAGCTGATTTTCGGATTTATGGAAATGGTGCCATAAAATGTCATGATAGAGTGTGTGTTCCAATAGTGTGAGTTGGATAAGAGTACTCTGGAAGAAGGACATTGAGATAGATTGAGTATCCATCTAGATGCTATGAGGATGTGACCGAATTTAAAGAAATTGTTTTGGTGACCATAGATAGAGAGAGTGATTGGGGTTGTATATGCTGATTAAACTTGTTGGGAGTCGAAGTGTGAACATCAGAGACTGTTGGATCTGATACAACTGTTGAATATTTCTAAGTGGGATGGGATAGTATTCCCATGGATTTTGTGTCGGGTTTTCTGAAGAATTTGAAGGAGTATGATTCGATTGGGACGGTTAAGAATGGATTAACAAAAGTAACTCGTTACTTACCAGTGAGGATGAATCATTCTGTTAGATGGGAATCTGAGTTTTTCATTGAGATTTTGGAAAGGTTTGCAGGCGCGTTTGGGTGTCATGTTGAAGTTGAACTCTGTCTAGCATCCATGGACGGAATGGACAGACAAAGAGGATTATTCAGTGTGTAGAAGATTTGTTGAGAGCTTGAGTGTTGGATCAAGATGGATCAGGGGATAGTTTATTGTCGTTGATTAAATTACCTACAATGACAATGATCATTCTAGTACCAGAATGAAATTGTATGAGGCTTTGTACGGTAAGAGGTGTAGGAATCCTTTGTGTTGATGTGTGCCAGGCGAGAGTGTTGTACTCGGACCTGATATTGTGCAAGAGACGACTAGAAAGATTAAAAGGACCCAAGAAAAGACGTGTTTCGAGAGTTACAATAGTAACTGGTGTCGGTCGAGCTTGAGGTCTCGGAAGCACCCACTGTGTTTTGTTGATCTGTATCAGAGTGGCGCAACGAAAGCATGGAGAAAATAGCATGTTAGATTGTTTTACTGCTGTCGCTGGTGGGAATTGCATGATGTGTTCATGTGTCTAAGTTGAGGAAGTGCATTGATTCAGATGGATAATGTACGAGTGAGAGAGGATTTGATTGTTGAGACATTGTCAGTTCAGGTTGATGAACAAGAAGCAACTTCGAGGTATAGAGATTCCTTTTATGGAGGTAGTTGGGAGATTAGGATGCGAGAGTCGTATCCAGAGTTATTTGAATCAGGTAACATTTTCGAGGACGAAAATTCCTAAAGTGGGGAAGGGTTGTAACACCCCAATTTTTAGTAATTATTTATTAATTAAATTAATTGATTAATTATGTGATTTTAGGCCTAATTGAATTAACTAATTTATGTGATTTATTTGATATAATTGAATTAGTTGATTTATTGAATTTATATAAATTATTTGATTTATTTGAGTTATTTGGATTAATTGAATTATTGGACATATTCGAAATAATTGATTTAATTTTATTATTTAACTTATATGATATATTCTAATTTGTAGAATAATATAGAATTGTTAGATTAATTGATTGGGCCTATTTGGGGGTGTGAATAGACATGAGTTATTAAGCCCATTGGAATTACTAGGTTAATTAAAATTGTGAGAATTATATAAAATAAGAGAATGGGATAAAAGAGAATAGAAAGAAAGAAAGAAAAGGAGAGAAAGAATAGAGAAAGAGGAGAAAAGAGAAGAGAAGAGGGAAACTTGGAGAAATCATCAAGAATCAACTTCAAGCTTCAATCCAATCAAGGTAAGGGTGAGAAACATTATTATTTGATCAATGTGTATGATTATGTATGAGTTGTGTTGGATTTGTGGGTAGTTTTCTCTATTTTCCATTTCTAGGGCAAATGAGTTAAATAATAAAATTAAATCAATTATTTCGAATATGTCCAATAATTCAATTAATCCAAATAACTCAAATAAATCAAATAATTTATATAAATTCAATAAATCAACTAATTCAATTATATCAAATAAATCACATAAATTAGTTAATTCAATTAGGCCTAAAATCACATAATTAATCAATTAATTTAATTAATAAATAATTACTAAAAATTGGGGTGTTACAATGAACATCAATCAAGCCCTCACACAAGACTTATCACTAAGTCTCTTAGGATAGACTTTTGTAACACTTCTTGGGAAAACACCTGATGCCTCACTTCCTTCGCACTACTCCAATAAGATATCATACACTTGGTGCGCAAGTATCTTACTCACAATTATAGAAGCAATCAACTCTCAGATTCAACAAGAACCTTACTGAGCTCTTCCATTCATCACTCCACACAACACTATTTTAATAAGAATGGAGAAGTATAAGGTTTTATATGGAGGATTATGAAAGACACGTGCGATATTCTTTATGAAAAATGTTAAAGTTAATTGGAGATCTAAATAAGTGTTTTAAAATATAGTCATGGTAAATCAATCTTTTTATTTTATTTCCCTTTTCTTTCCTTTTTCCGTTGTTCTTTTGTTTGATATGGTAGATTTTTGGTTATTAAAAATACTTAAAATAGTTTTTCTAATATTAAATTTCATAATTTTATACAAATAAGGATAATTTTTATATAAAAAGTTTGAAATTATAACACATTGAAGAAATTTTAAATGATTAAGAAATGAAATATTTGATAGACATAAAACTTGAGTATTTCTTTTAAGTGCTCTTCAATGTTGCTTTGATACATTGATAATATTGAACTATTAATGTTTTTATGCCTAATTACAATTATACAGTTATCATATTTTTGAAGATTCTTAGAAAATAAACAAAGAAGCATATAAAATGAAAAAACACGAAATTCATATATTTATGAATAAAATTATAATTTATGAAAATTATGAGTTATCTTAAAATAATTATAATATTTTCTCATTGAACGAAAAAAAATATGTATGAATATATTATAACAAAACAAATGCAACAGAGCCTGATTTCAATCCAGGACCTGTGGGTTATGGGCCCACCACGCTTCCGCTGCGCCACTCTGATTCACATTTATACTTTATTTTTATATAATAATTATTTTATGCATTGGTAACATTAAAAAATAAATTTAATTTAGTTAAGAATTTATCTCATCATAATAATGAGTAATAAATAGTTCATTATATCGGCCCATTTATGCCTGCTGAACATCACACAAGTGCTAGAATAACCAAAAACCAGCTTAAATAATATATTTCACAAATACACCTACAAATAATGAAGGGTCAGTAGTCAAGAAAATTAAAGACGAAACATACCTATATAAGAATATCATCATAAGTATTTGTAGTTTTTTTATAATGACATAGATAGACGCGTCTCATGTATCAAGACATTAAATAATTTGTACATTTAATTTCTAGAGATACATTAAAACTTGAAATCATATTCGTAATTAAAAACGAGATGACAACTAAGTGCATATTAATACATATAAATAGATATTTCACATTCAGACCTAGAGTTTTGTTCAGTTTATTTCAAATGATGACATCATAAATTACACAACTAACTTTATTTTAGCATTCAAACATGACACTTGTATTCATTATGATGCAGGACACACAAGTCTCGCATAGACATATGACTCACAAACATTTTGTTAAACAAGTGACTTCACACACCCAAATGGGAAATGGCGTAAATGTTTAATATTACTAACGATATCTCGAGTTTGAATATATACCCCTTTGTAATAAAAACCATAGGGTTTCTTACCTAAGCGATTGATATAAATCATTCATTTATCTATTAAATTTTCAAATCTTGTTCTTATTTTTAGTAGGTCGTCTTGTAATTTCATGTAGTCTGGGCGTAACGGTTCTTTCTGACATCTGTTGTGAGTAGACTACTGAGTGCAATGCTTGTGATGTAGTACCCTTGATATGATATTGATGTACTGGTCAAAAATTACAAGTGTGCACGTTGCTTCTGTAAGGTTTATAACAAATAATGGTGGTTATGGATTGCCCACGACAGTGAGAAGCCATGTAAGGCGGTGTTTATGGTGATTTAGGGGGCCTGCTCACGTGAGGTGGGAGATTTGTATATGAGTGGGGTGCTTAGTTATATGTGTATGAGTTTGGATATATTATTTCCCTAGTTGGTGGGAGATGTATTTATAGAGGCTTTGGGCCTAGGGCTTCCTAAGGAAAGGTCACCCCCACCTGGTCAAAGGTGGACCGTTGATTCGATATTTCCTAGGGTATGTGAGTTAGTTACATATGTTGACATCTTTCTATCCAAGAAACATCTTATTTTGCATTTCCTATGAATGGGCAATAGAGAAGTATTGGGGGAGGGACGGTTCCACCCTGAGGGTGACGTATGATCGCTCCTTTCTTATAGAGCAACTTATAGTCATCGCCCTAGTCAAGTGTTTTACAAATATGACACTACTCAATCCCTTAACCAAGATACTTTGGATAAAGGATGAAGTGATTTTAGACCATGGGGCGTGCGAGTATCCCGATGTCATATATTTTTAGATGATACGTGTGATGTGTTATGCCAAATAGGCTCGTAATAATTTTTTTAAAAAAGAAGTTAAATTTTTTGGTCCTTTAAGAGGAAACTCTAAGTTTCTTGAGAGTTTAATCATCTTGGAAAATCTAATCCCTTTAGGGGAAGTCCTATGTTATTTGGATGATAAACTATAAGTTTCTCAAGCAAGGCGTTGGACCTCTCATGATGAACATCAATCAAGCCCTCACACAAGACTTATCACTAAGTCTCTTAGGATAGACTTTTGTAACACTTCTTGGGAAAACACCTGATGCCTCATTTCCTTCGCACTACTCCAATAAGATATCATACACTTGGTGCGCAACTATCTTACTCACAATTATAGAAGCAATCAACTCTCAGATTCAACATGAACCTTACTGAGCTCTTCCATTCATCACTCCACACAACACTATTTTAATAAGAATGGAGAAGTATAAGGTTTTATACGGAGGAATATGAAAGACACGTACGATATTCTTTATTAAAAATGTTAAAGTTAATTGGAGATCTAAATAAGTGTTTTAAAATATAGTCATGGTAAATCAATCTTTTTATTTTATTTCCCTTTTCTTTCCTTTTTCCGTTGTTCTTTTGTTTGATATGGTAGATTTTTGGTTATTAAAAATACTTTAAAGAGTTTTTCTAATATTAAATTTCATAATTTTATACAAATAAGGATAATTTTTATATAAAAAGTTGGAAATTATAACACATTGAAGAAATTTTAAATGATTAAGAAATGAAATATTTGATAGACAGAAAACTTGAGTATTTCTTTTAAGTGCTCTTCAATGTTGCTTTGATACATTGATAATATTGAACTATTTATGTTTTTATGCCTAATTACAATTATACAGTTATCATGTTTTGAAGATTCTTAGAAAATAAACAAAGAAGCATATAAAATGAAAAAACACGAAATTCATATATTTATGAATAAAATTATAATTTACTAAAATTATGAATTATCTTAAAATAATTATAATATTTTCTCATTGAACGGAAAAAAAAATATGTATGAATATATTATAACAAAACAAATGCAATAAAATATTAAAATCCTATCAAAGCCTGATTTCAATCCAGGTACCTGTGGGTTATGGGCCCACCACGCTTCCGCTGCGCCACTCTGATTCACATTTATTTTTTATTTTTATATAATAATTATTTTATGCATTGGTAACATTAAAAAATAAATTTAATTTAGTTAAGAATTTATCTCATCATAACAATGAGTAATAAATAGTTCGTTATATCGACCCATTTATGCCTGCTGAACATCACACAAGTGCTAGAATAACTAAAAACCAGCTTAAATAATATATTTCACAAATACACCTACAAATAATGAAGGGTCAGCAGTCAAGAAAATTAAAGACGAAACATACCTATATAAGAATATCATCATAAGTATTTGTAGTTTTTTTATAATGACATAGATAGACGCGTCTCATGTATCAAGATATTAAATAATTTGTACATTTAATTTCTAGAGATACATTAAAACATGAAATCATATTCGTATTTAAAAACGAGATGACAACTAAGTGCATATTAATACATATAAATAGATATTTCACATTCAGACCTAGAGTTTTGTTCAATTTATTTCAAATGATGACATCATAAGTTACACAACTAACTTTATTTTAGCATTCAAACATGATACTTGTATTCATTATGATGCAGGACACACAAGTCTCGCATAAACATATGACTCACAAACATTTTGTTAAACAAGTGACTTCACACACCCAAATGGGAAATGGCGCAAATGTTTAATATTACTAACGATATCTCGAGTTTGAATATATACCCCTTTGTAATAAAAACCATAGGGTTTCTTACCTAAGCGATTGATATAAATCATTCATTTATCTATTCAATTTTCAAATCTTGTTCTTATTTTTAGTAGGTCCTCTTGTAATTTCATGTAGTCTGGGCGTAACGGTTCTTTCTGACATCTGTTGTGAGTAGACTACTGAGTGCAATGCTTGTGATGTAGTACCCTTGATATGATATTGATGTACTGGTCAAAAAGTACAAGTCTGCACGTTGCTTCTGCAAGGTTTATAACAAATAATGGTGGTTATGGATTGCCCACGACAGCGAGAAGCCATGTAAGGAGGTGTTTATGGTGATTTAGGGGGCCTGCTCACGTGAGGTGGGAGATTTGTATATGAGTGGGGTGCTTAGTTATATGTGTATGAGTTTGGATCTATTATTTCTATAGTTGGGGGGAGATGTATTTATAAAGGCTTTGGGCCTAGGGCTTCCTAAGGAAAGGTCACTCCCACCTGGTCAAAGGTGGACCGTTGATTCGATACTTGATAGGGTATGTGAGTTAGTTACATATATTGACATCTTTCTATCCAAGAAACATCTTATTTTGCATTTCCTATGAATGGGCAATAGAGAAGTATTGGGGGAGGGACGGTTCCACCCTGAGGGTGACGTATGATCGCTCCTTTCTTGTAGAGCAACTTATAGTCATCGCCCTAGTCAAGTGTTTTACACATATGACACTACCCAATCCCTTAACCAAGATACTTTTGATAGAGGATGAAGTGATTTTAGACCATGGGGCGAGCGAGTATCCCGAGGTCATATATTTTTAGATGATACGTGTGATGTGTTATGCCAAATAGGCTCGTAATTATTTTTTTTAAAGAGAAGTTAAATTTTTTGGTCCTGTAAGAGGAAACTCTAAGTTTCTTGAGAGCTTAATCGTACTGGAAAATCTAAGCCCTTTAGGCGAAGTCCTATGTTATCTGGATGATGAAACTATAAGTTTCTCAAGCAAGGCGTTGAACCTCTCATGATGAACATCAATCAAGCCCTCACACAAGACTTATCACTAAGTCTCTTAGGATAGACTTTTGTAACACTTCTTGGGAAAACACTTGATGCCTCACTACCTTCGCACTACTCCAATAAGATATCATACACTTGGTGCGCAACTATCTTACTCACAATTATAGAAGCAATCAACTCTCAGATTCAACATGAACCTTACTGAGCTCTTCCATTCATCACTCCACACAACACTATTTTAATAAGAATGGAGAAGTATAAGGTTTTATACGGAGGAATATGAAAGACACGTGCGATATTCTTTATGAAAAATGTTAAAGTTAATTGGAGATCTAAATAAGTGTTTTAAAATATAGTCATGGTAAATCAATCTTTTTATTTTATTTCCCTTTTCTTTCCTTTTTCCGTTGTTCTTTTGTTTGATATGGTAGATTTTTGGTTATTAAAAATACTTTAAAGAGTTTTTCTAATATTAAATTTCATAATTTTATACAAATAAGGATAATTTTTATATAAAAAGTTGGAAATTATAACACATTGAAGAAATTTTAAATGATTAAGAAATGAAATATTTGATAGACAGAAAACTTGAGTATTTCTTTTAAGTGCTCTTCAATGTTGCTTTGATACATTGATAATATTGAACTATTTATGTTTTTATGCCTAATTACAATTATACAGTTATCATGTTTTGAAGATTCTTAGAAAATAAACAAAGAAGCATATAAAATGAAAAAACACGAAATTCATATATTTATGAATAAAATTATAATTTACTAAAATTATGAATTATCTTAAAATAATTATAATATTTTCTCATTGAACGAAAAAAAAAATATGTATGAATATATTATAACAAAACAAATGCAACACATAAGTTATATACCCAACCTCAAAATCTATAAAAGTTCTTAAAATATTAAAATCCTATCAAAGCCTGATTTCAATCCAGGTACCTGTGGGTTATGGGCCCACCACGCTTCCGCTGCGCCACTCTGATTCACATTTATTTTTTATTTTTATATAATAATTATTTTATGCATTGGTAACATTAAAAAATAAATTTAATTTAGTTAAGAATTTATCTCATCATAACAATGAGTAATAAATAGTTCGTTATATCGACCCATTTATGCCTGCTGAACATCACACAAGTGCTAGAATAACTAAAAACCAGCTTAAATAATATATTTCACAAATACACCTACAAATAATGAAGGGTCAGCAGTCAAGAAAATTAAAGACGAAACATACCTATATAAGAATATCATCATAAGTATTTGTAGTTTTTTTATAATGACATAGATAGACGCGTCTCATGTATCAAGATATTAAATAATTTGTACATTTAATTTCTAGAGATACATTAAAACATGAAATCATATTCGTATTTAAAAACGAGATGACAACTAAGTGCATATTAATACATATAAATAGATATTTCACATTCAGACCTAGAGTTTTGTTCAATTTATTTCAAATGATGACATCATAAGTTACATAACTAACTTTATTTTAGCATTCAAACATGATACTTGTATTCATTATGATGCAGGACACACAAGTCTCGCATAAACATATGACTCACAAACATTTTGTTAAACAAGTGACTTCACACACCCAAATGGGAAATGGCGCAAATGTTTAATATTACTAACGATATCTCGAGTTTGAATATATACCCCTTTGTAATAAAAACCATAGGGTTTCTTACCTAAGCGATTGATATAAATCATTCATTTATCTATTCAATTTTCAAATCTTGTACTTATTTTTAGTAGGTCGTCTTGTAATTTCATGTAGTCTGGGCGTAACGGTTCTTTCTGACATCTGTTGTGAGTAGACTACTGAGTGCAATGCTTGTGATGTAGTACCCTTGATATGATATTGATGTACTGGTCAAAAAGTACAAGTGTGCACGTTGCTTCTGTAAGGTTTATAACAAATAATGGTGGTTATGGATTGCCCACGACAGTGAGAAGCCATGTAAGGCGGTGTTTATGGTGATTTAGGGGGCCTGCTCACGTGAGTTGGGAGATTTGTATATGAGTGGGGTGCTTAGTTATATGTGTATGAGTTAGGATATATTATTTCTCTAGTTGGTGGGAGATTTATTTATAGAGGCTTTGGGCCTAGGGCTTCCTAAGGAAAGGTCACCCCCACCTGGTCAAAGGTGGGTCGTTGATTCGATATTTCCTAGGGTATGTGAGTTAGTTACATATGTTGACATCTTTCTATCCAAGAAACATCTTATTTTGCATTTCCTATGAATGGGCAATATAGAAGTATTGGGGGAGGGACGGTTCCACCCTGAGGGTGACGTATGATCGCTCCTTTCTTGTAGAGCAACTTATAATCATCGCCCTAGTCAAGTGTTTTACAAATATGACACTACCCAATCCCTTAACCAAGATACTTTTGATAGAGGATGAAGTGATTTTAGACCATGGGGCGAGCTAGTATCCCGAGGTCATATATTTTTAGATGATACGTGTGATGTGTTATGCCAAATAGGCTTGTAATTATTTTTTTCTAAAGAGAAGTTAAATTTTTTGGTCCTGTAAGAGGAAACTCTAAGTTTCTTGAGAGCTTAATCATCTTTGAAAATCTAAGCCCTTTAGGAGAAGTCCTATGTTATCTGGATGATGAAACTATAAGTTTCTCAAGCAAGGAGTTGGACCTCTCATGATGAACATCAATCAAGCCCTCACACAAGACTTATCACTAAGTCTCTTAGAATAGACTTTTGTAACACTTCTTGGGAAAACACCTGATGCCTCACTTCCTTCGCACTACTCCAATAAGATATCATACACTTGGTGCGCAAGTATCTTACTCACAATTATAGAAGCAATCAACTCTCAGATTCAACATGAACCTTACTGAGCTCTTCCATTCATCACTCCACACAACACTATTTTAATAAGAATGGAGAAGTATAAGGTTTTATACGGAGGAATATGAAAGACACGTGCGATATTCTTTATGAAAAATGTTAAAGTTAATTGGAGATCTAAATAAGTGTTTTAAAATATAGTCATGGTAAATCAATCTTTTTATTTTATTTCCCTTTTCTTTCCTTTTTCCGTTGTTCTTTTGTTTGATATGGTAGATTTTTGGTTATTAAAAATACTTTAAATAGTTTTTCTAATATTAAATTTCATAATTTTATACAAATAAAAGGATAATTTTTATATAAAAAGTTGGAAATTATAACACATTGAAGAAATTTTAAATGATTAAGAAATGAAATATTTGATTGACATAAAACTTGAGTATTTCTTTTAAGTGCTCTTCAATGTTGCTTTGATACATTGATAATATTGAACTATTAATGTTTTTATGCATAATTACAATTATACAGTTATCATATTTTTGAAGATTCTTAGAAAATAAACAAAGAATCATATACAATGAAAAAACACGAAATTCATATATTTATGAATAAAATTATAATTTATGAAAATTATGAATTATCTTAAAATAATTATAATATTTTCTCATTGAACGAAAAAAAATATGTATGAATATATTATAACAAAACAAATGCAACACATAAGTTATATACCCAGCCTCAAAATCTATAAAAGTTCTTAAAATATTAAAATCCTATCAGAGCCTGATTTCAATCCAGGGACCTGTGGGTTATGGGCCCACCACGCTTCCGCTGCGCCACTCTGATTCACATTTATTTTTTATTTTTATATAATAATTATTTTATGCATTGGTAACATTAAAAAATAAATTTAATTTAGTTAAGAATTTATCTCATCATAACAATGAGTAATAAATAGTTCATTATATCGGCCCATTTATGCCTGCTGAACATCACACAAGTGCTAGAATAACCAAAAACCAGCTTAAATAATATATTTCACAAATACACCTACAAATAATGAAGGGTCAGTAGTCAAGAAAATTAAAGACAAAACATACCTATATAAGAATATCATCATAAGTATTTGTAGTTTTTTTATAATGACATAGATAGACGCGTCTCATGTATCAAGATATTAAATAATTTGTACATTTAATTTCTAGAGATACATTAAAACATGAAATCATATTCGTAATTAAAAACGAGATGACAACTAAGTGCATATTAATACATATAAATAGATATTTCACATTCAGACCTAGAGTTTTGTTCAGTTTATTTCAAATGATGACATCATAAGTTACACAACTAAATTTATTTTAGCATTCAAACATGACACTTGTATTCATTATGATGCAGGACACACAAGTCTCGCATAGACATATGACTCACAAACTTTTTGTTAAACAAGTGACTTCACACACCCAAATGGGAAATGGCGCAAATGTTTAATATTACTAACGATATCTCGAGTTTGAATATATACCCCTTTGTAATAAAAACCATAGGGTTTCTTACCTAAGCGATTGATATAAATCATTCATTTATCTATTAAATTTTCAAATCTTGTTCTTATTTTTAGTAGGTCGTCTTGTAATTTCATGTAGTCTGGGCGTAACGGTTCTTTCTGACATCTGTTGTGAGTAGACTACTGAGTGCAATGCTTGTGATGTAGTACCCTTGATATGACATTGATGTACTGGTCAAAAAGTACAAGTGTGCACGTTGCTTCTATAAGGTTTATAACAAATAATGGTAGTTATGGATTGCCCACGACAGCGAGAAGCGATGTAAGGCGGTGTTTATGGTGATTTAGGGGGCCTGCTCACGTGAGGTGGGAGATTTGTATATGAGTGGGGTGCTTAGTTATATGTGTATGAGTTTGGATCTATTATTTCTCTAGTTTGGGGGAGATGTATTTATAGAGGCTTTGGGCCTAGGGCTTCCTAAGGAAAGGTCACCTCCACCTGGTCAAAGGTGGACCGTTGATTCGATATTTCCTAGGGTATGTGAGTTAGTTACATATGTTGACATCTTTCTATCCAAGAAACATCTTATTTTGCATTTCCTATGAATGGGCAATAGAGAAGTATTGGGGGAGGGACGGTTCCACCCTGAGGGTGACGTATGATCGCTCCTTTCTTATAGAGCAACTTATATTCATCGCCCTAGTCAAGTGTTTTACAAATATGACACTACTCAATCCCTTAACCAAGATACTTTGGATAAAGGATGAAGTGATTTTAGACCATGGGGCGTGCGAGTATCCCGATGTCATATATTTTTAGATGATACGTGTGATGTGTTATGCCAAATAGGCTCGTAATAATTTTTTTAAAAAAGAAGTTAAATTTTTGGTCCTTTAAGAGTAAACTCTAAGTTTCTTGAGAGTTTAATCATCTTGGAAAATCTAATCCCTTTAGGGGAAGTCCTATGTTATTTGGATGATAAACTATAAGTTTCTCAAGCAAGGCGTTGGACCTCTCATGATGAACATCAATCAAGCCCTCACATAAGACTTATTGTCGCGGTGAAATTTGGATACCAAACTATTGATTAGTTTGAATCTTTATTTCATTTTGCAACCGAACTTTGATTTGTCCAAAGGAAGGGATAAAGATCGAAATACCCACAATGCAATGCAAATGCAAGCTAGAGAGTTATAGGTTCGGGGGTTGGTTAAACTTAGGGAAGGTGCTAGCATCCTAAGTTTTTGTAGTAATCTACAGGAACCTCTTGTTTTTATGTTTATTTGCTAAGGTTTATCTGTTTAAAGGTTGAAAGACCTAGGGGTTTATTTCTAAGTATACTCGATAAGATGTTGCATCTTATGCCTACATATCCTTACGGGAGTGGAATCAAAGTATTTGTAGTTCCCTTAAAGGGTTTGAGGAGTTCTTTGACTGTGGTTAAAGTTCCTACGGGTTTAGGGTAGTTGATTGATTGAGTTTAGGAGAAAAGGTGAGTTGTCATTTTAAAGGAGATTTAACCGCCACAAATTGTAGGAAAATAGTCTTTGCATCGTCTTAAGAGAAGGGCTCAAGTACTCGGATATTGATCGACGAGTACGCCTCTATCTCTCTTAAGGCAAAGTCCCTACGGTATTGATTGTATTGTTGTGGGGTGGAGATTCTATCTCGCTTAAGATGATTAACATCTATTTCTCTATTGTGTTTGAATGATTGTATTGTTGCTGAGTTGATTGTTTGTTTTTATGTTGTAAGATAAAAGACAAAGTCCTTCCTATGGGGTAGGATCTATCCTAGAGATCAACTTGAATGGGATCAAGGATCATGTGAGAAAATGATGCAAATGATGCATACGCACGATTGTTGAGATCATGCGCAGATTCCTCCTTTGGATGAAATGCGATGCGAAAATATGAATTGCCATAATATTAAATTGCGGAAGATAAATTGCGGAAAGTAAAGCCATACACACGCATGAAAGCGCTAGGGTGTAGGTGAGTGAATTGTGAATGTGTAAGGTGCACGAATGAATTGGATTTACGATGTTGATTGATTTTAAGCGGATTGCTTATAGGAAATTATATTAGATTAGATGAATTGATTTTACGGGGAAAAATATATTATTGGTGAGATTGACTTAAGAGGAAATGGATTGATTTTAAGGAAGATGTTAAATTGATTATATTAGTTTAGTAAAGAGTTTAGGCTTTTAAGAAAAAGGTGAATTTGATTTAGGAAATTAATTGACTAATTTAAAAAAGATTAATTTTGAGAAATTACTTAGGGGAAATATGTGAGATTAGTTTTTCATTATTATTGTAAAAGTAAAGGTTATTATCAAAGTTAAATTAATTAGAAAAAAGGTTTTAGTTATTATCTCAAAAAAAACAAGGTAATTATAAAATAGTTTTGGTTTTCATTTGTTTTAACAAGCTAGTTATTACGAAATAGATTAATTAGAAATGCAAATGGTTTAGTTATTAATAAGATAAGTTAATTTAAGAAAAGTTTTGCTGAATAATTATTGTTATAAAAAAGATATTATAAAGGTTGATTATTAAATTGGTTAATGAAAATATAAACAGGTTAATTAAGTAAAACAGAGGATTAAGAGACTAAACAAGGTTAGTGGGCGGATGAATCCTGTGTGTGCGAGGGTGTATGAGTTACGGTGTGCCCGCGTTGTAGAATGTGTGATCTGATCCGTTGGAGATCGTGTGGTGATGATGAAGGGTGCATCATATGTGTACGTGGGTGTGTCGTGTGTGATTATCAAATTACAACAGATTAACAAAATAGAATGAAAACCCTAAAATCTCTTTCCCCCAAATCGCCGTTGTCCTCTCATTTCCTCTCGGCTCTTCGATTTTCCCTTCTTCTCATGTCTTCGTTCACCTTCCTCGACTCCATTCTCCCTTATTTCTTCGATTTGCTTTCTTTTTCCCTTCACGAGGTGCTGAAATAAAACATGAACAAATTAAAAAGCTCAAAAGGTTAGAAACAAGGAAAACGACGATTATGGTGATGATTCACGGTGCGGGTTGGATGGTGGTTGATCAGCGACGGAAATAGGCAACCTCCAGTGTTGATGCGAACGGATTTGAGGAAGTTCCGAGATCGAAGATAATTTTTTTTCCTGATTTGTACGACCTTCAGTTTAGGGTTTGGTTTTGGGACATTTTGTGGCTGTTTGTGCGTGTATGTATTGTGTATATCCCCCTTTCTATGTGACTTTGCGCCTTCTTTTATAATTGTAGATCCTTGATTGCTGATTGAATGAGTCTAATGAATTCATGATTTCTTTCCAAACTCGTATGAGCGAAAATAATTACTGAAAATCTGATGAAGTTTCCTTCCTTCTTTGTATCGACCTGTCTAGTCTTGTTTTGGAATGAATTTATGGCTTTGTCAATGTTAATTCGGAAGGTTTTAATTATTGTCTAATTGTTGTTCCTTTGTTGTGGATCAGTGATTGATGAACCTGCCATATCCAGCTTATTCTGTTTGATCTTGTTTGAAGAGCAATTTTGCCCATCTTTGTCAATCACATGAGGTCCTTTACCAGCTTCAGTTACTTTGTGAAGAAGCCATGAGAACAACTTTTCCTTAGCCTGCCTATGAAACATTTGCATCTTCAACATGTATTTCGATATATCCATATCTCATGTTGGCTTTTCATTGTTTACAGGGTTCAGTAAGTAGATTCGTCTTCTTTTACTTGCAGCGGTGGGGTTCGTTCATTCAAATCAAACGTCTGTGGGACGCTGCTTTGGTGAGGATATTGGTTCTTACGTGTTTTCTGCATGACTGCTTTTAATATCTTTTCAAATGTTTTGACGGTGGCTAGTTTTTACAACCTTTAATGAAAGCCCCAGACAACAGTTGGATTTTCCTTTTTAGTCAAACCAAATATTTCTGCTCACATTCCTAATTTTTGAACTGTGTTTGAGGTGTGTTTAAACTAAACTCTTTTCTGCTAATGATTCTGACTTAAAACTTTATGCAGGAAGATTGATGATGGCGAACTCAAACCGACGATATGGCTTCGGACTTGCACCGCATCCTTACGTGCAACAGCTCTAATCCTTAGAGGCATAAGGTAATGCCAATTTTCCTTTTTTACGAATTGATATGAGTGATCACCGAACTGCCGCTAACTACGTTTTATCCATGTTCTTTAGGCATGGAATTCCTTTGCAAAGTTGTGAAGGCTTCCCATTATCGTGATGAAGCTTGCATTTTCCACAGGTTTTGAGGAGTCGTGAACGATGTCGGTAACTCGACTGGAAATTCCTGGTAAGCTTTCCTGTCTGAACTACAATTGGATCTGTCTTAAGCTTTAATGGATTTTAACACCTGCTTCTTTATGCAGAAAGGTTAATACAATTTCTCTGGTGGCGGGAAGTACATTTAGGTGTTTGGGCATTTTCAACTTGTTAGCGGCAAATCCAATTCGGAACACATACATTTATTTGGCATAGGTCTATCGAATTACCCAGTTGAAGGTTACAGCAGTCCCTCTCCTAACAATGAAAGGTCACAAAGTGGAGTAACCAGGTTGTACAACAAATCCCAAAGGTTGTAATCGTACACTTTCTGAACTTGTATGCTCACCAACAATTGTTATTTGCCGGCTTACACTTACAGGTTGTTGAAAAGATTCCTGATGGGTTGAAGTACGAAATTGTAAATGTTGATGATGGCTGTGGTGCAGGTGTGAGTTGTTTTGGAATGACCGTTTTGGTGTCAATGGCAGGAGACGCAACATGAATAAATCTTCCGGTCTCGTTCCAATGACAAAGTACAAAACAATGATGTTCTTGACCTTTTTTGAAATTTCTCCTTACTTGAATTGTTGGGAAAAGTTGTGAACAGTGGTAATATATTCTTGTAGTCAATTTGGGCGAGTTGCAATAGGATGTGGTAATTATTTATGGTTGAATAACCTCAAAAGATATTGCGATTTGTATGAGATTTGTATTGTTATACCATGCTTGGTGATCATAACATTATCATGTGGTATGTAAGTAGCAGGGATTAGATAATCTGTAGTCTTGAATTTTCAACCCTGAGCCACGTGCACCGTAAATAAAACAAGTGGCTTGCCTTGCATGGAATTTACTTCTTAAACAGATCCTTGAATTGATTTCAAATTGCATGCCCATGAAGTCGTGTAACCTTGTTCGCATAAAGTAAAAAACTATAACTTGGATTCACATTAATCTAGCAGCTCCAAACCGTGGCTTCAAAGTCATAATCTTAGATTGGCATCCAATCCATGAAAATATTCTAAATTCTCTTTTAAAATGTGGATATAAAGATGTATTTAGCATGTTGTTGCGACGACATTTCTTGTATTGTAAATATTGAATTTCAAAGATGAATCTCAAATGTTCCATAATGACTTTGCCCCAAACAAATGTCCTTAGGCCTTCAAACTCCTTTGACATTGAATGCACCTTTGGATATGTCGTACTAGGAAATTTTAAAGAAAAACATGCTTGTTCCTCAAAATAAACTGAATTGTGAACATAACCCTGGGAGGTATTCCAGCAACATGGTCTTGAAATAAGTCCTTGTCCAGAGACTGATTTTAATGTGTCCCTCGGCCAAATTCAGCATTCTTGAATCCACTGGCATAAAATTAGTCTTTAAACCCGTTGAGTGAGGTCTTGAATCAGAAACCGAAGGTCAGGCCTCAGAACTTTGATTGTGAAAACGAACGTCTTTCATTATAATTCAAGACAGCTGCACAAAGCTGTTAGTCGTCATGAACATAAATGTGATATAGAGAGTTAAATAACGCAAGAAAAAAAATGTACAAAGGAGGTGGGATCTTAAGGTCAAAAATTAGGGTGCGACAGATGCCCCTATTTAAGTTACTTCTATCCGGAGATATGGAGATTAAAATCTTCGTCTCGACGTGATAGGAGGGACTTAAATACAAACATTGCACGGATTTTTGGCCCTAAGAAGCCACCGAGTGCACATGATATGCAGTGATATGAGAATGCAAGACAGGGGATCCTGTGAGGAAAGGATGTCACAAGGGAATAACTGGACATAACACGCGGAGAGCAAACTCAACAATACGAGACACTATGAGAAGAGACAACAATCAGCATTGTGGGTTCTCCAAAAATGAAGATACAATATAACAATACCACCAGGAGTACAGTAGCTTGAACAGTGAAACAAGATCTTGAAAGCGAAGGGTAGCCCACTACCAACGCGTGGCAGCCTAAACAAAGATATCCGGTTGAAATAAGAAACGCATGTTACCTACTATCAAACATGTGATAGCCTAAACAACGGCAACACGAAGAGGCAAGATAACCTACTACCGAACATTGTAGTCTAAGCCAAGGCATCTGACCAAAAAGGATGGTATATTATCTACTATCAAATGTATGATAGCCTAAGAAAAGGTAATAACCCAAAGAGGGAGAGATCACTTACTACCAAGTGTATGGCAACCTAAGAAAAAAGTGTCTGACCAAAACTATATGTGTTACCTACTATCAAACATATGATAGCCTAAGAAAAGGTGAACACAAACAAGAAAGGCGTATTACCTACCATCAAACATATGATAGCATAAGCACAAGTAATAACCCAAAGAAGGAAAGATCACTTACTACCAAACGTATGGCAGCCTAAGAAAAAAGTGTCTGACCAAAACGAAATGAGTTACCTACTATCAAACATATGATAGCCTAAGAAAAGGTGAACACAAAAGGGAAGACGTATTACCTACTATCAAACGTATGATAGCCTAATCACATGTAATAAACCAAAGAAGGAAAGATCACCTACTACCAAACGTATGGCAGCCTAAAAAAAGTGTCTGACCAAAACGAAATGAGTTACCTACTATCAAACATATGATAGCCTAAGAAAAGGTGAACACAAAAGGAAAGATCACCTACTGCCAATCATGGCAGCCTAAGCAAAGGTATCTGACCATAACGGTATATTACCTACTATCAAACATATGATAGCCTAAGAAAAGGTATCTGATCGGTAACGTACTAGAGGTTGTAAAGCTTCAACGGTGATCTTCGGAAGAGATGTAGGCCATTTGATGGGCTAAATAATCTTGATAAATCCACTGGGGATGGATAAACTGTCCTGAAGAGACTGCCATTTGTCGTTTTCCGGGAAATCTTGGTCGAAACGAGTTGCTCAAATAAAGAGGGTTTTTTGCAGTCCAGATGCCAATTGTTGAGGAATTCTGATAATCTGGTGGAGAAATATCTATCTTCAATGATTATCTTCATAAAGAATCTTCCTGGGGAGCAAAGTGAAAAATAGATGCACACTTAATCCATATTCAAAACTTGGAGATGTCCACAATGTGATTGTCAAGGACCGAAGTTCAATTCGGGAAGTAGCCGAAGAAAAACTGTCAAGCAAGACTCGACCACTGAGGTATGAACTCGAATGGGATGTACTAAAACAACCGTCTTCCATGAGGATCGAACTCTGTGGGGAAATAGAAATATTTTGCTCTTTCTGCCTAGGGATAACAACTTACTTGGAGGGAGAAGACACACCCAGCCACTCGGGGATAGATATGACCAAAGCGATAGAACAAACAAAAAGATGCAAAATGCATATGCCATGCTATCTATCTATATGCTATGCGTATGCTTATGCTGACAAAACAAACGAACAAAGGCAAACGGAGATGAAATAAACATCTCGGGACGGAAGGCACTCAAACCAAATCTTCACAGATCAAACGTTGCATGGAGAATGGACACTTGCTTTTAGGAAACCAGAGCTGTTGAATATGTCGGAGTTGAGCTTCGTGGGGATGAAATAAACATCCGCTTCGCTGGATAGGTGAAACTAATCAGCCCACTGAAAATTCTTAGGTCACCAACTGGAGATTTCTTGCACGGAAAAGGTTCATCACAGAATTATCACCACTACCTTCAATTTTCAAATGCCTCAAGTCAAAAAAGTCGTTCTCAAGAGGATTTTACAGAAAACATGATGTCCAAATGCCCCACTGTTTTCAAACTTTTGTAGAGATTCGCAGAAGCTCGACGTAACTGCCCCTGATTGACGATATTATGACCGAGTCTTAAAAAAAAGGCTCTTTAGATGAAGTCAAAATGGAAACAAACTTGCCCCAGTTTAGCAGAGTCTTCAAGTTCCAATAGACTGCACTCGTCACCGATGTTCACATGTAAATTTTCCAAGATATCAAGCGAAGTTAGCAAGCCGGAAATGTTAATTTTGAAACTATTAATACAACATACATGTTTGTCTTGAAGTTGTTTTTTTTTTTGAAAAGGAGATATCACGATAACTTGTGACCGAAATCACTAGTTAGGACATAGATTAATTTTATAAAGCCAACAAAAATTGAGCATGGCTCACAGGAGTCAGGAAATGATATCTCATCAAGTACGCTTTCAAACTAAACCTTACTTCAGTTAGGACTTTTGAGGGTTGTATCTGGGTTTAGTTTCTGATTGGTAAGACAAAGGGATAAATGTCAAAGTATATTTGTGCCCACCCAATTTTGGAAAATGTTTATTCTCTTTCTTTGAAAGCTTTATCTGTAAACCACCCTGCCCCAGGCTAAGAACGAGATTTTGATTTGGGAGAGAAGAAAAACAGATATTTTCTCAAGGCTTAAAAGAGGGGTTGACTATATTTTTTTTTGGTGTTTAGGAGGTTTGAAACAATGCCTTACATCGTCAGTAGGGTTCTTATTCAAAAGCATACCACAAGATCTTGCGTTTTATTTTGTCATCCTCCTTTCAATTATTCACCAAAGTGAAAAGAAGATAGGATAAAGTTGGCATTATGAAAAACATTTTATGAGTGAAACAAATGGATTTCCTCAAGACAAACATTTTCTTGCATTAATTATTCAAAATAAACAAAACATACAAGCCAAACATGCCTCTACGAAATACACACAAGCAAACAGAGTGAAAATGCCAGACAAGTCCTTTCTCTTGGATTTTATTAAGTCTTTGTATGGGACGGAGAGGCTTGAAGAAATGTTTGATATGTAGCCTTTAGATTCGTCTTCAGACATTGCGTTGATATGAGCTTCCCAAATAACCTTAAATCATGCTCACCGAGGATGAACCATGCTGAGGTAAAGTATTATCATGTATGTTAGGATTGGGACCCTCAAAGGATAAGATGCCGCACTTAACCAACCTTTGAACGTCTGACTTCAAACCATAACAGTTCTCAGTATCGTGGCCTGGAGCACCTTGATGGTATAGGCAAAACTTGTCAGCTTTGTACCAGTATGGAAGCTTCTTGGGTACCTTAGGTGGAGCTCTCGTTTGGATGTGACCTTTTTGAATCAAAGATGGGAACAAGTCGGCCTATGTCATCGGGATGGGATCGAAGTCCGCTCTTCTGTCTACACGACTCTAATTTTGTTGATGTTGCGGCTGCGAATACCCTCTCTTGGATCTTCCCTGCTGTACAACACTTACTTCGTGTTCTCTCTTTTTCATAAAACCACTCCCATACTTCTTAGCATTATTGGGAGCACTCCCTTCCTTGACTAATCTTCCTTCACGAACCCCCTCTTCCAAGCGCAAGCCCATGTTTACCATTTCGGTAAAGTCATTGGGTGCACTTGCTACCATTTTCTCATAAAAGAAAGGAACCAGAGTCTTTAGAAAGATCTTGGTCATTTCCTTTTCTTCTAATGGCGGTATGACTTGGGCGGCTAACTCGCGCCAACGCTGAGCATAGTCCTTGAAATTCTCTTTGTCTTTCTGAGCCATGGCCCTCAATTGATCACGGTCGGGAGCCATGTCCACATTATACTTGTATTGCTTGATGAAGGCTCCACCTAGATCATTGAAAGTTCGAATCTTCGCACTATCTAATCCCATCTACCACTTGAGTGCAGCGCCTGTCAGACTGTCTTGGAAATAGTGAATGAGCAGTTGATCATTATCAGTTTGTGCAAACATTTTCCTGGCATACATGATGAGATGACTTTGAGGACAAGTATTCCCTTTGTACTTCTCAAAATCGGGGATCTTGAATTTTGGCGGAACCTTGACATTCGGGACCAAGCACAAGTCAGAAGCACTTTTTCCAAACAAATCCTTTCCACGAAGGGCTCTTAATTCTTTCTGCATCTCGAAAAATTGGTCTTGAAAACTGATCTGACCTAATCAGAAGGGGATCACGGGCTGGCCACACGTTGTTGGAGTGCTACCTGTTCACCGTTGATGAGGAGGAGAAGGGGGGGTGTACCTGCAAAACACTTCGATGCCAAAGTAAGGAGTTGGGCAGAGTGAGAGCAAAGCACAGAAAGTGGGTAAGAAGTGAATTACCTGACCCTCTTGTGGAAGAGGGTATTTATAGAGACCCCAGCGCTGGGCCAACGGCCACTTGCATTGGGCTGGATGGACAGGCCCAACCCAGGTGACTGCTAGGGCTTATGTGGCGTAGTGAAGACTAGGACGTGGTCTTTGCCCTAGTCCATCTGTTCCGGGATCTCCGGAAGGTGGGTTTGACCTACTCTTTCGGAGATGGGCAGTTGTTTGGTGACGTGTCCTCGCGGAGGGGAGCACGTGGAGGACGTGCGCTTGGCACGTTGTTCTCCCCGCGAAGGGGGAAGTTCCTGCCCGTGGAGGGTAAGGTCCTGCCCGCGGAGGGCAAGGTCCGCCGAACGGGGAGCATTAGGCCCGACGTGGGGGTAGGCCTTCCCCCCGGGGAGGCCTCTCTGGCTTGTCGGGGACCTCGTGCCCGGATAGCATAGGGCCTGATGGGCCATTATTGGACTGGGCCAGCTCGGACAGCCCGGGGCCCAGGTCAGAACAGGAGCCCCCCAAGTCGTTGCTCCGAGGAAGGGAGCGAGGAGTTGATGACGTCGTTCCGGGGAAGCGGATTATCTTGAGGGAAGATCTTTCGATGCGAGCGCACGTGTTCTACATCGTCGACAGACCGGGCTAGAGGACGGGCGATGGCGAGGAGAGGCGAAGGGGCGCGGCTGCCAGCTTCCGCCACGTGTCGAGTGCTGGGTGGACACTAGGGCGGCTACCCTAGGGTACTCGAGTGTCTAGCGACGTTTCGAGTCCCGTTCAGGGGTATAAGTACGCGAGTCCCTGCTCATTTCTCACTTTTCGCTCTCTTGTTCTTAAGCTTTCTGCCTGCTGTCTCGCCGCCGTCTGACATCTCCGTTGTTGCCGCCATCGCGTTCTCCGCCGTATATTTTAACAAAGTAAGTTTCCTCTTTCTTTTCCTCTGTTTTTCTCGTTTGTTTCGTGGCCGCGGTCGGGGCCGTTTGAATGCCCCGAGGAGAGGCGAAGATCTTCGCCGTTCTAAGGGTTTTTTTAGGGTTTTTGTTATGAATGTCCCGGGGAGGGACGATAGTTCCGATGAGTGTCCCGGGGGGGAAGATTTTTCCGATGAATACCCCGGGGAGAGATTCTTTTCTCCGATGACTGTCCCGGGGAGCGACGTCTATTCCGACGGATGCCTCCGGGTAGGGATCGCCGCTCGGGCCATATTGTCGTCCAGGGAGGTGGTAGGTTAGGGCAGATCCTCCGGGGACAATGCTCGGGGAGTCCTCGTCGCCCTTTCACTTGACTTGCGGTGGAAGGGCGAATTTGATCTTTGTCATCGAATTCACCATTACCTTCTGCTTTTCAGGTGTTAATGACTACGCTCGTCTTGGGCACGATGGCCGAGGATAACGAGCCGGATGTCCCCTACTTTGATGAGCATGCCATTCCGATCGCTGACTGGGTGGCCGAGGAGCCGCTAACCACACCCTCCTGCTTTGCTTCCGATCCGACAGGGGCCTATGCCACCGTGGAGGACCGGGAAGAGGGGGATCCTCAAAATTGGCAAGTCTACCGTCCCCGACCTGGTCATCGAATCTGCTCGAAATACGGGCGGATGCGCTTTCCGATGTATGAGTTTTACTTCAAAGAAGCTAAGCTCAGGTTGCCTTTTTTGGACTTCCATTTGGGCCTCTTCGACTAGCTGAGGTTGGCCCCGTCGCAGCAATACCCCAATGCCCTGGCCTTTATTCGGGCCTTCGAGCTCGTGTGCCAATATCTCCAGGTCGGTGTCACGCTGCCACTATTCTTTCGTATTTTCCATCTGCAACTGCAGTCGGTGAGTGGTCGACATGGCTGGGTGTCGTTCAAGCAGTCGGACAGGCTTTTCTGGACATATATGGATTCTGTCCGAGATTTCAAAGGTCGCTTTTTCGTGGTCAGCCCGATCACGCACGAAGGTGTCCGATCTTTATATTCCGAGGGGGAGAGAATAGTAGATGGTCGTCGCGAGGCCGTCATGCTGCCCCGGGTGCACGTGGAGTGGTCCCTGGAACATTATTCTCGGGGAACAGGTCGGTACATCGTGCGGGCAAGGTCACTCGACGAGGAGGACATGGCCAGCTACCTGAAGATAGTTTCTTTCGTGCAGAATTTTCCGCCGTCGAAGCTGGTCACCCCGGATGGCCGGTATATCCTCGATAGTCACAGAAACGTTCGGGAGACCGCGAGGCTGATCAACACAAAGGCCCTGCTCGAATGTGCCACGGAGGAGGATGCTCTGCGTTACCTAGGTGGTGGACGCCTCGTTCTTTTTCGACCTGATATCCTTAGCTTTTTATTGACTAGTTTTTCTTTTGTTGTGCAGGGAATATGGCTTCCATCGAGGAGCGAGTGAAGAAGCTGCGCGCGTCAAGGGCCGCCTTTCCCCCGAAGACGCGGGTGGCCCAGTTGGCTGCGCAGTCTTGAGCGGAGCAGGATGGGAGGGGGTCGTCATCATCCTCGACCCATAGCCAGTCGCCTACTTCTCAAGGGGCCCCGAAGAGAGTGAGAGTTCAGGAGGACACTCCCGTGGTTGACCTATCGGTGGAGTCTTCCGAGGAGGGTTATACCATCGCTCCCTGTCACCAGCACCCCGGCTACTTCCATGGGGCTAGGTCGCCCAGCATTCCTGCGAGGGAGGTGAAGGCGATCCTGGGTGCCGACCGTGCTACGAGGAGGCAGGTTCTGACCGAGGACTTGGCCGCGTTGATGCAGACGTTTACTACGGCGATGGTCCTGAGCAAAGAGAGCTGCTCGGCCGTCGAACTGTCGAAGCTGCAAGGGGACCTTGCTTTCGCGTAGTCCCGTCTGAATAAGGCGGCCGAGGATTTGGAGGCAAGCCGAGGGAAAGTGACTCAACTGACCGGAGAGCTGGAGAAGGTTCGGGGGGAGGTTGACCTCGAGCACAAGAGATGCAGTGGCATTGAGGAGAAGCTGAAGGTTGCTGAGGAGGAGTTGCGGGCGTCGAAAGCTCGAGTGGCGGAGCTCGAGGGCGATCTCTTTCCTGGTGATGATGAGACCGACGACTGTCGCTACTGCGAAAATCGGCGCCGACTTGACAGGAGAGTCGCCACCGTGCGTTATTTATCCCTCAGAGCGGGAAAGGAAACGCTCGAAGTAAACCTCGCAAAGACGGGAAAAGGTATGGTCATCGCAACCAAAACCTGGATTCGGGAGTCGGTTACGCAAGGGGAAGGTATTAGCACCCCTCACGTCCATCGTACTCGATGGGATCCACGCTTGGTGTTTATAGGTAAAAGGGTGTATTATCTATCTACGCTAATGGCTGGTCTGAAAAGAAAATAAAAGGACAGGACTCGACAGAACATACGGTGTTCTGGGCCTACGTATTCCCTCGTGCAATGGGAAAGTCAGAGTCAACGTAGTTCGACTTCCTACGACTAAACGGGGGAAAGGTTGCTCGCCAGGACATCGCGTCCTGTGCCTACGTACTTTCATCTGGAATGAAAGATCAGAGCAAACGTAGTTCGGCTAACTACGGGTAAACAGGGGCTCTCACACAGCAGTGAGAAAACAAACTGGTCTCCAAGGCTCGGGAACCTACAACTACGATCTGGTCGCAAGTGCGCTCGGGCAAGAGAAAAAGGATAACAATTAGTCGTTAGCGGGGATGTCTCGATCGCACAGCCGCGAGAGAACAAAGGTTAGTCGTTAGTGTGCTCGCTAGGATATCGCATCCTATGCCTACATATCTTCGTCTGGAACGAAGAATCAGAGCAGCTGTAGTTCAGCTAACTACGGATCAAGCTACTCAAAAACTCCTACAGAAAGGAAAGGGAAACCCTAGAACTATAGCTGAGAAACAGGGGAATCTACCTACTGCTACCTCACCTGGTTGACCACCCTAATGTCTAACATAACAACTCCGCAGCGGAGAAGTCAGAGCTCCTAAGGGATCATGGCAACAGGACTAAACCACAAACAAGAGACTGCAAAGTAAAGAAATACTGAAAATATGCATGAATGCAACGACTAAACAAACAAGGCACGAAGGCCGCCAACCACAAAGGCAAGGGAGCTCAGCTCTACCAAATACCAACAAGCAAAGCCACGCAATAACAAACAAGCAGAAGGAGGACCACCTCAACTTCTCGTGCACACAAAGTCTACTTCTAAGATGCACCTATTCAGAACTATCTAGATGAACACCTAAGTCTAATGCAACATAACATCATACAAATCAAACAACCCAAAGAGACTAACCCTGAGCAGGGCCTCTAACAAACCTGAAACAAGCTCCTAATCTATCTCTGAACAAAACTCTACACAGCACCCTAAGCAAAGATCTAAGCAACAATTCTAATCAAAACCTAAGCAAGAGGAATCAATCCCAGCCTCCAAGCTTCAGAACAAGCTTACCAGAGAAAGGAAGCTAAGCAGACAAGCTCACAGTGCTTTCCTCAGGAAAGTACCAGGAGGTTACTACTCAGGAGTCATATCCTATGCGGCTCGACGACTGTGATCAGTTTACATTCCTCCTCAGGAGAAATTAAACTCACATGAAGGCTCCGGCATCACTGGATACTTGAGAAATCCTATATGCACTAAGGGAACTAAGTGAGCAGACTCATAGGACCTTCCTCAGGAAAGTACTAGGAGGCTGGCACTTAGGAATCGTATCCTACGTGGCTCAACAACTGTGATCAGTTTACATTCCTCCTCAGGAGAAATTAAACTCACAAGTTGGCTCCAACATCACTGGATACTTAAGAAATCCTAGCTAAACCAATGGAACTAAGTGAATAGACCCATAGGACCTTCCTCAGGAAAGTACTAGGGGACTTCCACTTAGGAATCGTATCCCATGTGGCTCAACAACATGTGATCAGTTTACATTCCTCCTCAGGAGAAATTAAACTCACAAGTCGGCTCCAACATCATTGGATACTTACGAAAGAGGTGAGAAGAAAGAATGAAAGTCATTCATAGTGCCTTCCTCAGGAAAGTACCATAAACTCCCTTCAAACTTCAGGATCTCGAACCTCACAAACAGACAACAAGCTCCTAGACTAAGCCTCAATCCACTGCATCCTTGCAAGCTCCAACAGGACTTCAATCAGCTCCCACCTTGAGAAGAACCCACAGGCCAAGAAACCACAAGAGACTATCTCTGAAGTTCAACCACAGTTGAACTTCAAAGTCAGAAATCACCCAGACTTCTCCTATCTTCAGGCTCAGACAAATCACATCAAGACACCCTACAAAAATCTGATAAAAATCTATGGGAGACCTACATGGCTCTAGGATAACATACTGAAAAATCAGAACAAAATTCGATACCAGATGAAAGAACTAAAATCAGCAACACAGACATATCCACAAACCAATTATTCAACATCAATAACAATGAAAAATGCAATTAAAATGAAAATGCATGATTAAGCTAATGTTTCTGCACTATAAAATTCTACACTGAATCACGAGTCTACAGAAAAAAGAACGGAATTATTTGACTAAATCTACTATTTTTTATGAATTTTCTAATGATATGCATGCATTGAAAATATTAAAAAAACATCAATTAAAATGGAAAATATACCAACAATAGGAAATAAAAATAAAATGGCATTTTTTATTTTTATTTAATTTTTTAGATGTTTTCATGAAATGGTAGAAAAAAAAAGAAGAATTAAAAATCACTCATTTACATTTTTTATTATGATTTATTTACATGAAAATATAAAAGGAAAAATAAGAGAAACAACCTGGGGGTTCAAATAGCAAGAGTTTATGGGTTATTCTACATTGGGCTCATATTCTGGGGGTGTTGAAAGCAAATAGGGCGCAGGGCCCAGGTTCCTCAAACAACTAGTAAACTCAGAAAAGAAAACAAAACGCCTTGGGGGTGCCGTGAGCAGGTTTTGGCAGTTGTTATCCATTATGGGCTTGGATAAGGGGGGTGCAGAAAGCAATAGGGCCTAAGGCCCACACTGATCCACTCAGGTCTCTCAAACGCCAGGGGGGAGACAAGCAATTGAGAGGGTGTAGCGCTCAGAAAATACGCTTGGGCCTAAGCCCAATAGCCAAACCCTAATCCAAACAAACCCTAATCAAAACTATCTTCCTCCTAACCTCTCTCTGGTACTGTTCATCAAACGCTTAGCCGTTTCTCTCATCACCCTCGCCCTTTCTCTGCAATTCTCCTGGGGAAAAACTCTCCAACATTCACCAATCCTCAAACACATCACCATCCCCAGAAAGAAGAAACCCTAACCAGATTTCACACCTCTCTCACACTCAAATGAATCAATACGAAATCTCACCATTCTCTCACAGATCAAACACGAATCACAAACAACCCTAAACTAGCATTACTCGTAGTGAAATAATTGAAGCTGAAGCGGTGTTGCAAGCATAGACGAACATGAAACAAGATTGGAAGGCCACGTACCTGGATGAAGCAAGAATAGGCTGGAGGCGTTCTTGAGCTTCGTTGAAGATTCAGATGAAGCTCAGAAAGATCTTCTGGAAAACTAACCGAAGGATGAAGGTCCCTGATGAATCCACGAAAACCTTGACGATTGATGTTGAAGAACGATGGATCTACGAAATTCTGAATGATGACGATGAACGTAGACGCTATGATGAATCTTGGAGGGGATCCTGGAAATTCTGGGATGAAGATGATGGCGTCCTGGAGAATTCGATGAAGATTGTTGAAGGTTTGAGTGTTCTGGAAAAAATTGATGGAGGATTGATGTTCAAGGTGATTTCTGGAAATTAGGGGATGAAGATGATGAAGGTGTACGAAGGATTCTGGAAACGATAGCTATTGCAGAACGAAGGGGGTTTGAAGATTCTGGGGAAGAGGTTGAAGTTTCCGGCGAGGGTTGATCTTCCCGGCGAAGAGAAGATGAAGGTGACGGAGGGACGATCGGAGGAAGAAGATGAGTTTCTGGGGGATTTTGGACGTTTGGGGATGACGGTGGCCGGAAGTCGTTGGGGATCACCGGCGGTGGGAAGTTACGGCTGATGCATGGCCGCCGGTGAGTTTCCAGGTGAGGCTCCGGTGAATGATGGAGAGGTGCCAAGTGGCGCGCATGCGCAGAGAGAGAGAGAGTGGGGGACAGTTGGCAAACACGTGGGAGAGTCTGGGAAGGCCTGAATGGGAACGCGTGGGGCCTCTGAGTGTGTGAAACGTGGGCTAACCCTTGAGCCAACACGTGGCTCTGCTTTTATACCACTGAGCACGCGTGGAACCTTCTGGAAGCTCCTGGAGAACTCTGAGAAATGCTGGACAAATTGGACTATCTGGACCGTTTTGGGCTGCGAGTTGATGGGCCCTGACTGCAATAGCTGGATAATGAGCCCACACAAAAACACTGTTAGTGGATTAAATGACTAATGAATGATTAACCGGAATTGATTAACTAATTAACCTAATCTAATCTACTCAACCAATATTTAAAACTATTAAACTAATCTAAACATTAAAATCTACTAATTCTGTTTAACTAATAAGAACAATTTATTAAAAGATATTTTCTATTAAACTATATTAACATAAAAGAAACATCTATAATATTTCTATATTATCTAAAAAAACAATTAAAACTATTTTTAAAATCTATATAAAATTCTAAAAATGATTTAAAAAACAATTAAACCTATTTAAAAACCTTATAAAATTCTAAACTATTATTATCTATTAGTAATAAAAGAAAAACTATATTCCCCTTTTTCTTTATTATTCTAACAACTATTTAAAAATTCTATAAAATTCTAAAAAGAGATTTAAGCTATTAAAATATTCTATAAACCTATTTAAATTCCAGAAAAATCTATAAAGCTTGTTAAAAATTCACAAAGGTCTATTAAACCCTAAAAATGCAGATGAATGCAAAGGACCGCCATAAAAGCGCACACGAGACCAGATCGAATCGAACAGAGATCCCCGGGCATCAGAATACCCTTAAAATCACTGTGCAAGCTAAAAATCACCGAGGAGCGCACAATTTCCTGAAAATAAAACCCTGGTGATCTGGACTGGGTCTGCCATATCTGATAGACAAAAATCAAGCTGTAAACTCTGATATCCCCTGCTTGTGCACAAAAATCATACATCTGAGCTGTGAATATGAAATTAAACCATGAGTCAAATAGGAGAACCAGTTGGTCAAATTTTAGGGTGCAACAGCTGCCCCTATTCAAGCGACTTGGACCTGAAGGGCTTGAAGAGCGCTCAGCCTTCAAACATTCAGAGGTACGAGACGGTTGAATACAAATAAAACCCGAAAATTTGCCAACCGCGAGCATATACTGTCAACTGCTTGGGGAATAAAGTCCAGAAAACCGAGTCCAGTCATTATGGCACCAAACTGATTAATCATCTGATAAAGAACTCCTGACTTGAATACCCGTTGCTTGTGATACCCCATATAACAAACCCTGAGGGCTACAACGACATACCTGATCCTTTTCACATTGCCTACTGATAGGCAGGAAGAGAAATATACTCACATCGCCCAAAGATGGACGGGAAGACACCCTGATTGAATACTCACCTCGTCTAAAGATAGACAGAAAAACAACATTATCTCCCAATTCACATCGTCTAAGGATAGACGGAAAGACACCATAATCTCCAAATTCACATCGTCTAAGAATAGACGGAAAGTCCTGACTGATAAAACAAATCAATATTCTCATCGTCTAAGGATAGACGGGAAGTCACCAGCATCTCTATACTCACATCGTCTAAGGGTAGACGGCATCATCCTGATCGATGAAACAAATCAATATTCTCATCGTCTAAGGGTAGACGGCATCATCCTGATTGATGAACAAATCAATTCTCATCGTCTAAGGATAGACGGGAAGACATTCTTAATCTCCATACACACATCGTCTAAGGGTAGACGGCATCATCCTGATCAAATCAATATTCACATCGCCTAAGGGTAGACGGGATCATCCTGATTGATGAACAAATCACTATTCTCATCGTCTAAGAGTAGACGGGATCATCCTGATTGATGAACAAATCACTATTCTCATCGTCTAAGAGTAGACGGGAAGAAAGCCTTGATCTCCATACACACATCGTCTAAGGGTAGACGGCAAGACACCATTATCTCCATATTCACATCGCCTAAGGGTAGACGGGAAGTCACCATAACGCAATTCAACATCATCCTTTGAATTTCAGAATTCTTCTGTTTACGGGAATTGATGGAAAGATCAATATCCTTGAAGGGGCCACATCGTCAGTATGGACCGACGGTAAGAAAAACCACCTTTTAAGGAACCATGTCGTCAATAAGAATCGACAATCAAGAAAACTGAACATTCTTTGAAGAGCCTCGACATCAATAAGGATTGACGGTCAGAAAAGTCCCTCTTAAACGTCATCATATCCAATAACCAGAAAGAGAACCAATATCCAAAATCGTTTTGAAACCCCTCAACAACCAAGGATAGCCGGAGAAGACTCGCTGGGGAACACCTTATCATTGGTATGACCTGACAATAAGAAACCCGCTGAACAGTAGCTCGAAACTTCACATCGTCTGCTGACAGACGGAAAGGAAAGCCACTTGCCGGAGAAACCCTATTTTGAACCTTATTGAAAATCAAACAAACCTCACATCGTCTACCGATAGACGGTAAGGAAAAGCACATCCTGGGGAAACCCCTTCTCGAAACCTTACTGCGACCACCCGCAACTTCACATCGTCTATGGGTAGACGGAAAGAAAACCACATTCGTACTCAGGACGTCGGAGAAGTCCATTCATTGGAGGAACACATCGTCAATATGAATTGACGGGAAGAAAAGTCTGTCGACATCAGACGACTGCTTGCTTAAAGCATAATTGTTGTCTGATTTGAGATACAAATAATCTGCTGAACTGTCTGAATACTGTTGCTGGATAAATGCCCCTGAACTGATCACAGAGTAATTCACGCGCCATGTAAGGCTGATAGAAAACCTGACTTATGCTTCGTATGCCTATGCAAATGCTTTAGTCTTTCTACAGCGTAATGCTCCATGCTGGATGGAAATGCTACGCATTTTGACCATGATATGCAAGTATGATGCAAATATGATGATGCATGCAATATGCTAGTGCAGGCTTGAGCTGCCGGAGAAGGCCGGGTACAGAAAACCACTTCAGCAAAATAAATGCTGAAGGCGAGGCCAACTTTGCTGGGGATAAACTGGATATCACTGAATTATCCCAGCAAAATAAATGCGGGGAGAGTGAAATCAACTCTGCTGGGGATATTGGGAACTCAACCGAACACCTCAACGAAGTAATACCCTGCTGGGGAATATAACTCCGCTGTGAAATAGCAGACGTGCTGAGTATGATTGGACTCCTCTGGGGATAGCTTACCCGTGTCACTGACAAATTGGACTTTGCTGGCGAAAATGAAGGGAGTCTTCCCGCGCTGATGAAGCTCGGATCTGGAAATTGATGCGCCAACACGGATGGGCTTCACAATAATCGCGAACATGGATTTGAGCTCTTAAGCTTATCTTGCTGGGTCAGATACAACTGACGCTGGAAAATATTCTTCATGAATACACAGCCTTTTAGTGAAGAGTCAAGGGGTAGTGACACGACTTCCCGCATTCATCTCGCTCTCGAAAATCGACTGAATCCGCTCGAATAACTCTGAATGACCCTGTAGGTACGGAGAACAACAATCCTTTTGCTTCTGATATGCCCCATCTTATAGGACATCTGTGGGGATAGTCCCTGAAAGGAAATCTGCAAATCTGAGCCTTGATGGCTTGATATAACATGCCCCAGCGTTCTGAACTTCTGCGAGATACTTCACCTTGAATGCTTCTCGAGTAACTTCTGCGTGCTTAAGATGGTCTGCCCCTGACTGCAATGACCTAGCCCCGATTATCTGATTCATAGTAATGCCCTCTGACTGCGGCGTATTTGCCTGAATCTCAACCTGATTGCCCCAGAATAACTAACTTCGAAAAGCTGACCTGACTGGGGATCACAATAAAAGCTTGCCCCTGCTCTCGGAACATTCGGGCGTTCTGCATTCTATCTTGACCATACTTTCCATTGTAGGAAGCTTTTCTGCTGTCCAGCGCTTACTTTGCAAGTAAAACAAGTTGTTCTGCATAAAAGATGTATTAATGCAACACATATGACAGCTTTGACATCCAATCTGTTCACTGGGAAAAGGAAAAACAGTTTATAGCATATAATGCACAAAACATTTATCAACATCAGTATCAACATGGTAAGAGGAACCTTTTTAAGAGTCAGAATCGACGCGACTTTTACCAGAGTATGCTTTCGAAACAACCTGCTTCAATTAGGACTTTTGAAGGTTGTAACGTGGTCAGGTTCATGGTTTTGAAAGAAAGGGTAAAGGCTCGAAGTTTATTTTAACCCACCCATTCTCCTTGATGTTCTCCCATCCTACGTTCAGCTAATTTGACCTTAGCGCTCACCTCTCAGAGGTTGAAAGAATAGGAATGATAGTTCGAGAAACTTTTGGATTTTGGAGTGACCGCCACTCACTCTTTCGTCTTTGACATTTGTGGTCACACGACTCGTATTTCCATCGAGGATTTTGCTTTTGATCCTTTTCATCTTTTCTTTTCATATCCCTAACTTTTGCCTGAACTGACTCCTTTTGAGTTTCTTTTGATTTTTTTAAGTCCAGCGGGATGCCCTCATTTTTGCCTAAGTCATTTGTTTCGAAGTTTTCTTGACTTAGCGGGTTTTTGATTCTTTTTCATTCTTCATTTTTCGAACAAGTCGTGTGACACTGGTTGCCTGACTTTTTGGGGAATGATGTGGCTGTCCCACTCTTGATTGAACCATTGTGGTCTTTTAGGCACGACCTCTAGGGACGTGATTGATCCTCGAACGGACACTCCTTTTGCAATTTGGACGCTCGGTCAAATTAGCTAACACCTACCCTGCCCCAGGTTATGATTGAGGGTTTTTCGTTTTCAGAAAGAAACTCCTACTACAAGGCTCAAAGGGGTTGACAAGGGATTATCTTCCTTATGTCTCCGGTGTTTAGGGATTTGAAACAATGCCTGTACATCATCAGCAGGTTTATTTCAAAAGCATACAATATCGGTAGTTGCATGTCGGTCATTTTCGTCATCCTCCCCAAATTCTTCTTAACCAAACGTTGGACATTTGCAAAAAACAGTGAGTGAACACGAATGGATTTAATCAAAACATGCATATTTATTTCATTATCATCAACTTGAACGAAAACAACAAGCTTTACAAACAAGCTCACAAATTCAAACAGGAAAGCAACTACAATGTAAAGAAATGACAAGCTAAAACAAAGAAAATATGCTAGCTTCCGAGAATCGGGCTTTTGCATCTGCCCTGCTGCTGAACCAGCTATCTTTATTAGAGGCAATTCGATGCTGTCCCGATCTGCTTTCAACGACTTAACCAAATTATAGAGCCCTTCCTCCTTCATTCAGATGATTTGGGACCTCTTGGCCCGAAGCTGATTGCTGCATTATCAAGCAAATCCTGCACTTGGTGCTTAAAAGCATGGCAACTTTCTATATCGTGACCCGGGGCTCCAGAATGAAACTCACAGTGCTTGCTTGCATCATAGCCGAACGGGGGAGTTCCCGTTATTGGTGCCAGAGTTCTTCTCTCTACCAGATTCAATCCCAACAATGTCTGCAACAAATCAGCATAGGTTGAGGGAGGCTTCTCAAACACTCTTCTCGGCTTGCCGCCCTGGAATCTTCGTTGAGCCTGCTGTGCCCCCTGCTGAGGCTGCTGCTGCTGGTATCGGGTTGACCCTTGAGCACCCTTTGTATCAAATGCAACATTGGTTTCTTGACCTTCAATGTACCGATTAACACTCTCCTTATGCTTAACCATTTTCTTTCTTAGATCTGCCCCAGGAATAGGCAACAGTTGTGGGCCTGGAGATTCTGACACCATGGAGTCCAGGATACGCTTCTGACCCACTGCAGCTTTAGAAACATCTGTCATCTTAGCATCGATCGAGACAGGAGCAATGCGCACTGCTACGCCGCTCGGCGTGAATTCAATATCGTGCGAGTCAATCAGGTCTTGAACATTGTGCTTAAAAGCATGACAACCCTCGATGTCGTGTCCGAATGCCCCGGAATGAAATTCACATTGCCTATTGGCATCGTACCCTTGAGGAAACGCTCTCGTTGGTGGGGCCAACGTTCTTTTCTCAACCAGATTAAACCTCAATAAGATCTGCAAGAGCTCAGCATAGGTCATAGGTGGTGCCTCAAATATTCTCCTTGGCTTCCCTTCCTGGATCCTCTGTTGAGCCGGATGCATCTTCTGTTGCTGCTGCTCAGGTTCCACATGCACAGGTGGCACGAGCTTCTTCATTGTGGCTTCAAATAGCTGATCGTCTTCTTTTCTAAGCACATTCTTGACTACCTCCATGATCAAGCTCATTTGGGTCTTCAGCTGACTGTTCTCCTCTTTGAGAATCTTCTGCTCCAGACGCATGTCTTGCATGTCTCTCGTCATCTGCCCCAGCTGGCTTTGGACTTCAAGCAATTCAAACTGATTCTGTTCCATATCTCTGAAGGAATTCCTGCAACAAACTGAAGACGATGAGGGAATAAGGCCCACGGTTGTGATATACCTGTTAAATGATAATGCAATGCAGAAAGCAAACCCATATTCACAACGAGATAAAGAGAAACTCAAGCTATAAGCACACAGACGAACATCTCCCATACATGTACAACCAACAAAATCAGCAGGTAGGCACAAATGAGTATGAATACAACGACCCCAGCCAACAATCCTGGTGGTGGTCAACAAATACTGATGCACAAAAGCTAAACGGGTTAGGCAGAGAAAACAGATGCGACACCCGGCATAGAAACCTCTAGAAACTTCTCCCATATTCAACTGAACTCTCTGATTGACAATCTTCAGAGCACACACTTCCTGTGGAGTCTTCCATGACATTAACTGACGAACCCGCACAACTGGAGGATGGAAAATCATTAATCTGAACAAAACCCTGAGAAGTGATGCAAATACGGCTGGAGTCTAACAGATCTTGAATCTGACTTCTAAGCACCTTACAATCATTCGTTGAATGCCCCTGTGCCCCAACATGGTACTCACAGCGGGCGCTGGCATCAAAACCTGGAGGATACGGTGGAATCACCGGCTTAGTCTCTTTTGGCACTATTAATCCACTTTTGACCAGATCTGGCAACAACTGACTGTACGACACCGGTAGCTGAGTAAACTGCCTTTCAAGCTTCCTTGGTCTTCGTGGAGCATGCTGACGCGATCGGCGGTAAGATGACCGTTGACTTGAAGTGTCTGAAAACTGATCCTGAGATGCTAGAGATTCTGAGGTGGCGTCATCTCCTTCCCGCTCTTCTTGAGAGCTAACAACTGACTCAATCTTATCAACTGGGACGTAAGGAACACCTCGAAACTTTCCACTCCTGAGTCCTCTCTCAACAATCTCTCCCATCCTCATCAGGCCCACAAAGCTTGTGCAACTGAACAATTTGTCAAAATAACTGCCTTTCAGGGTACCCAAGAAGATATCAACCAGTTCTCTTTCCGGAAGCGGTGGTCGAACACTAGCAGACAATTCTTTCCATCTTCGCAAATACGCTCTGAACGATTCATTCTCCGCCTGAGACAATTCTTGCAGATCTACAAGACTAGGAGTCAAATCCAAGTTGTAATCGTACTGCTTCATGAAATCTCTGGCTAAATCTACCCAAGATCGAATCTGATTACTCTCTAATTGCGCATACCATCTCAACGATGCCCCAGTCAGGCTATACTGAAAGCAATGGATCATCAATTTGTCATTTCGCACAAACGAAGTCATCCTTCGGCAGAACATCATCAAATGCAGCTTCGGACAGCTATCTCCCGTGTATTTTTCAAATTCCGGCACTTTGAACTTGTACGGTAACACGAGGTCAGGGACCAAACACATGGCCACAGCATCCAGGTTAACGGCATCTTTCGCTTCTAAGGCTTTCATTTGCTCTTCCAACACTCGGAGTCTTCTACCCTCGTCAAGAGCTCTTGGATCTACTAACCCGGTCACTGGAATATCTCTTCGGTAATTCATCGCAGGGACAACAACACCTTGATTGTTAACAGGAGGATAATGTTCATTTCGGGCAACAAACTGCTCATGTCGGTCTCTGTTCTCAACAGCAGGCTGCACAACTTGGGCTGCAGTAAGATTGTTTGCTTGCGGGAAGCCTTCCATAGAATCATACTGATGGTTGGACGCCGTGGCAAACCCTGCCAAGGTATTAGGAGCCTGGAAATTGCCTTCAGACATAGCTACCAATTACCTGTACCGGACTATGCTGCTTGATTCTGCTCAAATCTGCTTCAGCCCCTTGGTCGTCTTCAACACTCTACTCTTGCTTCAAACAATTCCCCGAGAATCACTTTCTGGTGAAAACAAAGGCTGGATAAGTGCTCTGATCTGCTAGAGAAATGCTATGCAGTATGATTTATGCAAACAGAAATACAAAAATGCTAACGTGCACGTGTATTGGAGATATTTTCCCTCCAATTCCAGTGTCAGTGGTAGCAAGACGAGATAAACCATAAAGACAATATTTGGAAAAATCCTCATATATTGATTAGAATAACAGTCTTGTCAAGAGGTTACATAACTATGCTCCATACAGCTGATATGACAGAGAGGATCCCAGCCAACATGCCTGGTGGTGATCTCAACATACAGAATACAAGAGAAATCAAATACGGGTACGGTTGCGGAAGTCCTCGACCATCTTCTTTGTCTCTGCATGGTCTGGTTGATAAATCAAACCTTCTATCAGTCGATCCCTCTTCCTGAACGTCCCCTGGATGTCTCTGACAAAGTCTTCCCAAGCCTTATCATTAGCACCATCCCCAGGTTTGGGTCTCTTGGCATCTGCTCTATGCTGGAAATCTTCCAAATTCTTCATGGCATCTATCAGCTTACGCTCGGCCTCGTATCGGCGACAGGCTTCTTCTTCAAGCTCTTCGTTCTTCACTTTGACCTGTTCTTCTAACTGAGCAACCTGTGTCTTCAGCTCTTCTTCTCGCTCCTTGCGCTTGGTCATAGTGAGATCCCAGTGTTCTCTGAACTTGGCTAGCTTTGTGTAGGCCCTGTCCAGCTCTTGCTTCTTGGTGGCCAACACACTACTAACTGAGTCGACATCTAACTCCAGGCGCTTCTTGGTTTCAGTCAATTCCAATAGCGTAGTCTTCAGATGTTTCAGAGTTTCAGCCTGTTGCTTGGAAATATATCCTGTTTCAATCTTTTCATGCCGAAGCTGGGCATTCTCCTGCTCTAAAGCCTCTTTAGCCCTCGCTAGCTCTTCTTTCTCCGCCATCAGCTGCTTGTAGACCTGCATGTCCACAGTGGTAGGCTCCTCTACCGGAGGAGGATGCAATGGCTGAACTGCTGGATACGGCATAAGGAACTTCACAGCTCGCTCACGAATCCATTCTTCATATGGGCTAGGACCTCGAGTATCCCCTCTGCTACCTGAAAGCTTCCCTCTCTTGTGCAAGTTTTTCCAGGCTTTCTCAAGTTTAGTCAGCATCTCTTTCCCTATTGCCCCAGTGAGATACAGAGATTCCTGTATCTCCTCGGGCTTTGGCGCTCCTTGAGGTACGTACCCGAATTGCTTGATCAATAAGGAAGGGTTATAGTTGACACAACCTTTCCTTCCTATTAACGGAACATTCGGGAATCCTTCGCCTTTGAGTATGACTTCAGCTCCGAATACCTCTTTAATGACCCATACCACGTTTTCAGCAGTCAATCCCATTAAGCGCTCGGGCCATCCTAGAGAATTGATAGATGTGACAAAAGGGCCTGACTTAGGCATATGACTGGTGAACCATCTGCATAGGAGAGGTACACAGCAAGACACATTCCTTCCTCGTCGCTTTTCATTCTGATAATGAGTTGAATGGTGGATATCTCCCAGCAAAGTAGGAACTGGGTTTCCCGCAGCCAAAATATAGAAGGCATCAGAATCAACAAAATCAGGAATGTTCGGGAATAACACGATGCCATACACACATACATCAAGGATAACGTCAAAAACATCCCAGCTACCCTTCTGGGCATATTCTCGAGCCTTATCCACTAAGACATCCAACGGAAATCCCCATACATCTCCTCTTCTGATCATCTTCCCAGACAGCTCAGACTCTTTCAAGCACAGGATGGCAGAAAGCTCAGCCAGCTTAGGCTCAGCGTCCGTACGATAAAAAGGCATCCGCTCACGGATCGGTATATCCAGAAGTGCAGAGTACTCCTCTAGGGTAGGAGCCAAAACGAAGTCGGGAAACACAAAACACCTGAGCTCCGCGTCGTAGAACTGTAACAGAGTATAGATGCCGCTGGTCTCGTAGGCAGATGGCTGATAAACGTAGGTCAGAATCCTCCCATATCTCTTTCTGAAGTCACCCATTCCCATCTTCTTAGCAATAGCAATCAACTCTAACAATAGACTGATATTCGGCGACGGAAACTTATAGGGCAATACTCTCTTCAGGTTTTCCATGTCTTGCTAGGAACTAACACCAGAACTGGAAGGGAAAATATGTACCTGCAATACACACACGTTAGTTGAATGCAGATGGTAATGCAATGATGCAATATGATAAATAATGCAATCTGCGAACATAGGGGCTATGCTGTAGCCTGAAGAGGAATATCTCTGTGATCAAGAACAGAAAACCAACACGGTCATCAGAACCTCATGCCACTAACTACCATCTGATACTCAAAATATCAATCCCCTGGTAAGAAAACCATCTGAACCTCTGTATCTGACGAGAATACCATCTGATAATAGCCTCAACCTCAGATAAGAAACCCATCTGACCCAGACAACACACCTGGAGATGAATCAAGAACACCATCTGATAAAGGTACTGAATCATGGTTTCTGAAGGCCAGTTTTCCTGCAATAACCCAGTCCCTCTCACAGGTAGGATAAACCTAATCCACGGACAAAAGGTACGGCATCCTATGCGGTTATCAGCGTCACAGACTTTCACGAGTGACGATACGATTCCCAGAAGGAGTGGCATCATCAAGTCATGAAGAGGCCTCACTTAGCTGACTTCCAAATGATCGGTCCCCAGAGTCGACAACCCTCACGTCTGGACTCCCCTCAGATCCTCAGGACCGGAAAGGAGCACCTCTGCAAGAATCTCGTCTGAGCGCAGATTTTCGTAGGGAACTGTGCCTGCTCAGCAGACAGGTTCGTCTACTACTTCTCCGCAACTATATCTAGGTGTGTACTCAAGCCCAGGTCCGGCTTTTCACTCACAGTAACATCCCTTTGCCCACAGCAGTAATCATAATAATATAATGCTGGAAAATAAATGCGGAAAGGTAAGGGTACAGAAAAGTAAAGTGCAGAAAAGTAAAACACAATATGCGCAACACCCAACGAATAAACACCCAAGCGCTAGGATTGACTCGCGTAAGGGATGGGAAACGGTCCCAGCATAAGGGATGGGAAAAGTCCCTAGATGCTATGGTTCCCCAGCAGAGTCGCCAGCTGTCGCTACTGCGAAAATCGGCGCCGGCTTGACAGGAGAGTCGCCACCGTGCGTTATTTATCCCTCAGAGCGGGAAAGGAAACGCTCGAAGTAAACCTCGCAAAGACGGGAAAAGGTATGGTCATCGCAACCAAAACCTGGATTCGGGAGTCGGTTACGCAAGGGGAAGGTATTAGCACCCCTCACGTCCATCGTACTCGATGGGATCCACGCTTGGTGTTTATAGGTAAAAGGGTGTATTATCTATCTACGCTAATGGCTGGTCTGAAAAGAAAATAAAAGGACAGGACTCGACAGAACATACGGTGTTCTGGGCCTACGTATTCCCTCGTGCAATGGGAAAGTCAGAGTCAACGTAGTTCGACTTCCTACGACTAAACGGGGGAAAGGTTGCTCGCCAGGACATCGCGTCCTGTGCCTACGTACTTTCATCTGGAATGAAAGATCAGAGCAAACGTAGTTCGGCTAACTACGGGTAAACAGGGGCTCTCACACAGCAGTGAGAAAACAAACTGGTCTCCAAGGCTCGGGAACCTACAACTACGATCTGGTCGCAAGTGCGCTCGGGCAAGAGAAAAAGGATAACAATTAGTCGTTAGCGGGGATGTCTCGATCGCACAGCCGCGAGAGAACAAAGGTTAGTCGTTAGTGTGCTCGCTAGGATATCGCATCCTATGCCTACATATCTTCGTCTGGAACGAAGAATCAGAGCAGCTGTAGTTCAGCTAACTACGGATCAAGCTACTCAAAAACTCCTACAGAAAGGAAAGGGAAACCCTAGAACTATAGCTGAGAAACAGGGGAATCTACCTACTGCTACCTCACCTGGTTGACCACCCTAATGTCTATCATAACAACTCCGCAGCGGAGAAGTCAGAGCTCCTAAGGGATCATGGCAACAGGACTAAACCACAAACAAGAGACTGCAAAGTAAAGAAATACTGAAAATATGCATGAATGCAACGACTAAACAAACAAGGCACGAAGGCCGCCAACCACAAAGGCAAGGGAGCTCAGCTCTACCAAATACCAACAAGCAAAGCCACGCAATAACAAACAAGCAGAAGGAGGACCACCTCAACTTCTCGTGCACACAAAGTCTACTTCTAAGATGCACCTATTCAGAACTATCTAGATGAACACCTAAGTCTAATGCAACATAACATCATACAAATCAAACAACCCAAAGAGACTAACCCTGAGCAGGGCCTCTAACAAACCTGAAACAAGCTCCTAATCTATCTCTGAACAAAACTCTACACAGCACCCTAAGCAAAGATCTAAGCAACAATTCTAATCAAAACCTAAGCAAGAGGAATCAATCCCAGCCTCCAAGCTTCAGAACAAGCTTACCAGAGAAAGGAAGCTAAGCAGACAAGCTCACAGTGCTTTCCTCAGGAAAGTACCAGGAGGTTACTACTCAGGAGTCATATCCTATGCGGCTCGACGACTGTGATCAGTTTACATTCCTCCTCAGGAGAAATTAAACTCACATGAAGGCTCCGGCATCACTGGATACTTGAGAAATCCTATATGCACTAAGGGAACTAAGTGAGCAGACTCATAGGACCTTCCTCAGGAAAGTACTAGGAGGCTGGCACTTAGGAATCGTATCCTACGTGGCTCAACAACTGTGATCAGTTTACATTCCTCCTCAGGAGAAATTAAACTCACAAGTTGGCTCCAACATCACTGGATACTTAAGAAATCCTAGCTAAACCAATGGAACTAAGTGAATAGACCCATAGGACCTTCCTCAGGAAAGTACTAGGGGACTTCCACTTAGGAATCGTATCCCATGTGGCTCAACAACATGTGATCAGTTTACATTCCTCCTCAGGAGAAATTAAACTCACAAGTCGGCTCCAACATCATTGGATACTTACGAAAGAGGTGAGAAGAAAGAATGAAAGTCATTCATAGTGCCTTCCTCAGGAAAGTACCATAAACTCCCTTCAAACTTCAGGATCTCGAACCTCACAAACAGACAACAAGCTCCTAGACTAAGCCTCAATCCACTGCATCCTTGCAAGCTCCAACAGGACTTCAATCAGCTCCCACCTTGAGAAGAACCCACAGGCCAAGAAACCACAAGAGACTATCTCTGAAGTTCAACCACAGTTGAACTTCAAAGTCAGAAATCACCCAGACTTCTCCTATCTTCAGGCTCAGACAAATCACATCAAGACACCCTACAAAAATCTGATAAAAATCTATGGGAGACCTACATGGCTCTAGGATAACATACTGAAAAATCAGAACAAAATTCGATACCAGATGAAAGAACTAAAATCAGCAACACAGACATATCCACAAACCAATTATTCAACATCAATAACAATGAAAAATGCAATTAAAATGAAAATGCATGATTAAGCTAATGTTTCTGCACTATAAAATTCTACACTGAATCACGAGTCTACAGAAAAAAGAACGGAATTATTTGACTAAATCTACTATTTTTTATGAATTTTCTAATGATATGCATGCATTGAAAATATTAAAAAAACATCAATTAAAATGGAAAATATACCAACAATAGGAAATAAAAATAAAATGGCATTTTTTATTTTTATTTAATTTTTTAGATGTTTTCATGAAATGGTAGAAAAAAAAAGAAGAATTAAAAATCACTCATTTACATTTTTTATTATGATTTATTTACATGAAAATATAAAAGGAAAAATAAGAGAAACAACCTGGGGGTTCAAATAGCAAGAGTTTATGGGTTATTCTACATTGGGCTCATATTCTGGGGGTGTTGAAAGCAAATAGGGCGCAGGGCCCAGGTTCCTCAAACAACTAGTAAACTCAGAAAAGAAAACAAAACGCCTTGGGGGTGCCGTGAGCAGGTTTTGGCAGTTGTTATCCATTATGGGCTTGGATAAGGGGGGTGCAGAAAGCAATAGGGCCTAAGGCCCACACTGATCCACTCAGGTCTCTCAAACGCCAGGGGGGAGACAAGCAATTGAGAGGGTGTAGCGCTCAGAAAATACGCTTGGGCCTAAGCCCAATAGCCAAACCCTAATCCAAACAAACCCTAATCAAAACTATCTTCCTCCTAACCTCTCTCTGGTACTGTTCATCAAACGCTTAGCCGTTTCTCTCATCACCCTCGCCCTTTCTCTGCAATTCTCCTGGGGAAAAACTCTCCAACATTCACCAATCCTCAAACACATCACCATCCCCAGAAAGAAGAAACCCTAACCAGATTTCACACCTCTCTCACACTCAAATGAATCAATACGAAATCTCACCATTCTCTCACAGATCAAACACGAATCACAAACAACCCTAAACTAGCATTACTCGTAGTGAAATAATTGAAGCTGAAGCGGTGTTGCAAGCATAGACGAACATGAAACAAGATTGGAAGGCCACGTACCTGGATGAAGCAAGAATAGGCTGGAGGCGTTCTTGAGCTTCGTTGAAGATTCAGATGAAGCTCAGAAAGATCTTCTGGAAAACTAACCGAAGGATGAAGGTCCCTGATGAATCCACGAAAACCTTGACGATTGATGTTGAAGAACGATGGATCTACGAAATTCTGAATGATGACGATGAACGTAGACGCTATGATGAATCTTGGAGGGGATCCTAGAAATTCTGGGATGAAGATGATGGCGTCCTGGAGAATTCGATGAAGATTGTTGAAGGTTTGAGTGTTCTGGAAAAAATTGATGGAGGATTGATGTTCAAGGTGATTTCTGGAAATTAGGGGATGAAGATGATGAAGGTGTACGAAGGATTCTGGAAACGATAGCTATTGCAGAACGAAGGGGGTTTGAAGATTATGGGGAAGAGGTTGAAGTTTCCGGCGAGGGTTGATCTTCCCGGCGAAGAGAAGATGAAGGTGACGGAGGGACGATCGGAGGAAGAAGATGAGTTTCTGGGGGATTTTGGACGTTTGGGGATGACGGTGGCCGGAAGTCGTTGGGGATCACCGGCGGTGGGAAGTTACGGCTGATGCATGGCCGCCGGTGAGTTTCCAGGTGAGGCTCCGGTGAATGATGGAGAGGTGCCAAGTGGCGCGCATGCGCAGAGAGAGAGAGAGTGGGGGACAGTTGGCAAACACGTGGGAGAGTCTGGGAAGGCCTGAATGGGAACGCGTGGGGCCTCTGAGTGTGTGTAACGTGGGCTAACCCTTGAGCCAACACGTGGCTCTGCTTTTATACCACTGAGCACGCGTGGAACCTTCTGGAAGCTCCTGGAGAACTCTGAGAAATGCTGGACAAATTGGACTATCTGGACCGTTTTGGGCTGCGAGTTGATGGGCCCTGACTGCAATAGCTGGATAATGAGCCCACACAAAAACACTGTTAGTGGATTAAATGACTAATGAATGATTAACCGGAATTGATTAACTAATTAACCTAATCTAATCTACTCAACCAATATTTAAAACTATTAAACTAATCTAAACATTAAAATCTACTAATTCTGTTTAACTAATAAGAACAATTTATTAAAAGATATTTTCTATTAAACTATATTAACATAAAAGAAACATCTATAATATTTCTATATTATCTAAAAAAACAATTAAAACTATTTTTAAAATCTATATAAAATTCTAAAAATGATTTAAAAAACAATTAAACCTATTTAAAAACCTTATAAAATTCTAAACTATTATTATCTATTAGTAATAAAAGAAAAACTATATTCCCCTTTTTCTTTATTATTCTAACAACTATTTAAAAATTCTATAAAATTCTAAAAAAGAGATTTAAGCTATTAAAATATTCTATAAACCTATTTAAATTCCAGAAAAATCTATAAAGCTTGTTAAAAATTCACAAAGGTCTATTAAACCCTAAAAATGCAGATGAATGCAAAGGACCGCCATAAAAGCGCACACGAGACCAGATCGAATCGAACAGAGATCCCCGGGCATCAGAATACCCTTAAAATCACTGTGCAAGCTAAAAATCACCGAGGAGCGCACAATTTCCTGAAAATAAAACCCTGGTGATCTGGACTGGGTCTGCCATATCTGATAGACAAAAATCAAGCTGTAAACTCTGATATCCCCTGCTTGTGCACAAAAATCATACATCTGAGCTGTGAATATGAAATTAAACCATGAGTCAAATAGGAGAACCAGTTGGTCAAATTTTAGGGTGCAACAACGACGACCGGCTGCTGGTTACCCGGGCTGATCTACTTGCCAGGATACGCGTGCTGGAAGGGGACTGCCTGGATGGTTTTGCTGCGGGCTTCAACAGCGTCGTTGCTCAGCTCAGGGTGGTGAACTCCGGGGTCGCCTTCGTTAAGGATGGGATCGGCCCCTTCCATGAGATAGTCGACGGCCAGGTGGTTGACCCCGGCTCCGAGGAGGCTGGCCCCGTCGTCCCTGGCGTGGAGCCTGAAGCTGATGGAGAGGAGGGAGCTTAGATTAGTCATGGGCCTACGCGCCCGCGTATTTCGGCCTGTGCGCCATATTTTGTATTTTGTTGTTTTCTTTGTCGGGCCTGCGTGCCCTTGTTTATGTAATGTTGACTACTGGGATGGTGCCCGCTTTTGATTAATATATTTTGAAAATTGTCTAAGTGTGCGCCTCGTTTTTGCATGTTGTTTATGCTAGTTTTATTTCTGCACGTATTTGTATGCTTGAAATATATATGTTTGAAATGCATGTTTAGTATGCCTTTGGGCCTGTCCGGGGTGGTAGCTCGACAATACTTGTTACCGGCGGTGAAGGGAACTGGCCGGTTGGCCGGCGTTGTTGCCTGACCGGTTCGGGGGTAGTTCTCCTCGTGGCGTGGACGTCCCATCATGAGCTGGGCGTTCTACCGGTTTTGGCATGGCGGTGGGGAATCTCGGTCGAGGTGTTCCCCGCCGAGCAAGGCCTTCTGCCCGCGCACACAAGAGGCAGGGCTTTCTTTTCTCCGGTCGTTAGTAGACGCGAGGAAGTGTTGTGGTACCATGTCGCCCCCCAGTGGTCGTGACGACGGGTCATCGCGGGCAGTGTTTAACTGTAGTACCGCTTAAGTTTCACGGCGTTCCATGGCCAAGCTAGTTGTTCCCCGTGCAGGTTTTTGAGGTAATAGGCCCCGTGCTCCGTCTTATCGCGGACACGGTAGGGGCATTCCCAATTCGCAGCCAGTTTTCCCTCGTGTGAGTCTTTCTGGTTTCTACACAGAACTAACTCGCCGATTTGGAAGTCGCGTTTTAGGACTTTGTTGTCGTGGCAAAGTGCCACCTGCTGTTTCAGTCGGGCTTCCCGTAAGGCGCCGTCATTGTCAAGGGGAGCTTCAGTTCGTCTGGATGGCTCGCGTATCTCGAACGGTATCACGGCTTCGGTTCCATACGTGAGGCGGAATGAGGTTTCCCCCGTGGTTGAGTGGGGCGTAGTGCGGTATGCCCAGAGGACGCTGTGGAGCTCCTCGACCCATGCTCGCTTTGCGTCACCGATTCGTTGTTTGAGTCCCCTGAGGATGACCCTATTCGCGGATTCTGCCTGGCCGGTTGTCAGGGGATGCTCGACCGAGGTGAAATGGTGTTTGGTTCCGAGCTTGGTGACGAAATCGCGAAAGTTTTTGCCCGTGAACTGTGTGCCGTTGTCGGTGACGATGGCGAGCGGGACCCCGAATCTTGCGAGGATGTTTCGTTTATAAAATCAGAGTATGTTGTGGGCCATGATTTTGACCAGGGCTTCGGCTTCGATCCATTTGGTGAAGTAGTCTACGCCCACGATGAGGTACTTGTTCTGATAGGACCCCATGGTGAAGGGCCCGAGGATGTCCAACCCCCACCAGGCGAATGGCCACGGGGATGAGAGGGATTTGAGTTCGGTTGGTGGAGTGAGGTGCATGTCCCCGTGTCTTTGGCATTTGTCACATTGTTTGACGTTTTCCTTCGCGTCCGTTTGCATCGAGGGCCAGTAGTAGCCTGCTCGTAGAGCCTTTCTCGCCAGGGATCGTCCTCCGAGGTGCTGCGCGTTGATGCCCTCGTAGATTTCCTCTAGGACGGCTGCGCTCTGGGAGTTGTCGATGCATTTGAGGAGTGGGATCGCGAAGCCCCGACGATATAGTTTGCCTTCGAGGAGGACGTACGAGCAGGCTCGTCGCTTGGTCGCGCTTGCCTCTTTAGAGTCGGCTGGTAGGCGGCCGGTGCTAAGGTAGGTGTGTAGTGGTGTCATCCAACAGTCGGTATCTCTGATGGCATTGATGTCGAGTGGGGCGGTGGTCGCTTTGGTGCTCGGTTGCGATAAGACTTCTTGGATGACCGAATTGTGGCCTCCTCACTTTTTGGTGCTCGCCAACTTTGAGAGGATATCGACGCGGGTGTTTTGCTCGCGCGGGACGTGCTGAATCTCCGCGGAGTCGAAACTTTGCAGTTTTTTGGTGATAAGGGCTAAGTACTCGACGAGATTTTCGTTTTTCGCTTGATATTCTCCTCGTACTTGCGAAGCGACTAGCTGGGAATCTGTGTAGATTCTGATGTCTCTGGCCCCGAGGTCTGATGCCAAGCGAAGTCCGGCCAGGAACGCTTCGTACTCGGCTTGGTTGTTACTCGTCGGGAAAGCCAGGGTGAGGGAGACCTCTATGAGGGTGCCCTCGTCGTTGTCGAGGATGATGCCGGCTCCGCTTCCCGTGGAGTTGGAGGAGCCGTCCACAAAAATGGTCCATATGTGGCTCCCGGTGGTGGGGTCGGGTGAGGAGGTCATCTCGGCAACAAAGTCGGCCAGGGCTTGAGCCTTGATGGCTTTCCGGCTTTCGTAGACGATGTCGAACTCAGATAGTTCTAACGACCATTTCAGCATGTGTCCGGCCACGTCGGGTCGATCGAGGAGCTGGCGGATGGGCTGATTGGTGCGGAGCACGATGGTGTGTGCGAGGAAGTAATGTCGGAGCCGGTGCGCTGCGGTGATGAGGGCTAGGGGGACTTTTTCGATCAGCTGGTATCGGACTTCGGGACCATGAAGGGCTTTTCTCGTGAAGTAGATTAGTTTTTGGCCCTCGTCGGTTTCTCTGATGAGAACTGCGCTGATAGCCTCGTTAGCTACGGCCAGATATAAGTATAGGGTTTCGCCCATCACGGGACGTGTCAGCACCGGTGGTTCGGATAGGACGCGTTTGAGGTGGCAGAGGGCTTTCTCGCATTCCTCTGTCCATTCGAACGTGGTCTCCTTCCTGAGTAGTTTGAAGAAAGAGAGGGCGTGCTGTGCGGATTTGGCGATGAACCGGGAAAGTGAGGCGAGCACGCCGTTGAGGGATTGGATGGATTTCTTCATGGTGTGTGTGGTGATTTCTGAAAAGGCGTGGCATTTTTCCGAATTTGCCTCGATCCCACGCTCGGTCAGGTAGTAGCCGAGGAACTTTCCTGCGCGGACACCGAAGGTGAATTTCTCCGGGTTTAAGCGCATTCGGCATGTCCTCGCGGTGTCGAAGACCCTCCTAAGATGGGCTGTGCGGTCGGCTTCTGTGCAGGATTTGACGATCATGTCATCTATGTATACTTCGAGCATGTCGCCGATTTCGCCCCGGAAGACACTGTTCATCATCTGTTGGTACGTGGCGCCGACGTTCTTTAGGCCGAAGGGCATTAAGTCGTAGTAATAGTTGCCCGATGTAATACCCCAAATTTTACCCTTATATTTAATCAGTCATTTCGCATAGCATCTCATATGTACATTGCTAACCGCTAACCAGTTATGAAGGTGTTTGTTTTGCAGATTTGGTCCCAGGGGTATTTTGGTCATTTTACACAAATTCTACCAATTCCTTGAAGACGGGCTGTTATTAAAATTCTGAGGCGTTTGATACGTTATTGTTTTGAGGCATTCATCTATCACCAGGTCTGATCATATCAAGATCTTGGCATTTGGTCAGTGGAGTTTAATTACGAGTAGTGTTACTGTTGATGCTGAAACTGTTATGATTACGGTACACATCCGTGTTTGGTTATGAAACGGTTGGTTAGCATTTAAATTGAGTTTTAATCATATGATGAGTTTGAGATTACGAATGAGACAAGTGCAAATAAGAATATCCTTTGGGAGTGTTTATGTTTTATGACTAGAGTAATGAATTTAAATATTTGTGGATTATTTCACAAGTGTTTGCAATTTATAACTAGAAGTAAACATAAACAATTGCAAGCTTGAATGATCAGGGATAAATGGAAGTTTTTGGGAATTTTTATTGCATAAGAATGTTATTGTACAAAAGGGTTTGAATCATTTTACATTTGAGTGGCCGTAAAATTACAACTACAGAGATTACATTGACTCTAAAAAATCCTAAGTCCTAGAACTTCTAAATGTCCTTCATGATGTCCTTTGAGCTTCTCCGCAAGGTCTCCAATTTCAACCTGCACAAAGAGAAACAAAGCAAAACAGAATAGAATGTTAGAAGATGTTTTTGACACTCTCAGAACAATGTCATCATCGAGTGCCGGGAGGGGCACAACCGAAGCTGCGTCCTACCCCCCATTACCGATCCGCGCCGTGGGCGTCAGATCAGGTAATACCTGCTCTTATCGATACGGGACATCCGAGAGATAGAAGAAATAAAAAAAAGCGGGACTGATTCGTTTTGCCGCGATTGGATTTCCAAACTGATACGAGAATAAGGCAACATAGGCAAGTTCTGACTCAGACCCGGATGCCGGCAGGTCTAAGTCCCCTTTGGTTTCAAAACTTCCAACACCTGAAAAGCCACAAGCATCATCAGAACTCAAAGCATAAACAAAACTAGGAAGGGGCTCGCGCCAATACAGGTATGAATAGCCACCAAAGAAAACAAATCTGTTACCAAACAGAATGAAGACCCATGGTCCAAACAGGATGAAAATCAAGTTCAAAACAGAACAAGAGAAGCCAAACTATGGCATCAAGCTGCACAGGACAGAAAACACAAGCCATCGAATAACGCGAGTTCATGCGCAAAGGGGCCATAAGAAAATATCCAAAGAAGCACAACAACATCAAACATGGTTTAGCAGCATATTCAAAAATCAGACCATCACGAAAACCGAACCAGTTGCAATGGCAAGCAATACATAAGTGAGGGACTATACCAAATCACAGCACCGAATCACAGCACATAACTATAGGCCAAATGTGCAAGCACATTGAAAAAACAAATTATCAAACACATGGTTCAGGACATCAACATGATAGCCAATCATCATCACCAATTCAATCAACCTGCCAAAACTGCACAAAAGAGCTGAAGTCCGCGTCAGTTCAGAAATCATGGCATGAATTGTACCAGAACGAACAAGCATAAGCTAACATAAACAAGTGCAAAACCATAACAGTCAGTCGTCGCGGCTCAGGCTATCAGATAAATCAGAAGCAACAGCATAAAACCAGGATTGTAGTATCCTGCTTCGACGGTTCAGACTAAGCGTCATCACTACCGTGTGCCCTTCTCGGCGGCAAAGACCAAGGCAAAGTGTTCATCCTGGAAGAAGAAAAAGAAAAGTAAGTGCTAATGATCAGGTTGAATCAAAACAAAATCGTATCAGGAACCAAATCAGTATCCAAATTCCCCAAAAGCAATCCAATTCACATCTGCAAGAGTCTAATCAGAAAATGATCAAATCAAACTGAAATGGAAAGTTTCGAGTCAGGTCCAAATCGTATCCCATTGGAACTCAATCTGGGAAAAATCGAAACAAATCAAAATGAATCCATCAAGAAATCCCGAGAATTAATATCAGATGCCAATCAATCCAATCTGAAGGCAAACCATATCAGAAAATAATAGAGATTTTGATTTGATGTCAATCCCAAAGCAGATCAAAACAAATCAGTTCAGGTTATTAAATAGAATAGGGTCAGAAGAATCAGCTGGAAATCAGAAAGACTAATCAAATCCTAAAAGGGGAAATAGGATTCAATCATGTATCAGATGGAACCAAATCGTATCCCATTGGAACTCATTTTGAATCAATCAACGAATCAGTATCAAATTCATACCAGAAAAATGAATTTCAATCTCACCAAAACCCCAATCAGGATTCCAAGAGAAGAAATGAGATCCCAATCGTATCAGAAAGCATCCTATTGGAACTCAATCTGGAAAAATCAAAATCAAAATCAAATCGCATCAACACAAAATCAAATCAGATCATCAAATGCATATCTCAGAAAAAACGCAAGTTCAAGGCCCAAAAAGAGAGATAAAGAGAAGTTATAAAAGGGAGGATACAACCTGATGGAAGGAGATCGCATAAACCCTAACGAAGAACACCCAAAGCGCAGAAACCCTAACGGACGAGAAATTGCGAGACTCAGAGACGAAGTCTCATCATCGTCGCCGTTCATCACCGTACGAACGAAGCCACGAGCGAAACACCGGAGGAAAAGATCACCTTCGCCGTTTGAACAGCGGGCAATCGATTCCAAGCCTCAGAGGAAAACCTCATCACCGGCCGTTTCACCATAAAAGTGAGCCAGGATTGCTTATCATTACCATTTTTTATGTGTTTTTCAGGATCGCGAAAGAGAACGGAGAAGAAGATGCATGGCGATCGCGAGAGAGACGAGAGAGAGATGAGGAAGGAAGAACAACGGCGCCGCGACTACTCTCTAGGGGAAACCCTAAAACTTTGTTTCGTGTAACCAACGTTTGGGTTGGGTCCGGATGTGGTGACCGGCCCAACTCTTTCCCTTTTTATTTTTTTTTCTTTGTTTTGTTTTTTTAATTAATTTGTTTTATTTTTTTTTAAAAACTTTTCTTAACATTTTAATTTTATAAATTTTAAAACATAACATTTTCATTTTAATCCTTTTAAAATAAAACATTTTTTTAATATAATAAAAAAACCTTTTTTAAAAAAAATAAAAATTAAAACTTTTTTTTAAATATAAAATTAAAACTTTTGTAAATATAAAAATGAAAAACTCTTTTAATAAAATAATGAAAAACTCTTTTTAAAAATATAAAAATAAAACCTTTTTTTAAAATTCTTTTGTAAGCTAAATCATTAAATATTAAATAAAACAATAATAGATCTCGAGTTTGTATCTCATTTTCTTCATTGCCTCGTAATTCATCTGATAGCTGGTTGATTATGCCTACTAACGGGTGTTCATTTTTTTGCAGTTCATATTTGGTGTATTGAATTTTCATTTAAGTTTCATTCATATTTGTATCTGTATCTCAATTGTAATCTCGCGAACCTAATAATCGCGTTTACTTTTCGCATTTAAATTTCTGCATGATGTATGATTTAAATTTCTGCTGATGTATTGCAATATTTCTGTCACATTACACATCCGAAGGAATTAGGTCTAGCATTTGACTGCCGTGTCGATAGCCCTCAAATCCTCAACCCTTACAACTCTTACAAACCCTAATTTTTCACAAATGCCTCGCCGCAGGCAAGATTACAATTTTACCCCTAGCATTAGGTCAAAGAGCCGCCGCGCTCATTTTAGGGTTTCCCGCCGTGGAATCCCTAACCTAACCTAACCCTAATTACAACTTAACAATTCAACGTAGAGATTTGGAGTTTCTACACTCCATGTAAGCGTGTCCCTAAGATACGTTTATTCCCCATTGAAACCTTGGCCACAGTCAAGACGTTTCTAACCTCCCTTTTGAGGGGAACTACGATTACTCTGATTCCACTCCCGTAAGGATACGTAGGCACAAGATGCGATGTCTTGCCGAGTAAACTTAGAATTAACCCCTTAGGTCTCTTTTCTCACTTTTAATCCTTTGTACATATATCTTAAGCAAATAAATAAAGCAAATAGTAAACATCTGAACAAAAGGTTCCTGTAGAGTACTACAGAAGTTTAGGGTGCTAATACCTTCCCTAAATTTAACCAACCCCCGAACCCTAGATCTTTCCCCGCATTGTGTTTACGATGCAAAAATAGGTTTTCCCTCTTTTGACCTTTTCCTTCGGATAAATCAAAGAGCGGTTGTGAATTGAATTGCGATTCAAACTCATTAATAGTTTGTGATCCTATTTCCACCGCAACAGAAAATGGCGACTTCACTGGGGAGACCTAAACTTTTGAGGGTTATCCCTAACTTGTTCATATTTATTACTATCGGTGTTATTAGTCATTTGCATGTATATATTTGTACTCTGATTTGGGGACTGTTCCTTGTGTTGTGAGATAAGTCCTACGCCCGGACTAGTGACATTATTATAGGATGGGGATATATTCGATGAGGCTTATAGGGAGTTGAATCCCGACCAAGCTGATTCGAGAATCACCGCTCAGTTGAGACCTTTTCGAAAATGGTTCGGTTGAACGAGTAATCGTAAAAACTTTTTCCATGGTCGATTGGAGTCTGTGATATTGGGGACCGTAGTACCTTAACACCACCTTGGCCTTATTTAGGACGTAGTGCGGGAACTATGTGGGAGTAATCCTACAATGGTTGCTACGCGATACTACACTCAAAAGAGGTTCTCTTGAGAATATTATTAACCCCCGAGTCAATCGGAAGGTTGATAATATCCGAAAGATGGGCTGATGACTTTGGGAACTTTTTAGAACCTTGTTCGGCAGGTACAACTAACCTATAGTACACTCCTTTTGGGATGGGTAGACCTTGACTCCGCTCACGTTCCTTTAACCTAGGACTTTGTGTGTTTTCATGCATTGCATCCATAAAGCATCTCATTGCATTGTATTTCATGGAGTTCAAATACCATTTATGGATATCGCGGGATACCATAAATAAATAAAAAATAAAATGAAAAAACAAGAAAAAGATTTCTTTGGTACCCCACGACATTCGTAAATGTTTGAATTCCATGAAATCTTCATTCGCATCATAGCATCATTTACTTTCTTGCATTGCATGTGTCTTCCGTTTTCTCATGTTCGGTTCTCTCGCCTTCCAGTTTCGTCACCCTGAGTTCTCGGCACCAATACAACACCAGAGATCAAACTCGGAAGAGAATGGAGGATCAGGCAAAAGAGATTGATCGCCTTAGCAATGAACTTGAAGATCTTCGAGGGGGTATGGGGCGTATGATGGAATTGTTACATGTCATGAATGCTAAGATGGATACCCAGCCCACTGTTGTTTCCGAGATTACCGGCGTTACTGTGGACCCTCCACCAAGTGTGACCGTAGCAAGGGACCCACCTTATGGTCTTGCTCCCGGTTTTGTGCCTCCTCAAGCCACTGTTCCAATTAATCAGCCTGTTCAGCAAGCCGTGCCTTTATTTTCTGAAGTTTCTAGGGGGGCTCCTATCTTTGCACCACCTGTTGTACACACTCGTGCGCAACCGTACTTCAATGAGACAGTTTTTGATAATCTTGATGAGAATGTTGAGGGTTATGAGAAACATGATAAGCTTCGTGAGGAAGTAAACACCATCGTCCAGAGATTGAAGAAGGTAGAGGGTGATCAAATTTTTGGGACTGCCGCAAGGGATGTTTGTTTGGTCTCAGGTTTGGTTATTCCCCCGAAGTTCAAAACTCCGAATTTCGATCGTTATGAAGGTGCCACCTGTCCCAAGAGTCATCTGATCATGTATTATCGCAAAATGGCTGCCCATGTTGAGAATGATAAACTGATGATTCATTGCTTCCAAGATAGTCTGAAGGGTGCTTCTTCCAAGTGGTATTTAACTTTAGACCAGTCTCGCATTAAGAGCTTTCAAGATTTATCTGACGCTTTCATCAAACACTACAAGTACAATATGGATCTGGCTCCTGACAGAAGACAGTTGTTGAGTATGTCGCAAAAGAATTCTGAGTCATTCAAAGAGTACGCTCAAAGGTGGAGAGAGACTGCTTCGCAGGTAGAGCCTCCTTTGACCGAGAAAGAGTTAGCTGATTGGTTCGTCGACACGGTCCGTCCAGAATTTTACGAAAGAATGGTAGGTAGTGTGACTTCAAATTTCTCCGACATCGTTGCTGTGGGTGTCAAGATTGAATTGGGTATGAAAAGTGGTAAAATGACAAATAATCATGGTGCTTCTAAGGATCAGCCGAAGAAACCTCCGTATAGCTCCCAGAAAAAGAAAGAGGGTGAGACTAATGCTATATCCTCTGGTAGACCAAGAGAACGCTCTTATCGACATCCGCAAGGTTATGCTCAACCTCAAGGGTACCCAGTCCAATATGCTCAACAACCCTATGTGGCAGCTATTACACCTTCTTTCAATCAACAGGTTCCCATGTATCAACCTATGCAACAACCTCCTGTTTATCCGCCTCCTGTCAACTATCTACAGGCGCCCAACGCCCCTGCTCCTCAACAGCCAAAGAGTCCGGCTCCTCGCCAGAATGTTCCGAACAGAAGAATGTATAAGCCTTGTCCGCCTATTCCGATGACTTTCACCGAGTTGTACCCCTCTTTGGTCAAGCAAGGTCTAATCACTACTCGGGCTTTGGGTCCGCCTCCTAATCCTCTACCAGCCAATTACAACGCCGCCGCTCATTGTTTATTTCATGAGGGTGCGCCTGGTCATGATCTGGAGAATTGTTATGCTCTCAAAAATATTGTCAGGGATTTATTGGAAAAGAAGATTTTGTCATTTGAAGATCCTCAACCAAATGTTAAGAAGAACCCTTTTCCTAACCATGAAAGTGTCAATGCCATTAGTGCTGATTCGGAAGAAGGTTACGCCCTTGACGTTGAACAGATTAAGACTCCTCTCAAGATGTTCCATTCGAAACTGTTTGAAGCTGGTTTGGTAGATACTTCCCACGTTGCATGCGTAAGTTGTGAAGCCAGTATTAAGGGTTGTGTGTTGGTTCAGAATGATGTTCAGAGGTTGATTAATGAGGGTGTTTTACAAGTGACAAGTCAAGCCAAGAAGGATGAGGTCGCTGCGGTTGAGCCTGTCTTCCATCAGCCCGAATCAAAGGGTAAGGTACCAGTGTTTAATCTATCAGGGGCAGGTTCTGCCAATCCCGTGTTCGATATACCAAAGTCGTCTATCCCTGAGGTGAATCAGCCTAAGCCTATAGTTATTCGAAGACCAAGTCCGTTTCCTTTCAGTGATCCTAAAGTTGTGCCTTAGAAATACGACGTGACGATGATTGACAAGGAGTCTGGGAAGGTTATTCCAAATGAAGAGGGTAAGGGCACTGTGACCAATATCGCAGAGGCAAGCAGGATGACTCGCAGTGGCCGTGTGTATACTCCCCATTCCAATGAGGTCCCACCTAAGGAAACAACTAGTATCCCAGTGCCTGCCAAAGACAAAGGTAAGGGAGCCGTTACGAATGATGAAGATGCCGAATTTTTGAGGATCATCAAGAAAAGTGACTATAAAGTTATTGACCAACTTCATCAGACTCCTTCCAAGATTTCGATTTTATCTCTGTTGATGAGTTCACCCGCTCATAGGATGGCCTTGCAGAAGGTTTTGACTCAAGCACATGTGGATCAAGATATCAGCACCAGTCGGTTTGATAGTGTGATTGCCAATTTGACCGCCTGTAACACCCTTAGTTTCAGCAATGAAGAGCTACCGAAGGAGGGTCCGAACCATAATCGTGCTTTACATATATCGGTGAAATGTCAGGAGGACAATTTAGCGAGAGTGCTAGTGGACACCGGGTCTTCTTTGAATGTTCTACCCAAGAGGGTTCTTGATAAGTTGGCTTGTAAAGAGACTGTGTTGAAACCTACTCCTTTGGTCGTCAAGGCTTTCGATGGCTCTCGCCGGTCGGTAATGGGGGAGGTTGAGCTTCCTATCCTGATTGGTCCGCAAGTTTTTAATATCACGTTTCAAGTCATGGACATTAATCCCAATTACAGTTGTTTACTTGGAAGGCCGTGGATTCATGCCGCTGGGGCAGTAACCTCAACGTTACATCAGAAGATGAAGTTCGTGATCGATGGAAAGTTGGTTATTATACACGGTGAGGAGGATCTGATGGTCAGTAACCTGTCTTCTTTCCGTTACATCGAGGCCGATGAGAATGCTTTAGAAATCTCCTTTCAAGCACTTGAGATCGCCAATGCTGTTCTGCTAGAAGTCGAAGAGACAGTGGGTCAGGGTAATCCATCTTTCGCATCTCTGAAGAGTACCAAATCAACAATTGACAGGGGCATTCCTGAAGGTTGGGGAGAGGTAATTGATGTCAAGACCAAGACTGATCGCTCTGGGTTGGGTTACAAACCAACTCAGAATGGAGCTGCCATAACTGTCGAAGGGCGTCCGAAGGTTATCCAAGAGGTATTTGTCAGCGGAGGTTTCCAAGTCAATGCCATCAGCGACTGTGAGGAAAATGAAGAGCTGAGCAACCTGGTGTTTAAGGGTGATGCAGTTTTGAACAACTGGGAGGCCGTAGAGATCCCTGTTATCTTTTCCTTGTCAAAGTAATTGTTTTTTTAAGTTTCATTTACATTTTCAAATAAAAATCCGTAGCTCTGCCCAAGGCTATAGGGTCGCTTTTATTGGGCCACCTTTCATTCCTAAAAAGATATTAATAAAAGCATTTTGTTCAATTCCACTTTGGTTCATTTGCGTTTTTCGTTTTCACTTTTAAAAATGAAATTGGCAACCTTTTTCCCAAAAAAATAAAAAAACAGCATTTCATTCTTACATATCTTCGAGCATTTTAATTAAGTAAGCCTTCCATCATGCAGAGACATCGTAAACCTTGTTGGATCCAATGACTTTACTGACACTCCTGACTGGGATGCACCCATCAATCAAGCTGAGGACGAGGGTGAAGAAGATTTTGAAGTACCCGCTGAATTGACAAGATTGATTGAGTACGAGTACACAGAGCTTCAACCGCATAAAGAGCAGGTGGACTTAATTAATCTCGGTACAGATGTGAGCAAGAAAGAGGTCAAGATTGGTGCAATGCTCGGGACAGAGGTTAGGCCGAGGTTGATTGAGCTGTTAAAAGAGTATATTGATGTGTTTGCGTGGTCTTATCAAGATATGCCGGGCCTAGACACGGATATTGTTGTTCACAAGTTGCCACTTAAGCCAGATTGTCCGCCTATCAAACAAAAGCTTCGAAGAACGAGACCCGACATGGCCTTGAAAATTCGAGATGAGGTTAAAAAGCAGTTGGATGCAGGTTTCTTGGCAGTCGCAAAATATCCAGATTGGGTTGCCAACATTGTGCCAGTGCCTAAGAAGGACGGTAAAGTTAGGATGTGTGTGGATTACAGGGACCTGAACAAAGCAAGTCCGAAAGACGACTTCCCTCTGCCACATATTGATACACTTGTAGACAATACAGCCAGTTTTGCGTTGTTTTCATTTATGGATGGTTTCTCTGGCTACAATCAGATCAAGATGGATCCCGATGATCGAGAGAAGACTACTTTTATTACTCCTTGGGGAACCTTCTGCTACAAAGTCATGCCCTTCGGTTTAAAGAACGCGGGGGCAACTTACCAACGCGCTATGACCACTCTTTTTCATGATATGATGCACAAAGAGATCGAGGTGTATGTGGACGATATGATAGCCAAATCTCAGAGTGAAGAGGAGCATTTAGACCATTTGGTGAAGCTGTTTGAACGATTCAGGAAATATCAGTTGAAATTGAACCCTGCTAAATGTACCTTCGGTGTCAGATCTGGGAAACTGCTTGGTTTCATTGTTAGCCAGCGAGGGATTGAGGTGGATCCTGACAAAGTCCGAGCCATTCAAGATATGCCGGCTCCGCGAACCGAGACGCAAGTTAGAGGTTTTCTGGGACGTTTGAATTATATTTCCAGGTTTATCTCCAATATGACCGCTACTTGTGAGCCGATATTCAAGTTACTTTGCAAGGGGCAGACGGTTGAGTGGAACCCCGATTGTCAGAAAGCGTTTGAGAAGATTAAGGGTTATTTGCAAGATCCCCCTATTCTGATCCCTCCCGTACCTGGAAGACCGTTGTTTATGTACCTTACTGTTCTTGAAAAGTCTATGGGTTGTGTGCTTGGACAACATGATGAGACTGGGAAAAAGGAACATGCGATTTATTACCTGAGCAAGAAGTTCACCGATTGTGAAAACAGATACTCACCATTGGAGAAAACTTGTTGTGCATTGGCGTGGGCCGCTAGGCGCCTTCGGCAATATATGGTCTGTCATACCACATTGTTGATTTCTAAAATGGATCCGATCAAGTATATTTTCGAAAAACCTGCTCAAACCGGGAGGCTAGCCCGTTGGCACATGTTGTTATCTGAATACGACATCCAGTATGTACCCCAGAAGGCAATTAAGGGTAGTATTTTATCGGATTATCTTGCAGATCAGCCAGTTGAAGATTATGAACCTCTTAAGTTTGATTTTTCGGATGAGGATATTTTGTTGATTAAGAGAGATTGTGAAGAGCCAGATCCGAGCGAAGGTCCAGAACCAGGTCTTTGGTGGAAGATGATGTTTGATGGTTCCTCGAATTTCAATGGGCATGGTATAGGCGCCGTTTTGATGAACCCAAAGGGTGGATTCACTCCATTTACAGCAAGGTTGGACTTTGAGTGTACTAATAACGTCGCAGAATATGAAGCATGTATTCTTGGCCTCGAAGCAGCAATTCACCTCCGAATCAAACTTCTCAAAGTGAGTGGTGACTCAGCCTTGGTTATTTACCAGGTACAAGGCAAATGGGAAACGAAGAATGAGAAGTTAATCCCTTATAAGGACTATATTATTGAGCTGATCAAGTATTTCGACGAGATAGAGTTCGAGCATGTTCCTAGATCAGAGAATCACGTTGCTGATGCTTTAGCCATGTTAGCATCCATGTGGAAAGTTAAATTCGTTAATGAAGCACCTCTTATCCATATTGAGCGCAAAGTTGAGCCCGCTTATTGTCAGGTGGTCGAAGAAGTTGAGGTGGATGAAAAGCCTTGGTTTCATGATATCAAGAACTATCTCGTCAAGCAAGAGTATCCCGATGGTGCCACTGGTCTGGACAAGAAAACATTGAGAAGACTGGCGTCCAAATTCTTTATCAGTAATGGTGTGTTATACAAGAGAAATCACGACATGGTTCTGCTCAGATGTGTTGATAAACGGGAAGCGGACATGTTACTACAGGAAGTTCATGAGGGGACCTTCGGGACTCATGCCAATGGTTATGCTATGTCCAAGAAGATGTTAAGGGCTGGGTATTATTGGTTAACCATGGAAGCTGACTGCATCCAATACGCTAGAAAATGCCATAAGTGCCAAATTTATGCTGATAAAATGCATGTACCTCCGTCACCGTTGAATGTTTTGTCTTCACCATGGTCGTTCTCTATGTGGGGCATTGACATGATTGGGGCAATCGAGCCGAAGGCTTCTAACGGTCATCGTTTTATCCTTGTTGCTATTGATTATTTCACCAAGTGGGTAGAGGCTGCCTCCTACACCAACGTGACCAAGCAAGTGGTTGCCCGTTTCATCAGGAAAGAGATCATCTGCCGTTATGGAGTCCCAAGCCGGATAATAACTGACAACGGCACCAATCTGAATAACAAGACTATGAAAGAGCTGTGTGATAGTTTCAAGATCACTCACCACAATTCTTCTCCGTACCGTCCTAAGATGAATGGGACCGTTGAAGCTGCGAATAAGAATATCAAGAAGATCCTGCAAAAGATGGTTGTGACTTACAAGGATTGGCATGAGATGTTACCGTTTGCTTTGCATGGATACAGAACCTCAGTGAGAACTTCGACAGGGGCAACACCTTTCTCACTGGTATATGGAATGGATGCCGTGCTCCCCATCGAAGTAGAGATACCTTCTTTAAGAGTGTTAATGGAGGCTGAACTTGAGGAAGCTGAGTGGGTTCAAGACAGACTGGATCAGTTGAATCTCATTGACGAGAAGCGTTTGACAGCCATGTGCCATGGGCAATTATATCAGAAACGGATGAAAAGAGCGTTTGGTAAGAAGATCCGTATCCGTGAGTTCCGTCAAGGAGAGCTCGTACTCAAAAAGATCTTGCCAGTACACAAAGATATGCGTGGAAAGTGGATGCCCAATTATGAAGGCCCATTTGTTGTAAAGACCGTTTTCTCCGGAGGGTCCCTGATACTTACGACAATGGATGGTGAAGAGCTTGCACACCCCGTGAATTCTGATGCAGTCCGAAAATATTATGCCTAAAAACCCGCTAAGTCGAAGACCTGCAAAAGGCGACTTAGGCAAAAGTAAGGGTTGGAAAAAAGAAATAATAATAAAAAGCTCGCTAAGTTGAAAACCCGAAAGGGCGGCTTAGGCAAAAAAGAGCGTCCCGGTGGATTGAAAACCCGAGAGGGCGGTCCAGGCAAAAGTTAGGGACAAAGGCATTTCATTGCATCAGAGGACACTGATCATCTTGAACACACTTTCCGCATGAGAGCCATGTTTCAGTTCTTTCATCCTTGCCCAAAGCAGGATTCTGGATTAGTCTTAGTTATTAGTGTCAGTAGGTGTCATTGGATTCGATGTAACCTTTCCCATGTTGCCAATTTCAAAATATAATCATCTGTGGAGCTATGCCTTCAGCGAGCTACCGCCCTTTAAATAAAAGATACCATCTTGTTACTTATATTCCTTGGTGCATTGCTCTTTGTTTTCTATTGTTATGCAAAATGCGTTTATTCTTAAAATTCGAAAATGAAAGGTGCATTGTAGATTTTTCAAAACTGTTTTTCAAAAACAACAAATTCGAAATGTAATAAATTACTTTGACTAGTGGAAATTTCAAAAGGATCTTTTCACTCCCCGGAAATATCATTATTGCAGAAACACTTTCAAACCATTGCTCTAACACAGTCCCCAGAGAGACTATAAGCTGACAACTTTTTCTTGGGTAACTCGAAAGTGTCCCTCAGGTTTTCTTCTCCCCATGTGAAGACGTGATACTGTGCACCTAAGCAATTTAATTCCTCCCCAGAGAATTCAGAATTTTGAAACCAGAGTTGGTCCTATCATTCCCTCCCATGATTGACGTATTGGTTGCAGAGAACACAGGGTATCCCCGTCGAGATGTTTATTTCATCTCTCGTCCCGTCTCTAGTCTGTTCGTCAGTATACGCAGGGGCATAAGCGTCACATGCCTATTTCATTACATATTTCGTTACATATTCATTACATATTCGTTACATATTCATTACATATTCATTACATATTCATTACATACTCATTACATACTCATGGCATACTCATTTCATAACATACATTCGTATTAACATATTCATTAACATACGCATTAGCATGCACAGGTTCATTGTGTCTCTATCATTGGTTGTTACCGCCGAGTAACTGGGTTCGTCCATTCTCTTCAAGTAGATCGTCAGCCCTAAGCATAAAATACATATGTGTTTCCCATTTCCCCACGGAGCTCGATCCTCGTGGATGACGGTTACTTCAGCTATCTTTCCTTACCAGGATAAGATATCTACCCTTCGAGATCATTCCCTCGATGGAGTCTTGATTACCAAGTTTTCTTTCTAGCTCGATCCTAGATTGAACCTCAGTCTGGTCGGTCGTCAATCCCAACCGGGCGTGCATTTATTTTGCACCATCTAAAGATTTTCACCATACCATGGCAGATACGCGACTGATCTCGCTCGAGAAGTTTATCACTGTACCCGGACGTGCATTTATTTTGCACTATCTTTCAAGAAAATCAACTACAATCCTTTACAGATACACGCCAGTTCACGCCTGGAAAATCTACCAATACAACACTTTACAATCCTACATGTTACAACAACACTTTACACTTTACATCTTACAGCATCAATATACAACATTTCTCACCTAAGAAGTCGATCCTATCTTCGTTATGACTCGCAGCAAATGGCCATCTCCATGGAGCAGTTGGGCTTCCATTTACCTGTCGTCTTGAAGTATAGGAGGTATGAACCAAATCGTATTCAGGAGAGCACGATCTTGAAGTACGCGGAGGTTTTGAGCGGAATCATATTCAGGAGAGCACGATTCTGAAGCATGAAGAAGTTCATTTATCCTTTAGTAAAAGAAGGAGCAGAATCATATTCAGGAGAGCACGATTCTGAGTTATGAGGAAGTTCAATTGGCCGTTTTTCAGGAGAGCACGATTTTGAAGAATGAAGAAATTTCAAGAGCCGAATCATATTCAGGAGAGCACGATTCTAAGTTATGAGGAAGTTCAATTATCCATTTTCATATTCAGGAGAGCACGATTCTGAAGTATGAAGAATTTCATTTACAAGAAACAACCGAATCATATTCAGGAGAGCACGATTCTGAGTTATGAGGAAGTTCAATTAGCCATTTTCATATTCAGGAGAGCACGATTCTGAAGTATGAAAAAATTCATTTACAACCAAATCATATTCAGGAGAGCACGATTCTGAAGTATGAGGAAGTTCAGTTCACCCTTTTCATATTCAGGAGAGCACGATTCTGAAGTATGGAGAGTTTCATTTACACGAGAAAGCCGAATCATATTCAGGAGAGCACGATTCTGAGGTATGATGAAGTTCAGTTTACCCTTTTCATGTTCAGGAGAGCACGATCTTGAAGCATAGAGAAGTTTATTTATCCTTCAGTAAGAGAAAAATCAGAATCGTATTCCAGGCGCCGACCCTAAATGCGAGAAGATTTATTTATCCGATAAGCAGCAGCCTCTTTATTTGAGTGCTTATCCACTTTGGCATATAAGTCCCTTCCAACGATAAGTGACAATTCTCCCTCGAGAAGCTTATCAGGGCATTTCCCATCAAAGTCCATTTATTTTGGCATACAGCCGGTCTTTACCCTGTATATTTGTTACGGAGCTCCGAAAGGTCCGTTTGATCCTGTCACGAGAGATAGTTTACAGAAGCTTGGATGTTATTCTTTGCTCAATGCTCCAGCATTCTGTAATCGATCTTGCAACCGTACGTGATCCAGTTTTATTTTTAGATTCCCCAGTGGAGGCCGTCTCATAGGTACCATCTCCATTTGAGAATCTCGTTCCTTTTCTAAAAAGACAACTGATTGTGTTCGCACCAGTTGACTATCATTTTGGGGTTCCCCAGTGTTTGTACTGTGTCTCAGCACGTCGTTTTCCCCCAGTGTGTTCTTCTCGTAGCGTCTGTCTCGTAGCGTTCGTCATCATTTTCATATTCATCATTCCAGCATACGCATCACATCATATTCATATCATCTGCATTAAGCGGTCCTCGCTTTGTCCATAGCATTGCATACCGTCGCATATAAGGGCAAAATTTTCGGTTATCTATATTTAAATCTCTCCACCACGATCCCTCGAGTCTCTGTCACTCAAATCGTCCGGTGTAGCTATTTAAATAGGGGCAACTGTAATACCCCAAATTTTACCCTTATATTTAATCAGTCATTTCGCATAGCACCTCATATGTACATTGCTAACCGCTAACCAGTTATGAAGGTGTTTGTTTTGCAGATTTGGTCCCAGGGGTATTTTGGTCATTTTACACAAATTCTACCAATTCCTTGAAGACGGACTGTTATTAAAATTCTGAGGCGTTTGATACGTTATTGTTTTGAGGCATTCATCTATCACCAGGTCTGATCATATCAAGATCTTGGCATTTGGTCAGTGGAGTTTAATTACGAGTAGTGTTACTGTTGATGCTGAAACTGTTATGATTACGGTACACATCCGTGTTTGGTTATGAAACGGTTGGTTAGCATTTAAATTGAGTTTTAATCAGATGATGAGTTTGAGATTACGAATGAGACAAGTGCAAATAAGAATATCCTTTGGGAGTGTTTATGTTTTATGACTAGAGTAATGAATTTAAATATTTGTGGATTATTTCACAAGTGTTTGCAATTTATAACTAGAAGTAAACATAAACAATTGCAAGCTTGAATGATCAGGGATAAATGGAAGTTTTTGGGAATTTTTATTGCATAAGAATGTTATTGTACAAAAGGGTTTGAATCATTTTACATTTGAGTGGCCGTAAAATTACAACTACAGAGATTACATTGACTCTAAAAAATCCTAAGTCCTAGAACTTCTAAATGTCCTTCATGATGTCCTTTGAGCTTCTCCGCAAGGTCTCCAATTTCAACCTGCACAAAGAGAAACAAAGCAAAACAGAATAGAATGTTAGAAGATGTTTTTGACACTCTCAGAACAATGTCATCATCGAGTGCCGGGAGGGGCACAACCGAAGCTGCGTCCTACCCCCCATTACCGATCCGCGCCGTGGGCGTCAGATCAGGTAATACCTGCTCTTATCGATACGGGACATCCGAGAGATAGAAGAAATAAAAAAAAGCGGGACTGATTCGTTTTGCCGCGATTGGATTTCCAAACTGATACGAGAATAAGGCAACATAGGCAAGTTCTGACTCAGACCCGGATGCCGGCAGGTCTAAGTCCCCTTTGGTTTCAAAACTTCCAACACCTGAAAAGCCACAAGCATCATCAGAACTCAAAGCATAAACAAAACTAGGAAGGGGCTCGCGCCAATACAGGTATGAATAGCCACCAAAGAAAACAAATCTGTTACCAAACAGAATGAAGACCCATGGTCCAAACAGGATGAAAATCAAGTTCAAAACAGAACAAGAGAAGCCAAACTATGGCATCAAGCTGCACAGGACAGAAAACACAAGCCATCGAATAACGCGAGTTCATGCGCAAAGGGGCCATAAGAAAATATCCAAAGAAGCACAACAGCATCAAACATGGTTTAGCAGCATATTCAAAAATCAGACCATCACGAAAACCGAACCAGTTGCAATGGCAAGCAATACATAAGTGAGGGACTATACCAAATCACAACACCGAATCACAGCACATAACTATAGGCCAAATGTGCAAGCACATTGAAAAAACAAATTATCAAACACATGGTTCAGGACATCAACATGATAGCCAATCATCATCACCAATTCAATCAACCTGCCAAAACTGCACAAAAGAACTGAAGTCCGCGTCAGTTCAGAAATCATGGCATGAATTGTACCAGAACGAACAAGCATAAGCTAACATAAACAAGTGCAAAACCATAACAGTCAGTCGTCGCGGCTCAGGCTATCAGATAAATCAGAAGCAACAGCATAAAACCAGGATTGTAGTATCCTGCTTCGACGGTTCAGACTAAGCGTCATCACTACCGTGTGCCCTTCTCGGCGGCAAAGACCAAGGCAAAGTGTTCATCCTGGAAGAAGAAAAAGAAAAGTAAGTGCTAATGATCAGGTTGAATCAAAACAAAATCGCATCAGGAACCAAATCAGTATCCAAATTCCCCAAAAGCAATCCAATTCACATCTGCAAGAGTCTAATCAGAATATGATCAAATCAAACTGAAATGGAAAGTTTCGAGTCAGGTCCAAATCGTATCCCATTGGAACTCAATCTGGGAAAAATCGAAACAAATCAAAATGAATCCATCAAGAAATCCCGAGAATTAATATCAGATGCCAATCAATCCAATCTGAAGGCAAACCATATCAGAAAATAATAGAGATTTTGATTTGATGTCAATCCCAAAGCAGATCAAAACAAATCAGTTCAGGTTATTAAATCGAATAGGGTCAGAAGAATCAGCTGGAAATCAGAAAGACTAATCAAATCCTAAAAGGGGAAATAGGATTCAATCATGTATCAGATGGAACCAAATCGTATCCCATTGGAACTCATTTTGAATCAATCAACGAATCAGTATCAAATTCATACCAGAAAAATGAATTTCAATCTCACCAAAACCCCAATCAGGATTCCAAGAGAAGAAATGAGATCCCAATCGTATCAGAAAGCATCCTATTGGAACTCAATCTGGAAAAATCAAAATCAAAATCAAATCGCATCAACACAAAATCAAATCAGATCATCAAATGCATATCTCAGAAAAAACGCAAGTTCAAGGCCCAAAAAGAGAGATAAAGAGAAGTTATAAAAGGGAGGATACAACCTGATGGAAGGAGATCGCATAAACCCTAACGAAGAACACCCAAAGCGCAGAAACCCTAACGGACGAGAAATTGCGAGACTCAGAGACGAAGTCTCATCATCGTCGCCGTTCATCACCGTACGAACGAAGCCACGAGCGAAACACCGGAGGAAAAGATCACCTTCGCCGTTTGAACGGCGGGCAATCGATTCCAAGCCTCAGAGGAAAACCTCATCACCGGCCGTTTCACCATAAAAGTGAGCCAGGATTGCTTATCATTACCATTTTTTATGTGTTTTTCAGGATCGCGAAAGAGAACGGAGAAGAAGATGCATGGCGATCGCGAGAGAGACGAGAGAGAGATGAGGAAGGAAGAACAACGGCGTCGCGACTACTCTCTAGGGGAAACCCTAAAACTTTGTTTCGTGTAACCAACGTTTGGGTTGGGTCCGGATGTGGTGACCGGCCCAACCCTTTCCCTTTTTATTTTTTTTTTCTTTGTTTTGTTTTTTAATTAATTTGTTTTATTTTTTTTTAAAAACTTTTCTTAACATTTTAATTTTATAAATTTTAAAACATAACATTTTCATTTTAATCCTTTTAAAATAAAACATTTTTTTAATATAATAAAAAAACCTTTTTTAAAAAAAATAAAAATTAAAACTTTTTTTTAAATATAAAATTAAAACTTTTGTAAATATAAAAATGAAAAACTCTTTTAATAAAATAATGAAAAACTCTTTTTAAAAATATAAAAATAAAACCTTTTTTTAAAATTCTTTTGTAAGCTAAATCATTAAATATTAAATAAAACAATAATAGATCTCGAGTTTGTATCTCATTTTCTTCATTGCCTCGTAATTCATCTGATAGCTGGTTGATTATGCCTACTAACGGGTGTTCATTTTTTTGCAGTTCATATTTGGTGTATTGAATTTTCATTTAAGTTTCATTCATATTTGTATCTGTATCTCAATTGTAATCTCGCGAACCTAATAATCGCGTTTACTTTTCGCATTTAAATTTCTGCATGATGTATGATTTAAATTTCTGCTGATGTATTGCAATATTTCTGTCACATTACACATCCGAAGGAATTAGGTCTAGCATTTGACCGCCGTGTCGATAGCCCTCAAATCCTCAACCCTTACAACTCTTACAAACCCTAATTTTTCACAAATGCCTCGCCACAGGCAAGATTACAATTTTACCCCTAGCATTAGGTCAAAGAGCCGCCGCGCTCATTTTAGGGTTTCCCGCCGTGGAATCCCTAACCTAACCTAACCCTAATTACAACTTAACAATTCAACGTAGAGATTTGGAGTTTCTACACTCCATGTAAGCGTGTCCCTAAGATACGTTTATTCCCCATTGAAACCTTGGCCACAGTCAAGACGTTTCTAACCTCCCTTTTGAGGGGAACTACGATTACTCTGATTCCACTCCCGTAAGGATACGTAGGCACAAGATGCGATGTCTTGCCGAGTAAACTTAGAATTAACCCCTTAGGTCTCTTTTCTCACTTTTAATCCTTTGTACATATATCTTAAGCAAATAAATAAAGCAAATAGTAAACATCTGAACAAAAGGTTCCTGTAGAGTACTACAGAAGTTTAGGGTGCTAATACCTTCCCTAAATTTAACCAACCCCCGAACCCTAGATCTTTCCCCGCATTGTGTTTACGATGCAAAAATAGGTTTTCCCTCTTTTGACCTTTTCCTTCGGATAAATCAAAGAGCGGTTGTGAATTGAATTGCGATTCAAACTCATTAATAGTTTGTGATCTCCCTGGCCGTTTCCTCTTCTCCGAAAGTGACTTTCAGCTCCACGTACCCCCAAGGTCTCGTCGTCGTCCTGTTGAACCCCTGAAGGTCGGAGCCTATGTAGGGGGACAGGTTGGATTCATCGAGTTGGAGGGTTGTGAACAGGTGGGTGTACATGATGTCCACCGAGCTGCCTCCGTCGACGAGGATGCGCCTGACGTCAAAGTTCGCCATCCGCGCTCGTATGAGCAGGGGAATGTTGGAGTTGGGGGATCCCCCAGGGAGTTCCTCGAGGTAGAACGTGATCGGATTAGATCGGCCGTGAAATCTTTCGAGCGTGCTCATTTTTCCGGAGTTGCTCGTGATAAGTTCGTCGAACTTTCTTTTCACTGATCCTATGGACAGGCTCCTTGTGGCGCCACCCGAGATGACCATGGCTCTGGCGAAGTATTCCCACCAGCTGGTTGGCCGCACTGGCTCACTGGGTAGGTCGGGGCCTTCGGGGAGGCCGAACTCTCTGTCTGCGAACCAGTCCTCGGGGCGGCTAACACACAGCATGACCTGGAGTCGGCTGTCGCCGTCGGAAGAGGGGAGTTCTTCGACTTTCTTGGCCTCGGGGGTTCTTGCCTCGAGGCCTCACCCCCCGGGTGTATCTCTTTAGGTGGCCGTCTTTAATCAGAATTTCGATTGCGTCCTTGAGATGGATGCAGTCTTTGGTTACGTGCCCGTGGCTCCTGTGGAATCGGCAGTATTTCGATTTGTCCACATTGGGTTTGAATGGTGTTGGCCTGGGGAAGCGGACACCTCCCTGGACAAATTCAGTTTTGGCGCATTCGCCCAGTACGCGTTCGCGGGAGGCGACTAAGGTCGTGTATTCCGTGAATTGGCCGGTGGGACCGCGTTGTTCGCGGGGGCGATCCTCCCAGCGACGGTCACCTCCCCGCCGCTGGCTTGAGGCTCCGTCATCTCGGTGCCCGCGGGGGGCCTCTCTGTCTCGGGTGTCTCGTGCGGAGTTGGCTGCTTGGGTTTCCTCGAATCGGATATAATGCGCGGCTCTGTCGAGGAAATCCTGCAGGGAGGTTGGCCGGTGTATGCCTACGACCTCATAGAACTTGGAGTCGTGGCGTAGACCCTGCTCCATTAGGTAACACTTCATCTCGTCTGACGTCGTTACCTGCACCGCTTCCCGGGTGAATCTTTCGATGTACTTCGGAGAGGTTCGTCGGGGGCTCGGATTATCGCCCCGAGGACGGCCTCCATCTTCGGATGGCGCCAGGATACTGTGAAGTGTTTTGAGAATAGGTCCTTCAGGACTCTCCATGACGTGACCGATTTGGGCTCCAGACTTTTGTACCATGTCATGGCGCCTTTCCTTAGGGTCGTCGGGAATAGCCTGCACTTGATAGCTCCACGGACGTTTCGGTAATCGAGCATGGCCTCGATGTCTTCCAAGTGGTCGTCTGGGTCGGATGTGCCGTCGTACGTCGATAGCGTCGGGGGCTTCTCCATCCCGTGAGGTATGGCAGCGACCATGATTTCTCGGGACAATGGAGTCCGGTAGTCATCTTCGTCGCTGAGAGCGAGTGACTGAGGAGGAGATGGGCCGTTTAGGATAGGCACCTGGTTTCGAGTCCTCGGCCTCCTGACAGGGGGTTCGACGCGCGGATTCCTGGCGGGGATCGCTGAAGTGTTCTGCCGCCTCCCGCGAACTTGTCTCGTTAGGGATCTGGTGCGCTCCCGGACTACTTCTGTTTGGGGCCTCTCCAGCCGAGGTCGGCGATCCCTGGGTTAAGGCGAGGGACTCCTCGAGCCCCCATTCCGGTCTTCCCACGGAGGGGACCTCCCGCTCTAGCGCTCCAATTCGTGCGTTCTGCTGAAACAACAGCTGGTTCGTCTGGTTGATGGCCGCAAAGAGGGCGGCCACCGTTGGGTCCGCGCCTGCCGGGATAGGAATGGGTTGGAACGCCGTCGGGCTTGGGGGCCGGTGGTCGTCCTGGCGTATCGGTTCTGTGGATGACGGAGAGGCAGTCTGGCCGTCTCTCTCGTCGGTTTTCGCTGGGCGTGACGTTTCCATCTGCTTGTTGCCGTTGGCGGCGGTGTTGAGTACGAAGTCGCGCATGGTATCGTCGTGGTGTGGGCTAGTCATGATCGCGGAGTGTTAGTGAAACTTTGGTTTTCTGCTCGGAGTAACGGGGAAGTTTCTGTTACCACAGACGGCGCCACTGATCTGACCTGATCAGAAGGGGATCACGGGCTGGCCACACGCTGTTGGACTGCTACCTGTTCACTGTTGATGAGGAGGAGAAAGGGGGTGTACCTGCAAAACACTCTGATGACAAAGTAAGGAGTTGGGCAGAGTGAGAGCAAAGCACAGAAAGTGGGTAAGAAGTGAATTACCTGACCCTCTTGTTGAATAGGGTATTTATAGAGACCCCAGCGCTGGGCCAACGGTCACTTGCGTTGGGCTGGATGGGCAGGCCCAACCCAGGTGACTAATAGGGCTTACGTGGCGTAGTGAAGACCAGGACGTGGTCTTCGCCCTAGTCCAACTGTTCCGGGATCTCTGGAAGGTGGGTTTGACCTACTCTTTTGGAGATGGGTAGTTGTTTGGTGACGTGTCCTCGCGGAGGGGAGCACGTGGAGGACGTGCGCTTGGAACGTTGTTCTCCTCGCGAAGGGGGAAGTTCCTGCCCGTGGAGGGTAAGGTCCTGCCCGCGGAGGGCAAGGTCCACCGAACGAAGAGCATTAGGCCCGACGTAGGGGTAGGCCTTCCCCCCGGGGAGGCCTCTCTGGCTTGTCGAGGACCTCGTGCCTGGATAGCATAGGGCCTGATGGGCCATTATTAGACTGGGCCAGCTCGGACAGCCCGGGGCCCAGGCCAGAACAAAAACCATCCATCCTTTCTTCCAAACCCACAGTCTCGCTTGGCGACCCATGCAAAATCAGCTTGTCTAAGATATACGGGGTAACATTCACATGCGAAGCAGTAGTGGTAGGGATGGCTTGAATAGTGGTCCTGGCAGAGACCTCAGGAACAGGTGGGCGATAACCGGCCAGAGTAAAATAAGGAGGCATTCCCCACGGGAAACCTGGCGGCATGTTGTAGGTCACTTCAGCAATAGTAGACACCACTGGGATCGGTGTTGATACTACTTCGGAGATAACGGTCCCTTGAACTTCTTGATTGTTGAGTGCAGACTGGTTAGACAGAGCTTCAACTAAACCATTCAACCTTTCCAAATTTTCCTTCAGGGTTGCAACCTCGTCACGGAGCACTCTGTTTTCTTGTTCCAATTGTTCCATCTTTTGACGTTGACTGGCTCGAGTGTTATACTGGTGATTCAGCTTGTCTGTGAAGATGAAGCAAGAGTGAGACCCCCCGGAATGCAAAGGATGCTATGCTGATGCAAAATGCGAAATGCAAAAAAAAATGCAAGAATGCAAAACGAAAGGTTTCATGGAATTCAAGTATTTATAAATATTACTGAATACCAAAGAAAACTTGTTTATTATTTTGATATTGGTTACAAATGATCATTCTCATAAGAGTCCTGACCCAATAGCTAAATAAAAGCTAATAAAGTCCTAAGGAAGTCCTTCATCGTGCTCGTTGATCTGCTGTTCTTTCTGTATTTTCTTGAATATAAATTTCCATGATCAACTTCTAAGGAGTAATGTGATAGAGGAAAATAAATCCTCTATCTCTTGCTGGAAAATAAAGAAGGAAACTTTTGTTTACTTGGACCTTCAACATTGATGAAAGTCTTTCATTTGATCCTCAACAATAAAGGGAAACCTCTTGTATTTGGAGTTTTCTTGATTCTTCAATCTGAGCTCCTACTTCCTTAGGTCATCCAGGTTAAGACTCTTAAAAGAGTATTTAAAAAAAAAATATATTTTTTTGTAATCCCTATTGATTTCTATAATGTTTATAAATAAACTAGGAATTCCATGAAACCTAATGCAATATGATGCTTCATGGATGCAACAAACACAAGTAAGCACATAGAGACATAAAGATAAACAAACAAAGGAGACCCTAGGTTTGCAACGAGCATGGAGCAAAGGTATACCCATTCCCAAAGGTTGTGGACTAAAGGTTGATTGTACATGCAGAACAAGGTTCTAATAAGGTTCCCAAAGTCATTAGCTCATCTTTCAGATATTATCAATTTCCCAATTACTCGGTGATTAATAATATTCTCAAGAGAACTTCTTTTGAGTGTAGCATCACGTAGCACTATTTCGGGTGTACTCCCTCATAGTCCCGCACTACGTCCTAATAAAGGCGAAAGTGGGGTTAAGGTAACTATGGTCCTCAATATCATAGACTCCAATCGAAAATAGTAAAAGTCTTCACAATTACTTGTTCAACCGAACTATTTTCGAAAGGGTCTCAACTGAGCGTGATTTTCAAGTCAACTTGGTCTGGATTCAACTCTCTATAAGTCTCGTCGAACATATCACTATCCTATCTTAAGTTCACTCAAGTCCGGGTGTAGGACTTTGCCTCACCACTCAAGGATCACAGCCCAAAAGAAATAAAGGACATAAACAAATAAACAAGTAAGCAAATATATAAAGCAATAAACAAGTAAATAAAACAAGATAGGAAACCCACTGAGGTTGTCCCAAGTGAAGTCGCCATTTCTGTTGCGGTGAAATTTGGATACCAAACTATTGATTAGTTTGAATCTTTAATTCATTTTGCAACCGAACTTTGATTTGTCCAAAGGAAGGGATAAAGATCGAAATACCCACAATGCAATGCAAATGCAAGCTAGAGAGTTATAGGTTCGGGGGTTGGTTAAACTTAGGGAAGGTGCTAGCATCCTAAGTTTCTGTAGTACTCTACAGGAACCTCTTGTTTTTATGTTTATTTGCTAAGGTTTATCTGCTTAAAGGTTGAAAGACCTAGGGGTTTATTTCTAAGTATACTCGATAAGATGTCGCATCTTATGCCTACATATCCTTACGGGAGTGGAATCAGAGTATTTGTAGTTCCCCTAAAGGGTTTGAGGAGTTCTTTGACTGTGGTCAAAGTTCCTACGGGTTTAGGGTAGTTGATTGATTGAGTTTAGGAGAAAAGGTGAGTTGTCATTTTAAAGGAGATTTAACCACCACAAATTGTAGGAAAATAGTCTTTGCATCGTCTTAAGAGAAGGGATCAAGTACTCGGATATTGATCGAGGAGTACACCTCTATCTCTCTTAAGGCAAAGTCCCTACGGTATTGATTGTATTGTTGTGGGGTGGAGATTCTATCTCGCTTAAGATGATTAACATCTATTTCTCTATTGTGTTTGAATGATTGTATTGTTGCTGAATTGATTGTTTGTTTCTATGTTGTAATATAAAAGACAAAGTCCTTCCTATGGGGTAGGATCTATCCTAAAGATCAACTTGAATGGGATCAAGGATGTGTGGGAAAATGATGCAAATAATGCATACGCACGATTGTTGAGATCATGCGCAGATTCCTCCTTTGGACGAAATGCGATGCGAAAATATGAATTGCGATAATATTAAATTGCGGAAAGTAAAGCCATACACACGCATGAAAGCGCTAGGGTGTAGGTGAGTGAATTGTGAATGTGTAAGGTGCACGAATGAATTGGATTGACGATGTTGATTGATTTTAAGCGGATTGCTTATAGGAAATTATATTAGATTAGATGAATTGATTTTACGGGGAAAAATATATTATTGGTGAGATTGACTTAAGAGGAAATGGATTGATTTTAAGGAAGATGTTAAATTGATTATATTAGTTTAGTAAAGAGTTTAGGCTTTTAAGAAAAAGGTGAATTTGATTTAGGAAATTAATTGACTAATTTAAAAAAGATTAATTTTGAGAAATTACTTAGGGGAAATATGTGAGATTAGTTTTCTATTATTATTGTAAAAGTAAAGGTTATTATCAAAGTTAAATTAATTAGAAAAAAGGTTTTAGTTATTATCTCAAAAAAACAAGCTAATTATAAAATAGTTTTGGTTTTCATTTGTTTTAACAAGCTAGTTATTATGAAATAGATTAATTAGAAATGCAAATGGTTTAGTTATTAATAAGATAAGTTAATTTAAGAAAAGTTTTGCTGAATAATTATTGTTATAAAAAAGATATTATAAATGTTGATTATTAAATTGGTTAATGAAAATATAAACAGGTTAATTAAGTAAAACAGAGGATTAAGAGACTAAACAAGGTTAGTGGGCGGATGGATCCTGTGTGTGCGAGGGTGTACGAGTTACAGTGTGCCTGCGTTGTAGAATGTGTGCTCTGATCCGTTGGAGATCGTGCGGTGATGATGAAGGGTGCATCATATGTGTACGTGGGTGTGTTGTGTGTGATTATCAAATTACAACAGATTAACAAAATAGAATGAAAACCCTAAAATCTCTTTCCCCCAAATCGCCGTCGTCCTCTCATCTCCTCTCGGCTCTTCGATTTCCCCTTCTTCTCATGTCTCCGTTCACCTTCCTCGACTCCATTCTCCCCTATTTCTTCGATTTGCTTTCTTTTTCCCTTCACGAGGTGCTGAAATAAAACATGAACAAATTAAAAAGCTCAAAAGGTTAGAAACAAGGAAAACGATGATTACAGCGGTGATTCACGGTGCGGGTTGGATGGTGGTTGATCGGCGACAGAAATAGGCAACCTCCAGTGTTGATGCGAACGGATTTGAGGAAGCTCCGAGATCGAAGATAAGTTTTTTTTCTTCTGATTTGTACGACCTTCAGTTTAGGGTTTGGTTTTGGGACATTTTGTGGCTGTTTGTGCGTGTGGTGCGTGTATGTATTGTGTATATCCCCCTTTCTATGTGACTTTGCACCTCCTTTTATAGTTGTAGATCCTTGATTGCTGATTGAATGAGTCCAATGAATTCATGATTTCTTTCCAAACTCGTATGAGCGAAAATAATTACTGAAAATCCGATGAAGTTTCCTTCCTTCTTTGTATCAACCTGTCTAGTCTTGTTTTGGAATGAATTTATGGCTTTGTCAATGTTAATTCAGAAGGTTTTAATTACTGTCTAATTGTTGTTCCTTTGTTGTGGATCAGTGATTGATGAACCTTCCATATCCAGCTTATTCTGTTTGATCGTGTTTGAAGAGCAATTTTGCCCATCTTTGTCAATCACATGAGGTCCTTTACCAGCTTCAATTACTTTGTGAAGAAGCCATGAGAGCAACTTTTCCTTAGCATGCCTGTGAAACATTTGCATCTTCAACATGTATTTCGATATATCCATCTCTCCTGTTGGCTCTTCATTGTTTACAGGGTTCAGTAAGTAGATTCGTCTTCTTTTACTTGCAGCGGTGGGGTTCGTTCATTCAAATCAAACGTCTGTGGGACGCTGCTTTGGTGAGGATATTGGTTCTTACGTGTTTTCTGCGTGACTGCTTTTAATTTCTTTTCAAATGTTTTGACAGTGGCTGGTTTTTGCAACCTTTAATGAAAGCCCCAGACAACAGTTGGATTTTCCTTTTTAGTCAAACCAAATATTTCAGCTCACATTCCAAATTTTTGAACTGTGTTTGAGGTGTGTTTAAACTAAACTCTTTTCTGCTAATGATTCTGACTTAAAACTTTATGCAAGAAGATTGATGATGGCGAACTCAAACCGACGATATGGCTTCGGACTTGCACCGCATCCTTACGTGCAACAACTCTAATCCTTCGAGGCATAAGGTAATGCCAACTTTCCTTTCTTATGAATTGATATGAGTGATCACCGAACTGCCGCTAACTACGTTTTCTCCGTGTTCTTTAGGCATGGAATTCCTTTGCAAAGCTGTGAAGGCTGCCCATTATCGTGATGAAGCTTGCGTTTTCCACAGGTTTTCAGGAGTCGTGAACGATGTCGGTAACTCGACTGGAAATTCCTGGTAAGCTTTCCTGTCTGAACTACAATTGGATCTGTCTTAAGCTTTAATGGATTTTAACACCTGCTTCTTTATGCAGAAAGGTTAATACAATTTCTCTGGTGGCGGGAAGTACATTTAGGTGTTTGGGCATTTTCAACTTGTTAGCGGCAAATCCAATTCGGAACATATACATTTATTTGGCGTAGGTCTATCGAATTACCCAATTGAAGGCTACAGCAGTCCCTCTCCCAGCAATGAAAGGTCACAAAGTGGAGTAACCAGGTTGTACAACAAATCCCAAAGGTTGTAATCGCACACTTTCTGAACTTGTATGCTCACTAACGATTGTTATTTGCCGGCTTACACTTACAGGTTGTTGAAAAGATTCCTGATGGGTTGAAGTGCGAAACCGTAAATGTTGATGATGGTTATGGTGCAGGTGTGAGTTGTTTTGGAATGACCGTTTTGGTGTCGATGGTAGGATACGCAGCATGAATAAATCTTCCGGTCTCGTTCCAATGACAAAGTACAAAATAATGATGTTCTTGACCTTTTTCAAAATTTCTCCTTACTTGAACTGTTGGGAAAAGTTGTGAACAGTGGTAATATATTCTTGTAGTCAATTTGGGCGAGTTTCAATAGGATGTGGTAATTATTTATGGTTGAATAACCTCAAAAGATATTGCGATTTTTATGAGATTTGTATTCTTATACCATGCTTGGTGATCATAACATTATCATGTGGTATGTAAGTAGCAGGGATTAGATAATCTGTAGTATTGAATTTTCAACCCTGAGCCACATGCACCGTAAATAAAACAAGTGGCTTGCCTTGCATGGAATTTACTTCTTAAACAGATCCTTGAATTGATTTCAAATTGCATGCCCATGAAGTCGTGTAACCTTGTTCGCATAAAGTAAAAAACTATAACTTGGATTCACATTAATCTAGCAGCTCCAAATTGTGGCTTCAAAGTCATAATCTTAGATTGGCATCCAATCCATGAAAATATTCTAAATTCTCTTTCGAAATGTGGATATAAAGATGTATTTAGCATGCTGTTGCGACGACATTTCTTGTATTGTAAATATTGAATTTCAAAGATGAATCTCAAATGTTACATAATGACTTTGCTCCAAACAAATGTCCTTAGGCCTTCAAACTCCTTTGACATTGAATGCACCTTTGGATATGTCGTACTAGGAAATTTTAAAGAAAAACATGCTTGTTCCTCAAAATAAACTGAATTGTGAACATAACCCTGGGAGGTATTCCAGCATCATGGTCTTGAAATAAGTCCTTGTCCAGAGACTGATTTTAATGCGTCCCTCGGCCAAATTCAGCATTCTTGAATCCACTGGCATAAAATTAGTCTTTAAACCCGTTAAGTGAGATCTTGAATCAGAAACCGGAGGTCAGGCCTCAGAACTTTGATTGTGAAAACGAACGTCTTTCATTAGAATTCAAGACAGCTGCACAAAGTTGTTAGTCGTCATGAACATAAATGTGAAATAGAGAGTTAAATAACGCAAGAAAAAAAATGTACAAAGGAGGTGGGATCTTAAGGTCAAAAATTAGGGTGCGACAGATGCCCCTATTTAAGTTACTTATATCCGGAGATATGGAGATTAAAATCTTCATCTCGACATGATAGGAGGGACTTAAATACAAACATTGCACGGATTTTTGGCCCTAAGAAGCCACCGAGTGCACATGATATGCAATTATATGATAATGTAAGACAAGGGATCGTGTTGGGAAAGGATGTCACAATGGAATAACTAGACATAACACGCAGAGAGCAAACTCAACAACACGAGACACTACGAGAAGAGACAACAATCAGCCTTGTGGGTTCTCCAAAAATGAAGATACGATATAACAATACCACCAGGAGTACAGTAGCTTGAACAGTGAAACGAGATCTTGAAAGCGAAGGGTAACCCACTACCAACGCGTGGCAGCCTAAACAAAGATATCCGGTTGAAATAAGAAACACATGTTACCTACTATCAAACATGTGATAGCCTAAACAACGGCAACACGAAGAGGCAAGATAACCTACTACCGAACACTGTAGCCTAATCCAAGGCATCTGACCAAAAAGGATGGTATATTATCTACTATCAAATGTATGATAGCCTAAGAAAAGGCAACAATCCAAAGAGGGAGAGATCACTTACTACCAAGTGTATGGCAACCTAAGAAAAAAGTGTCTGACCAAAACTATATGTGTTACCTACTATCAAACATATGATATCCTAAGAAAAGGTGAACAGAAACAAGAAAGGCGTATTACCTACCATCAAACATATGATAGCCTAAGCATAGGTAATAACCCAAAGAAGGAAAGATCACCTACTACCAAATGTATGGCAGCCTAAGAAAAAAGTGTCTGACCAAAACGAAATGAGTTACCTACTATCAAACATATGATAGCCTAAGAAAAGGTGAACACAAAAGGGAAGACGTATTACCTACTATCAAACGTATGATAGCCTAAGCACATGTAATAAACCAAAGAAGGAAATATCACATACTACCAAACGTATGGCAGCCTAAAAAAAAGTGTCTGACCAAAACGAAATGAGTTACCTACTATCAAACATATGATAGCCTAAGAAAAGGTGAACACATAAGGAAAGATCACCTACTGCCAATCATGGCAGCCTAAGCAAAGGTATCTGACCATAACGGTATATTACCTACTATCAAACATAAGATAGCCTAAGAAAAGGTATCTGATCGGTAACGTACTAGAGGTTGTAAAGCTTCAACGGTGATCTTCGGAAGAGATGTAGGCCATTTGATGGGCTGAATAATCTTGATAAATCCACTGGGGATGGATAAACTGTCCTGAAGAGACTGCCATTTGTCGTTTTCCGGGGAATCTTGGTCGAAATGAGTTGCTCAAATAAAGAGGGTTTTTTGCAGTCCAGATGCCAATTGTTGAGGAATTTTGATAATCTGGTGGAGAAATATCTATCTTCAATGATTATCTTCATAAAGAATCTTCCTGGGGAGCAAAGTGCAAAATAGATGCACACTTAATCCATATTCAAAAGTTGGAGATGTCCACAATGTGATTGTCAAGGGCCGAAGTTCAATTCGGGAAGTAGCCGAAGAGAAACTATCAAGCAAGACTCGACCACTGAGGTATGAACTCGAATGGGACGTACTAAAACAACCGTCTTCCATGAGGATCGAACTCTGTGGGGAAATAGAAATATTTTGCTCTTTCTACCTAGGGATGACAACTTACTTGGAGGGAGAAGACACACCCAGCCACTCGGGGATAGACATGACCAAAACGATAGAACAAACAAAAAGATGCAAAATGCATATGCCATGCTATCTATCTATATGCTATGCGTATGCTTATGCTGACAAAACAAACGAACAAAGGCAAACGGAGATGAAATAAACATCTCGGGACGGAAGGCACTCAAACCAAATCTTCACATATCAAACGTTGCATGGAGAATGGACACTTGCTTTTAGGAAACCAGAGCTGTTGAATATGTCGGAGTTGAGCTTCGTGGGGATGGAATAAACATCCGCTTCGCTGAATAGGTGAAACTAATCAGCCCACTGAAAATTCTTAGGTCACCAACTGGAGATTTCTTGCATGGAAAAAGTTCATCATAGAATTATCACCACTACCTTCAATTTTCAAATGCCCCAAGTCAAAAAAGTATTTCTCAAGAGGATTTTACAGAAAACATGATGTCCAAATGCCCCACTGTTTTCAAACTTTTGTAGAGATTCGCAGAAGCTCGACGTAACTGCCCCTGATTGACGATATTATGACCGAGTCTTGAAAAAAAAAGGCTCTTTAGATGAAGTCAAAATGGAAACAAACTTGCCCCAGTTTAGCAGAGTCTTCAAATTCCAATAGACTGCACTCGTCACCGATGTTCACATGTAAATTTTCCAAGATATCAAGCGAAGTTAGCAAGCCGGAAATGTTAATTTTGAAACTATTAATACAACATACATGTTTATCTTGAAGTTGTTTTTTTTTTGAAAAGGAGATATCACGATAACTTGTGACCGAAATCACTAGTTAGGACATAGATTAATTTTATAAAGCTAACAAAAATTGAGCATGGTTCACAGGAGTCAGGAAACGATATCTCATCGAGTATGCTTTCAAACTAAACCTTACTTCAATTAGGACTTTTGAGGGTTGTATCTGGGTTTAGTTTATGATTGGTAAGACAAAGGGATAAAGGTCAAAGTATACTTGTGCCCACCCAATTTTGGAAAATGTTTATTCTCTTTCTTTGAAAGCTTTATCTGTAAACCACCCTGCCCCAGGCTAAGAATGAGATTTTGATTTGGGAGAGAAGAAAAACAAATATTTTCTCAAGGCTTAAAAGAGGGGTTGACTATATTTTTTTTTGGTGTTTAGGAGGTTTGAAACAATGCCTTACATCGTCAGTAGGGTTCTTATTCAAAAGCATACCACAAGATCTTGCGTTTTATTTCGTCATCCTCCTTTCAATTATTCACCAAAGTGAAAAGAAGATTGGATAAAGTTGGCATTATGAAAAACATTTTATGAGTGAAACAAATGGATTTCCTCAAGACAAACATTCTCTTGCATTAATTATTCAAAATAAACAAAACGTACAAGCCAAACATGCCTCTACGAAATACACACAAGCAAACAGAGTGAAAATGCCAGAAAAGTCCTTTCTCTTGGATTTTATTAAGTCTTTGTATGGGACAGAGAGGCTTGAAGAAACGTTTGATATGTAGCCTTTAGATTCGTCTTCAGACATTGCGTTGATATGAGCTTCCCAAATAACCTTGAATCATGCTCACCGAGGATGAACCATGCTGAGGTAAAGTATTATCATGTATGTTAGGATTGGGACCCTTAAAGGATAAGATTCAACACTTAACCAATCTTTGAACGTCTGACTTCAAACCGTAACAGTTCTCAGTATCGTGGCCTGGAGCACCTTGATGGTATAGGTAAAATTTGTCAGCTTTGTACTAGTATGGAAGCTTCTTGGGTACCTTAGGTGGAGCTCTCGTCTGGATGTGACCTTTTTGAATCAAAGATGGGAACAAGTCGGCGTATGTCATCGGGATGGGATCGAAGTCCGCTCTTCTATCTACAAGACTCTAATTTTGTTGATTTTGTTGATGTTGCGGCTGCGGATACCCTCTCTTGGATCGTCCCTGTTGTACAACACTTACTTCGTGTTCTCTCTTTTTCATAAAGCCACTCCCATACTTATTAGCATTATTGGGAGCACTCCCTTCCTTTACTAATCTTCCTAGGTGCATATTAATACATATAAATAGATATTTCACATTCAGACCTAGAGTTTTGTTGAGTTTATTTCAAATGATGACATCATAAGTTACACAACTAACTTTATTTTAGCATTCAAACATGACACTTGTATTCATTATGATGCAGGACACACAAGTCTCGCATAGACATATGACTCACAAACATTTTGTTAAACAAGTGACTTCACACACCCAGATGGGAAATGGTGCAAATGTTTAATATTACTAACGATATCTCGAGTTTGAATATACACCCCTTTGTAATAAAAACCATAGGGTTTCTTACCTAAGCGATTGATATAAATCATTCATTTATCTATTAAATTTTCAAATCTTGTTCTTATTTTTTAGTAGGTCCTCTTGTAATTTCATGTAGTCTGGGCGTAACGGTTCTTTCTGACATCTGTTATGAGTAGACTACAGAGTGCAATGCTTGTGATGTAGTACCCTTGATATGATATTGACGTACTGGTCAAAAAGTACAAGTGTGCACGTTGCTTCTGCAAGGTTTATAACAAATAATGGTGGTTATGGATTGCCCACGACAGCGAGAAGCCATGTAAGGCGGTGCTTATGGTGATTTAGGGGGCCTGCTCACAGGAGGTGGGAGATTAGTATATGAGTGGGGTGCTTAGTTATATGTGTATGAGTTTGGATCTATTTTTTCTCTAGTTGGGGCGAGATGTATTTATAGAGGCCTTGGTCCTAGGGCTTCATAAGGAAAGGTCACCCCCACCTGGTCAAAGGTGCACAGTTGATTCCATATTTCCTAGGGTATGTGAGTTAGTTACTGATGTTGACATCTTTCTATCCAAGAAACCTCTTATTTTGCATTTCCTATGAATGGGCAATAGAGAAGTATTGGGGGAGGGACGTTTCCACCCTGAGGGTGACATATGATCGCTCCTTTCTTGTAGAGCAACTTATAGTCATCGCCCTAGTCAAGTGTTTTACAAATATGACACTACTCAATCCCTTAACCAAGATACTTTGGATATAGGATGAAGTGATTCTAGACCATGGGGCGTGCGAGTATCCCAAAGTCATATATTTTTAGATGATACGTGTGATGTGTTATGCCAAATAGGCTCGTAATTAGTTTTTTTTAAAGAGAAGTTAAATTTGTTGGTCCTGTAAGAGGAAACTCTAAGTTTCTTAAGAGTTTAACCATCTTGGAAAATCTAAGCCCTTTAGGCAAAGTCCTATGTTATCTGGATGATGAAACTATAAGTTTCTCAAGCAAGGCGTTGGACCTCTCAGGATGAACATCAATCAAGCCCTCACATAAGACTTATCACTAAGTCTCTTAGGATAGACTTTTGTAACACTTCTTAGGAAAACACCTGATGCCTCACTTCCTTCGCACTACTCCAATAAGATATCATACACTTGGTGCGCAAGTATCTTACTCACAATTATAGAAGCAATCAACTCTCAGATTCAACATGAACCTTACTGAGCTCTTCCATTCATCACTCTACACAACACTATTTTAATAAGAATGGAGAAGTATAAGGTTTTATACGAAGGAATATGAAAGACACGTGTGATATTCTTTATGAAACATGTTAAAGTTAATTGGAGATCTAAATAAGTGTTTTAAAATATAGTCATGGTAAATCAATCTTTTTATTCTATTTCGCTTTTCTTTCCTTTTTCCTTTTGTCTTCTGTTTTTATATGGTAGATCTTTGGTTATTAAAAATACTTTAAATAGTTTTTCTAATATTAAATTTCATAATTTTATACAAATAAGGATAATTTTTATATAAAAAGTTGAAATTATAACACATTGAAGAAAATTTAAACGATTAAGAAATGAAATATTTGATTGACAGAAAACTTGAGTATTTCTTTTAAGTTCTCTTCAATGTTGCTTTGATAAATTGATAATATTGAACTATTTATGTTTTTATGCCTAATTAGCATATAAAATGAAAAAACACGAAATTAATATATTTATGAATAAAATTATAATTTACGAAAATTATGAATTATCTTAAAATAATTATAATATTTTCTCATTGAACGAAAAAAAATATGTATGAATACATTATAACAAAACAAATGCAACACATAAGTTGTATACCCGACCTCAAAATCTATAAAAGTTCTTAAAATATTAAATTCCTATCAGAGCCTGGTTTCGATCTAAGGACCTGTTGGTTATGGGCCCACCACGCTTCTGCTGCGCCACTCTGATTCACATTTATTTTTTATTTTTATATAATAATTATATTATGCATTGGTAACATTAAAAAATAAATTTAATTTAGTTAAGAATTTATCTCATCATAACAATGAGTAATAAATTGTTCATTATATCGGCCCATTTATGCCTGCTGAAAATCACACAAGTGCTAGAATAACCAAAAACCAGCCTAAATAATATATTTCACAAATACACCTAAAAATAATGAAGGGTCAGTAGTCAAGAAAAATAAAGACGAAACATACCTATATAAGAATATCATCATAAGTATTTGTTGTTTTTTTATAATGACATAGATAGACGCGTCTCATGTATCAAGATATTAAATAATTTGTACATTTAATTTCTAGAGATACATTAAAACTGGAAATCATATTCGTAATTAAAAACGAGATGACAACTAGGTGCATATTAATACATATAAATAGATATTTCACATTCAGACCTAGAGTTTTGTTCAGTTTATTTCAAATGATGACATCATAAGTTACACAACTAACTTTATTTTAGCATTCAAACATGACACTTGTATTCATTATGATGCAGGACACACAAGTCTCGCATAGACATATGACTCACAAACATTTTGTTAAACAAGTGACTTCACACACCCAGATGGGAAATGGCGCAAATGTTTAATATTACTAACGATATCTCGAGTTTGAATATATACCCCTTTGTAATAAAAATCATAGGGTTTCTTACCTAAGCGATTGATATAAATCATTCATTTATCTATTAAATTTTCAAATCGTGTTCTTATTTTTAGTAGGTCCTCTTGTTTCATGTAGTCTGGGCGTAACGGTTCTTTCTGACATCTGTTATGAGTAGACTACAGAGTGCAATGCTTGTGATGTAGTACCCTTGATATCATATTGACGTACTGGTCAAAAAGTACAAGTGTGTAGTTGCTTCTGCAAGGTTTATAACAAATAATGGTGGTTATGGATTTCCCACGACAGCAAGAAGCCATGTAAGGCGGTGCTTATGGTGATTTAGGGGGCCTGCTCACATGAGGTGGGAGATTAGTATATGAGTGGGGTGCTTAGTTTTATGTGTATGAGTTTGGATATATTATTTCTCTAGTTGGGGGGAGATGTATTTATATAGGCTTTGGGCCTAGGGCTTCCTAAGGAAAGGTCACCCCCACCTGGTCAAAGGTGGATTGTTGATTCCATATTTCCTAGGGTATGTGAGTTAGTTACTGATGTTGACATCTTTCTATCCAAGAAACATCTTATTTTGCATTTCCTATGAATGGGCAATAGAGAAGTATTGGGGGAGGGACGTTTCCACCCTGAGGGTGACATATGATCGCTCCTTTCTTGTAGAGCAACTTATAGTCATCGTCCTAGTCAAGTGTTTTACAAATATGACACTACTCAATCCCTTAACCAAGATACTTTGGATAGAGGATGAAGTGATTTTAGATCATGGGGCGTGCGAGTATCTCGAGGTCATATATTTTTAGATGATACGTGTGATATGTTATGCCAAATAGGCTCGTAATTATTTTTTTAAAAGAGAAGTTAAATTTTTTGGTCCTGTAAGAGGAAACTCTAAGTTTCTTGAGAGTTTAATCATCTTGGAAAATCTAAGCCCTTTAGGCAAAGTCCTATGTTATCTGGATGATGAAACTATAAGTTTCTCAAGCAAGGCGTTGGACCTCTCAGGATGAACATCAATCAATCCCTCACACAAGACTTATCACTAAGTCTCTTAGGATAGACTTTTGTAACACTTCTTGGGAAAACACCTGATACCTCACTTCCTTCGCACTACTCCAATAAGATATCATACACTTGGTGCGCAAGTATCTTACTCGCAATTATAGAAGCAATCAACTCTCAGATTCAACATGAACCTTATTGAGCTCTTCTATTCATCACTCTACACAACACTATTTTAATAAGAATGGAGAAGTATAAGGTTTTATACGGAGGAATATGAAAGACTCGTGCGATATTCTTTATGAAACATGTTAAAGTTAATTGGAGATCTAAATAAGTGTTTTAAAATATAGTCATGGTAAATCAATCATTTTATTTTATTTCCCTTTTCTTTCCTTTTTCCTTTGTTCTTTTGTTTGATATGGTAGATTTTTGGTTATTAAAAATACTTTAAATAGTTTTTCTAATATTAAATTTCATAATTTTATACAAATAAGGATAATTTCTATATAAAAAAGTGGGAAATTATAACACATTGAAGAAAATTTAAACGATTAAGAAATGAAATATTTGATTGACAGAAAACTTGAGTAATTCTTTTAAGTTCTCTTCAATGTTGCTTTGATAAATTGATAATATTGAACTATTTATGTTTTTATGCCTAATTACAATTATACAGTTATCATGTTTTGAAGATTCTTAGAAAATAAACAAAGAAGCATATAAAATGAAAAAACACGAAATTCATATATTTATGAATAAAATTATAATTTACGAAAATTATGAATTATCTTAAAATAATTATAATATTTTCTCATTGAACGAAAAAAAAAATGTATGAATATATTATAACAAAACAAATGCAACCTCAAAATCTATAAAAGTTCTTAAAATATTAAAAGGGACCTATGGGTTATGGGCCCACCACGCTTCCGTTGCGCCACTCTGATTCACATTTATTTTTTATTTTTATATAATAATTATATTATGCATTGGTAACATTAAAAAATAAATTTAATTTAGTTAAGAATTTATCTCATCATAACAATGAGTAATAAATCGTTCGTTATATCGGCCCATTTATGCCTGCTGAACATCACACAAGTGCTAGAATAACCAAAAACCAGCTTAAATAATATATTTCACAAATACACCTAAAAATAATGAAGGGTCAGTAGTCTAGAAAAATAAAGACGAAACATACATATATAAGAATATCATCATAAGTATTTGTAGTTTTATTATAATGACATAGATAGACGCGTCTCATGTATCAAGATATTAAATAATTTGTACATTTAATTTCTAGAGATACATTAAAACTGGAAATCATATTCGTAATTAAAAACGAGATGACAACTAGGTGCATATTAATACATATAAATAGATATTTCACATTCAGACCTAGAGTTTTGTTCAGTTTATTTCAAATGATGACATCATAAGTTACACAACTAACTTTATTTTAGCATTCAAACATGACACTTGTATTCATTATGATGCAGGACACACAAGTCTCGCATAGACATATGACTCACAAACATTTTGTTAAACAAGTGACTTCACACACCCAGATGGGAAATGGCGCAAATGTTTAATATTACTAACGATATCTCGAGTTTGAATATATACCCCTTTGTAATAAAAATCATAGGGTTTCTTACCTAAGCGATTGATATAAATCATTCATTTATCTATTAAATTTTCAAATCGTGTTCTTATTTTTAGTAGGTCCTCTTGTTTCATGTAGTCTGGGCGTAACGGTTCTTTCTGACATCTGTTATGAGTAGACTACAGAGTGCAATGCTTGTGATGTAGTAGCCTTGATATCATATTGACGTACTGGTCAAAAAGTACAAGTGTGTAGTTGCTTCTGCAAGGTTTATAACAAATAATGGTGGTTATGGATTGCCCACGACAGCGAGAAGCCATGTAAGGCGGTGCTTATGGTGATTTAAGGGGCCTGCTCACATGAGGTGGGAGATTAGTATATGAGTGGGGTGCTTAGTTTTATGTGTATGAGTTTGGATATATTATTTCTCTAGTTGGGGGGAGATGTATTTATATTGGCTTTGGGCCTAGGGCTTCCTAAGGAAAGGTCACCCCCACCTGGTCAAAGGTGGATTGTTGATTCCATATTTCCTAGGGTATGTGAGTTAGTTACTGATGTTGACATCTTTCTATCCAAGAAACATCTTATTTTGCATTTCCTATGAATGGGCAATAGAGAAGTATTGGGGGAGGGACGTTTCCACCCTGAGGGTGACATATGATCGCTCCTTTCTTGTAGAGCAACTTATAGTCATCGTCCTAGTCAAGTGTTTTACAAATATGACACTACTCAATCCCTTAACCAAGATACTTTGGATAGAGGATGAAGTGATTTTAGATCATGGGGCGTGCGAGTATCTCGAGGTCATATATTTTTAGATGATACGTGTGATATGTTATGCCAAATAGGCTCGTAATTATTTTTTTAAAAGAGAAGTTAAATTTTTTGGTCCTGTAAGAGGAAACTCTAAGTTTCTTGAGAGTTTAATCATCTTGGAAAATCTAAGCCCTTTAGGCAAAGTCCTATGTTATCTGGATGATGAAACTATAAGTTTCTCAAGCAAGGCGTTGGACCTCTCAGGATGAACATCAATCAATCCCTCACACAAGACTTATCACTAAGTCTCTTAGGATAGACTTTTGTAACACTTCTTGGGAAAACACTTGATACCTCACTTCCTTCGCACTACTCCAATAAGATATCATACACTTGGTGCGCAAGTATCTTACTCGCAATTATAGAAGCAATCAACTCTCAGATTCAACATGAACCTTATTGAGCTCTTCTATTCATCACTCTACACAACACTATTTTAATAAGAATGGAGAAGTATAAGGTTTTATACGGAGGAATATGAAAGACTCGTGCGATATTCTTTATGAAACATGTTAAAGTTAATTGGAGATCTAAATAAGTGTTTTAAAATATAGTCATGGTAAATCAATCATTTTATTTTATTTCCCTTTTCTTTCCTTTTTCCTTTGTTCTTTTGTTTGATATGGTAGATTTTTGGTTATTAAAAATACTTTAAATAGTTTTTCTAATATTAAATTTCATAATTTTATACAAATAAGGATAATTTCTATATAAAAAAGTGGGAAATTATAACACATTGAAGAAAATTTAAACGATTAAGAAATGAAATATTTGATTGACAGAAAACTTGAGTAATTCTTTTAAGTTCTCTTCAATGTTGCTTTGATAAATTGATAATATTGAACTATTTATGTTTTTATGCCTAATTACAATTATACAGTTATCATGTTTTGAAGATTCTTAGAAAATAAACAAAGAAGCATATAAAATGAAAAAACACGAAATTCATATATTTATGAATAAAATTATAATTTACGAAAATTATGAATTATCTTAAAATAATTATAATATTTTCTCATTGAACGAAAAAAAAAATGTATGAATATATTATAACAAAACAAATGCAACCTCAAAATCTATAAAAGTTCTTAAAATATTAAAAGGGACCTATGGGTTATGGGCCCACCACGCTTCCGTTGCGCCACTCTGATTCACATTTATTTTTTATTTTTATATAATAATTATATTATGCATTGGTAACATTAAAAAATAAATTTAATTTAGTTAAGAATTTATCTCATCATAACAATGAGTAATAAATCGTTCGTTATATCGGCCCATTTATGCCTGCTGAACATCACACAAGTGCTAGAATAACCAAAAACCAGCTTAAATAATATATTTCACAAATACACCTAAAAATAATGAAGGGTCAGTAGTCTAGAAAAATAAAGACGAAACATACATATATAAGAATATCATCATAAGTATTTGTAGTTTTATTATAATGACATAGATAGACGCGTCTCATGTATCAAGATATTAAATAATTTGTACATTTAATTTCTAGAGATACATTAAAACTTGAAATCATATTCGTAATTAAAAACGAGATGACAACTAGGTGCATATAAATACATATAAATAGATATTTCACATTCAGACCTAGAGTTTTGTTCAGTTTATTTCAAATGATGACATCATAAGTTACACAACTAACTTTATTTTAGCATTCAAACATGACACTTGTATTCATTATGATGCAGGACACACAAGTCTCGCATAGACATATGACTCACAAACATTTTGTTAAACAAGTGACTTCACACACCCAAATGGGAAATGGCGCAAATGTTTAATATTACTAACGATATCTCAAGTTTTAATATATACCCCTTTGTAATAAAAACCATAGGGTTTCTTACCTAAGCGATTGATATAAATCATTCATTTATCTATTAAATTTTCAAATCTTGTTCTTATTTTTAGTAGGTCGTCTTGTAATTTCATGTAGTCTGGGCGTAACGGTTCTTTCTGACATCTGTTGTGAGTAGACTACTGAGTGCAATGCTTGTGATGTAGTACCCTTGATATGATATTGATGTACTGGTCGAAAAGTACAAGTGTGCAGTTGCTTCTGCAAGGTTTATAACAAATAATGGTGGTTATGGATTGCGCACGACAGCGAGAAGCCATGTAAGGCGGTGCTTATGGTGATTTAGGGGGCCTGCTCACGTGAGGTGGGAGATTAGTATATGAGTTGGGGTGCTTAGTTATATGTGTATGAGTTTGGATCTATTATTTCTCTAGTTGGGGGAGATGTATTTATAAAGGCTTTAGGCCTAGGGCTTCCTAAGGAAAGGTCACCCCCACCTGGTCAAAGGTGGACCGTTGATTCCATATTTCCTAGGGTATGTGAGTTAGTTACTGATGTTGACATCTTTCTATCCAAGAAACATCTTATTTTTCATTTCCTATGAATGGGCAATAGAGAAGTATTGGGGGAGGGATGTTTCCACCCTGAGGGTGACATATGATCGCTCCTTTCTTGTAGAGCAACTTACAGTCATCGCCCTAGTCAAGTGTTTTACAAATATGACACTACTCAATCCCTTAACCAAGATACTTTGGATAGAGGATGAAGTGATTTTAGACCATGGGGCGTGCGAGTATCCCGAGGTCATATATTTTTAGATGATACGTGTGATGTGTTATGCCAACTAGGCTCGTAATTATTTTTTTAAAAGAGAAGTTAAATTTTTTGGTCCTGTAAGAGGAGACTCTAAGTTTCTTGAGAGTTTAATCATCTTGGAAAATCTAAGCCCTTTAGGCGAAGTCCTATGTTATCTGGATGATGAAACTATAAGTTTCTCAAGCAAGGCGTTGGACCTCTCAGGATGAACAACAATCAAGCCCTCACACAAGACTTATCACTAAAGTCTCTTAGGATAGACTTTTGTAACACTTCTTGGGAAAACACCTGATGCCTCACTTCCTTCGCACTACTCCAATAAGATATCGTACACTTGGTGCGCAAGTATCTTACTCACAATTATAGAAGCAATCAACTCTCAGATTCAACATGAACCTTACTGAGCTCTTCCATTCATCACTCTACACAACACTATTTTAATAAGAATGGAGAAGTATAAGGTTTTATACGGAGGAATATGAAAGACTCGTGCGATATTCTTTATGAAACATGTTAAAGTTAATTGGATATCTAAATAAGTGTTTTAAAATATAGTCACGGTAAATCAATCTTTTTATTTTATTTCCCTTTTCTTTCCTTTTTCCTTTGTTCTTTTGTTTGATATGGTAGATTTTTGGTTATTAAAAATAATTTAAATAGTTTTTCTAATAATAAATTTCATAATTTTATACAAATAAGGATAATTTTTATATAAAAAGTTGGAAATTATAACACATTGAAGAAAATTTAAATGATTAAGAAATGAAATATTTGATTGACAGAAAACTCGAGTATCTCTTTTAAGTGCTCTTCAATGTTGCTTTGATAAATTGATAATATTGAACTATTTATGTTTTTATGCCTAAATACAATAAAACAGTTATCATGTTTTGAAGATTCGTAGAAAATAAACAAAGAAGCATATAAAATGTATTCCGGTCTGGGCCTGACCTCGGCAGGCCCAATACCACGTACGGCCCAATAAGCGAATCGGGCACGCATGGCATGCGCGTCCCGCAGGACGAGCAGAGCGCGCCACCGGACACAAGCAGCGCGTCCAACAGCATCTCGTCGTCCCCTCTTATCAGCCGAACAGGACACACCTCGGCGCATCAAAGCGCGGCCTTGGTTCCTCCACAACCTAGCGAGCTCCCCTCCGCGGGGAGAACAACGTGCCCGGCGCACGTTCTCCACGTGCACCCCTCCGCGGGGACACGTCAGCTCCCAACTGCCCACCTCCGAAAGAGCAGGTCAAACCCACTTTCCGGAGACCACGGGATAGTTGGACTAGGGCGAAGACCACGTTTTGGTCTTCACTACGCCACGTAAGCCCTAGCAGTCATTAGGGTTGGGCCTGGTCATCCAGCCCACCTCAAATGACCGTTGGCCCAGCGCTAGGGTCTCTCTATAAATACCCTCTTCCCCAAGAGGGTCAGGTAATTCACTTCTTGCCCAATTTCTATACTTTGCTCTCGCTCTGCCCAATTCCTTACTTTGGCATCGGCGTGTTTTGCAGGTATACCCCCTCTTTATGCTCCTCAGCATCGGTGAGCACGTAGCAGTCCAATAGAGTGTGGTCGGCCCGTGATCCCCTTCTGATCAGGTCAGATCAGTGGCGCCGTCTGTGGGAACAGAAACTTCCCCGTTACTCCAAGCAGAAAACCAAAGTTTCACCAATACTCCACGGTCATGGCTATCCCACACCGCGACGGCACTCCGCACGACCTCGCGCTCAACGTCGCCACCAACGGAAACAAGCAGATGGAAACGACGCGTCCGGCGGAAACCGATGAGAAGGACGGCCAAACTGCCTCACCGTCATCCGCGAAGCGGCCCCTTCAGGCCGACCACCGGCCCCCAGGTCCGCCAGCATTCCAACCCGTTCCCATCCCGGCGGGAGCAGACCCGACTGTGGCCGCCCTCTTCGCGGCCATCAACCAGACGAACCAGCTGCTGGCCCAGCAAAACGCGAGAATCGAAGCATTAGAACGCGTCGACCCTCCGAGGTACCCCCCGCGGGAAGACCAGAACGGAGGCTTGGTGAGTCCCTCACCTCGACCCAGAAATCGCCGACCACGGCTGGAAAGGCACCGCGCACAGGTAGCGCGAGAACGCACCAGGTCCCTAGCAAGACAAGTTCGCGAGCGGAACCAAAGCGCCGCGGCGATCCCGACCGGGGATCCCCGAGGCGAAAACTCAGGCAGGAGGTCGAGAACCCGAAACCAGGGCCCTGTTTTGAACGGATCGTCCCCTCATCGGTCCCCGGCACCCAGCGACGAGGACGATTACCGCACCCCGCTGTCCCGAGAGATCATGGCTGCCCCCATACCCCAAGGGATGGAGAAGCCCCCAACGCTGTCGACATACGACGGCACATCCGACCCGGACGACCACCTGGAGGACATCGAGGCCATGCTCGATTACCGAAACGCCCGGGGAGCCATCAAGTGCAGACTCTTCCCGACGACTCTGAGGAAGGGAGCCATGACCTGGTATAAAAGTCTGGAGCCCGAATCAGTCACGTCGTGGAGAGTCTTGAAGGACCTATTCTTTAAACACTTTACGGCGTCCCGACGCCACCCGAAGACGGAAGCAGTCCTCGGGGCGATCATCCGGGGCCCCGACGAACCTCTCCGAAAGTACATCGAAAGATTCACTCGAGAAGCAGTGCAGGTGACGACGTCAGACGAGATGAAACGCTACTTAATGGAACAAGGTCTGCGCCACGACTCCAAGTTCTACGAGGCTGTAGGCATACACCGGCCAACATCCCTCCAAGATTTCCTCGACAGAGCCGCGCATTACATCCGATTCGAAGAAACACAAGCGGCCAACTCCGCTCGAGACACCCGAGACAGGGAGGCCCCCCGCGGGCACCGAGACGACGGAGCCTCGAGCCATCGACGAGGAGGAGACCGCCGTCGAGAAGACCTCCCCCGCGAGCCCCGCGAACAACGCGAACCGCGTGGCCCGGCCGGCAGATTCACAGAGTACACAGCCTTAGTCGCTTCACGCGAGCGCATACTGGCCGAATGCGCCAAAACCGAATTCGTGCAGGGAGGTGTCCGTTTTCCGCGACCAACACCCCCCAAACCCAACGTGGACAAATCAAAATACTGCCGATCCCATAGGAGCCACGGGCACGTGACAGAAGACTGCATCCATCTCAAAGACGCGATCGAAATTTTGATCAAAGACGGCCACCTGAAGAGATACACCCGAGGAGGCGGACCACCTAGGCAAGAGGCTCCAGAAGCCAAGAAAGTCGAAGAACTTCCCTCTCCAGAGGACAACAGCAGGCTCCAGGTCGCGCTGTGTGTCAGCCGCCCCGAGGATTGGTTCGCGGGCAGAGAATTCGGTCTCCCCGAAGGACCCGACCTATTCGACGAGCCAATCCAACCAACCAGCCGGTGGGAGTACTTCCCCAGAGCCATGGTCATCTCTGATGGAGCCACGATGAGTCTGTCCATAGGATCCGTGAAAAGAAAATTCGACGAACTCATCGCGAACAACTCCGGCAAAATGAGCACGCTCGACAAATTCCGAGGCCGCTCCAACCCGATCACATTTTACCTCGAGGAACTCTCCGGGGGATCCCCCAACTCCAACATACCCCTGCTCATACGTGCAAGGATGGCAAACTTCGACGTCATGCGCCTCCTCGTCGACGGCGGAAGCTCGGTTGACATCATGTACTCACACCTGTTCACAACTCTCCAGCTCGACGAATCCAACCTTTCCTCCTACGTAGGCTCCGACCTTCAGGGGATTCAACGGGACGACGACGAGACCTTGAGGATACGTGGAATTGAAAGTCACCTTCGGAGAAGAGGAAACAGCTAGGGAAATCAGCATCCGTTTCTTAGTCATCGAATGCCCATCCCTCTATAACTGCATCCTGGGCAGGACGACGATAGCAGAACTCACCGCGGTACCCTCCACCGTCCACCTGAAGATGAAATACTACACAAGAAGGGGGGTCGTAGTGACCCTTAACGGAGACATCGAGGCCGCCCGAAGATGTTTTGAGGCCACGCTGAAAGGCCTAGACTCTATCGCTCCAGCGACCAAGAAGAAAACTTCAAACACAACGCCAAAGGGCGAACCAATGGAGCTGGTCGGATCCGTTGAACTCGACAGTCGCTTCACCGGCGAGCTCGACCACGAAACGAAGACCAGCGAAGTCAACGAGCAGCCCTCACACCCAGCGCGCCCCATCCCGGACGGAGAAAATTCGAACTCGTCCCCCTCGGGGAAGACACGAGCAGAACCGTGAGGATAGGCGCCGGACTCCCAGACCTCGTGAAACGACAGCTCCAAGCCTGCCTCCGCGAGAACGCCGACCTCTTCGCCTGGAGCGCCGCAGAAATGCCAGGACTCGACCCCGAGGTCGCCTGCCACCAGCTGTCCATCAACCCGACCGCAAAGGCCGTTGTGCAACGCCGGCGTCGCCAATCCCCCGAAAAATCGGCAGCGGCCGAAAAAGCTGTAAAAGACCTCCTAGAGGCAAACTTTATTTCGGAAGCCCGGTATTCAACCTGGCTGTCCAATGTTGTATTCGTTAAAAAGAATAATGGAAAATGGCGCATGTGTGTTGATTATACTGATCTCAATCGGGCATGTTCTAAGGACGCCTACCCCCTCCCCAACATCGACAAGCTCGTTGACAACTCCGTGGGCTTCAAGCTCTTGTCCTTCATGGACGCGTACTCGGGATACAATCAGATCCCGATGGCCGAACACGATAAACAAGCCACGACCTTCATGACGGCGTCGGGCAATTACTATTATAACGTGATGCCCTTCGGCCTCAAAAATGTCGGGGCCACGTACCAGCGGATGATGAACCATGTCTTCCACGACGAAATCGGAGACATGCTCGAAGTATACATGGACGACATGATCGTCAAATCTGGCATGGAGGACGACCACGCGGCACACCTCCGGAAGGTCTTTGAGACCGCAAGGTCGTGCCGCATGCGCTTCAACCCGGAGAAGTGCACTTTCGGCGTCTGCGCCGGTAAATTCCTCGGCTACTACTTGACCGAACGGGGGATCGAAGCCAATCCGGACAAATGCCACGCCTTCTCCAACATCACCACGCCCACCACGAAGAAGGCCATCCAGTCCCTCAACGGCGTGCTTGCCTCCCTTTCACGATTCATTGCCAAGTCGGCCCAGCACGCCCTCCCATTCTTCAAACTGCTCAGGAAGGAGACCAAGTTCGAATGGACGGACGAATGCGAGAAAGCCCTTTGCCACCTCAAACGCATCTTATCCGAACCACCAGTGCTGACGCGTCCCGTGACGGGCGAAACCCTATACTTATATCTGGCCGTGGCCAACGAAGCCGTCAGCGCCGTCCTCGTCAGCGAATCCGGGGAGGGCCAAAAGCCCATCTACTTTACTAGCAAAGCTCTCCACGGCCCAGAAATCCGATACCAGCTGATCGAGAAGGTCGCCCTAGCCCTTATAACAGCAGCACGCCGACTCCGGCATTATTTTCTCGCACACGCCATCATGCTCCGCACCGATCAGCCCATCCGCCAGCTCCTCGGCCGCCCCGACATGGCCGGACGCATGCTGAAATGATCGCTAGAACTCTCTGAGTTCGACATCACCTACGAGGGCCGGCACGCCATCAAGGCTCAAGCCTTGGCCGATTTCGTCGCCGAGATGACCACACCGCCCGACCCCACCGCCAGGAACCACATCTGGACCATTTTTGTGGATGGCTCCTCCAACTCCACGGGGAGAGGCGCCGGCATCGTCCTCGACAACGACGATGGTACGGTCATCGAAGTCTCTCTCACACTGTCCTTCTCGACGACCAACAACCAGGCCGAGTACGAAGCGTTTCTGGCCGGCCTTCGCCTGGCATCCGACCTGGGAGCCAGGGACATCCGAATCTACACAGATTCCCAGCTAGTCGCTTCGCAAGTCCGAGGCGAATATCAAGCAAAGAACAACAACCTCGCCGAATACCTCGTGCTCATCACCGAAAAACTGCGAGGTTTCGACACAGCAGAGATTCAGCACGTCCCTCGCGAGAAGAACACCCGCGCCGACATCCTCTCCAAACTGGCAAGCACCAAAACGCGAAGCGGCCACAAGTCGGTCATTCAAGAGATCTTGTCACAACCAAGTACCAGCGCGACCACCACCCCCCTCGACATCAACATCGTCGGAGATACTGACTGCTGGATGACCCTGCTCCACACCTATCTCAGCACCGGCCACCTTCCGGCCAACCCTGGAGAGGCTAGCGCAACCAGGCGACGCGCCTGCTCGTACGTTCTCCTCGAAGGACGACTGTACCGCCGAGGCTTCGCAATCCCACTCCTCAAATGCATAGACAAGTCCCAGAGCGCAGCCGTTTTAGAGGAAATCCACGAAGGTATCAACGCGCAGCACCTCGGCGGAAGATCCCTAGCACGAAAGGCCCTACGAGCAGGCTATTACTGGCCATCAATGCAATCCGACGTGAAGGAACACGTCAAACGATGTGACAAATGTCAACGACACGAGGACATGCACCTCGCCCCCCAGCCGACCTCACGCCCCTCTCATCCCCATGGCCATTCGCCTGGTGGGGGCTGGACATCCTCGGGCCCTTCCCCTTAGGTTCCTACCAGAACAAGTACCTCATCGTGGGAGTTGACTACTTCACCAAATGGATCGAGGCCGAAGCTCTGGCCAAAATCACTGCCCACAACATACTCCGATTCTACAAACGCAACTTCCTTGCCAGATCGGGGTCCCACTCGCCATCGTCACCGACAACGGCACACAATTCACAGACAAAAACTTCCGCGACTTCTTCACCAAACTCGGAACCAAACACCACTTTGCCTCGATCGAACACCCTCAGACAAACGGCCAGGCAGAATCGGCGAATAGAGTCATACTCAGGGGACTCAGACGACGACTCGGCGATGCCAAACGAGCATGGGTCGAAGAGCTCCACAGTGTCCTCTGGGCATACCGCACCACTCCCCACTCAACCACGGGGGAAACCCCATTTCGCCTCACGTACGGAACCGAGGCCGTGATACCCGTCGAAATACGCGAACCATCCCGACGAACGGAAGCTCCCCTGGGCACTAACGACAATGACGGTGCCCTCCGAGAAGAGCTCGACCTCGTCGAGGAAATCCGGTCAGGGGCAGCCCTCCGAGAAGCCCGGCTGAAGCAACAAGTCACACTTCGCCACAACAACAAAGTCCTAAAACGCGACTTTCAAACAGGCGACTTAGTTCTCCGCAGAAACCAGAAAGACTCCCACGAGGGCAAACTGGCTGCAAATTGGGAAGGCCCTTACCGAGTCCGGGACAAAACGGAGCACGGGGCCTATTACCTCGAAAACCTGCACGGGGAACAACTAGCTCGACCTTGGAACTCCGCGAAGCTTAAGCGGTACTACAGTTAGAACACTGCTCGCGACGACCCATCGTCCCGACCACTGGGGGGGCGACATGGTACCACCGCACACCCCCGCGTCCACTAGCGACCAAAGAAAAGCAAGCCCTGCCTCTTGTGTGCGCGGGCAGACGACCTTGCTCGGCAAGGAACACCTCGACCGAGATCCCCCGCCGCCGTACCAAAATCGGCAGGACACCCAGCTCGCGATGGGACGTCCACGCCACGGGGAGAACTACCCCTGAAACGGCCCGGCTACGTCGCCGGCCAAACCGGCCAGTTCCCTTCACCACCGGTAACAAATTTGTCGAGCTAACACCCGAACAGACCCAGAGCATATCGAGGCATGCACGTCAAAAGCATTCGAGTAAACAAATAAATACGAAAAACGAGCATAAACATCATGCAAATACCGAGCGCACACTTAGAAAATTCACAAAAAATATATTAAGCAAAAAGCGGGCACCAGCCCAATAGTTAATGTTACACAAACAGAGCACGCGGGCCCAAAGAAAGACAAGTTACAAATATCGGCACGCAGGCCATAAAAACAACGGGCACGCAGGCTCGACAAATCTAGACTACTTCACCCTCCTGGTCAGCAACCACGAGGACCTCCGCGGGGACAACAAGGTAAGGGTCGACCACCTTCCCATCAACAATCTCGTGATACGGCCCAATCCCATCCACGACCAGTGCGACGTCGGGGTTGACGACCTGGATCTGCTCTACAGCGTTCTTGAACCCGACCTTGATAGCATCCAAATAATCACCTTCCAGCACCCGGATACGGGCAACCAGATCAGCACGGGTGATTAACCATTGATCCGCCTCTGTCTCGTCCTCGACCGGACGAAGTGCACTATCCAAAACTTCCATACGGACTTTCAGCGCCTGCACCTCGGCCGTTGCCTCCCCCAGCTTCTCCTCCAGCGAGGTCACCTTCCCCTCAGCGCCCTCTGCCCGTTTGCGCTGCTCAGCGACATCCTTCTGACTCTTCTCCAATTCCTCAGTAAGCTTGGCCAACCGCGACTGCATAAAGGTAAGGTCCCCCTACAATTTGGACAACTCGGCAGCGGAACAACCCTCCTCGTTCAGCACAAGACCCGTCGTGAACGTCCGCATCATTGCAGCCAAATCCTCCGCCAGGACACGTCGACGAGACTCTCGATCGGCCTGACGGACAGCCTTCACCTCCCCCGCGGAGACGGTAAGAGAACGAGCACCATGAAAATAGCCCGGATGCTGATGGCAAGGCGGGACGACGTAACCTTCATCGCCCCGAACCAACCGTCAGATCTACCAAACCGCGGGGCTCCTCGGATCTCGGCCTTTTCGCTGCTCCCTGAGACGAGGGAGACTGACTCTCTTGAGGCGAGGAAGACGAACTCTGCCCTCCCGGCGTCGCAACCTCCTGTCCGACCAACTGACTCACCCGCGTCCTCGGGACCGCGGCATTCCTGGTAGCGCGCAACTGCTTCACCCGCTCCTCAATAGAAGACATGTTCGCTGCAAAAACAAAGAAAGAGTTAGCAACGGCCAGAACACCCGAACACGGGGAGAAAAGAAACATCCCTACCTAGATAATACAAAGCGGCCGCCCCGGTGGCGCAACCAAGCAGGGTCTTAGTATTAATCAGCCGCTTTTTGGTTCGCACGTTCCCCTGCGCGTCGAGGATGTACCGACCATCAGGCGTCACCAGCTACGACGGAGGAAGGGCCCGCACAAAGGCGACTATTTTCAAATAAGCGGCCATATCTCTCTCGTCGAGGGTCCCCGCCCGTACAATATACCTATCCGTTCCTCGGTTGAAATGCTTCGCGGTCCACAATAGATGTATCTTGGGAAGCCACGCGAGGAACCGCTGGTCGTCTACCATTCGCTCGCCCTCGGCGAAGAGAGTATCTGAGCCCTGCTGCGTGATCGGTTTAACGAGGTAGAACCGACTTTTGAAATCCTTGATAGAATCACTATACGCCTTGAAGAGCTTGGTCGACTGTTTAAATGAGACCCATCCGTGGCGGCCATTCACCGACTGGCGCTGTAAGTGGAAGATATGGAAAAACAACGGTACCGTGGGCTCCACCTCGAGGTAGAAGCACACCACCTCGAAGGCACGGATGAAAGCCAAGGCGTTGGGGTGCAGTTGGGACGGGGCCAAGCGCAACCAATCTAAGAGCCCCAGATGAAAGGCGGAGAACGGTAACCTGAGCCGAGCCTCTTTGAAGTAGAACTCGTGCATGGGAAACATCTGCCGCCCATATCACGAGTAGATGCGATGGTACTCCTTCGGACGGTACACCTGCCAATGCTGCGGATCCCCGATAGGCGTATCCTCGACGATGGCATACACGTCGGACGCATCGGCCACAAAACAAGAAGGGGTAGACAGCGGCTCTTCAGCCGCCCATTCTTCGGACGGGGCGATGCGCTCGTCGTCAAAATCTGGGACCTCGGGTTCGTTGTCTTCGACCATCGTCCCCGGTACCAAAGCCGACATCTACACCTGAAAAGCAGAGGACAACGGTGAATTCGATAGCCAGGATCAAATCCACCCTTCCACCGCAGGTCAAGTGAAAGGGCGACAAAGGCCAGAGAACAGCGAGCAAACACGCGCTCCCCGTCGACCCTCCTCGAGGCGTCCAAAGCCGACCCACCATCCCTCACCGGGACGGTAACCGGTAAAAGCGCGCATCCCCGGGGCATTCATCGGACAAAGCACTCGTCCTCGGGGCATTCATCGAAGAAGGCCCCCGTCCTCGGGACATTCATCGGAACAAACGATTCTCCCCGGGACATTCACCAGAAAAATCGCCAGATACGGCGGATCTTGCGTCCCTCCTCGGGGCATTCATCATGCCCCGACCACGCATTCTAATCAAACGGCGGAAATAAAAGGGAAGAGAAAAGAGAACTCACTTGTAACGGCAGCGAACGGGAGGAAGAACCAAACGGTGCGGCGGCGATCGGCGGCAACGGCGGACGAGCAAAGATCTCAGAGCTTTGCAGGTAAAACAGCAGAGTGAAAAGTAGTAAAATGAGCGGGGACCCCCGTATTTATAACCCGGTGCGGGATTCGAAGCGACGTTAGGCTCATTAATGACATAGGGTAGCCGCCCCTACGACCGCCTAACGCACGACACGTGGCGGCAACCTGACAGTCGCGCCCCTTCACCTCTTTCACCCCGCTCCGCCGACGACCAGGGATCCCCGCGCGAGCGCCCGTTCCGCCACGCGCGAATCCCGACGAACCTCCCGTTCCGCTACCTCTCTCCCCGACACAGCGACCTTAAGTCCCCGCTCTTTCCCCAGAGCTTCGACTTGGGGGGCTCCTGTTCCGGTCTGGGCCTGACCTCGGCAGGCCCAATACCACGTACGGCCCAATAAGCGAATCGGGCACGCCGGGCACACGCGTCCCGCAGGACGAGCAGAGCGCGCCACCGAACACAAGCAGCGCGTCCAACAGCATCTCGTCGTCCCCTCTTATCAGCCGAACAGGACACACCTCGGCGCATCAAAGCGCGGCCTTGGTTCCTCCCCAACCTAGCAAGCTCCCCTCCGCGGGGAGAACAACGTGCCCGACGCACGTTCTCCACGTGCACCCCTCCGCGGGGACACGTCAGCTCCCAACTGCCCACCTCCGAAAGAGCAGGTCAAACCCACTTTTCGGAGACCACGGGATAGTTGGACTAGGGCGAAGACCACGTTCTGGTCTTCACTACGCCACGTAAGCCCTAGCAGTCATTAGGGTTGGGCCTGGTCATCCAGCCCACCTCAAATGACCGTTGGCCCAGCGCTGGGGTCTCTCTATAAATACCCTCTTCCCCAAGAGGGTCAGGTAATTCACTTCTTGCCCAATTTCTATACTTTGCTCTCGCTCTGCCCAATTCCTTACTTTAGCATCAGAGTGTTTTGCAGGTATACCCCCTCTTTCTGCTCCTCAGCACCGGTGAGCACGTAGCAGTTCAATAGAGTGTGGCCGGCCCGTGATCCCCTTCTGATCAGGTCAGATCAAAATGAAAAAACACGAAATTCATATATTTATGAATAAAATTATAATTTACGAAAATTATGAATTATCTTAAAATAATTATAATATTTTCTCATTTAACGAAAACAAAATATGTATGAATATATTATAACAAAACAAATGCAACCTCAAAATCTATAAAAGTTCTTAAAATATTAAAAGGGACCTATGGGTTATGGGCCCACCACGCTTCCGTTGCGCCACTCTGATTCACATTTATTTTTTATTTTTATATAGTAATTATATTATGCATTGGTAACATTAAAAAATAAATTTAATTTAGTTAAGAATTTATCTCATCATAACAATGAGTAATAAATCGTTCATTATATCGGCCCATTTATGCCTGCTGAACATCACACAAGTGCTAGAATAACCAAAAACCAGCTTAAATAATATATTTCACAAATACACCTAAAAATAATGAAGGGTCAGTAGTCAAGAAAAATAAAGACGAAACATACATATATAAGAATATCATCATAAGTATTTGTAGTTTTTTTATAATGACATAGATAGACGCGTCTCATGTATCAAGATATTAAATAATTTGTACATTTAATTTCTAGAGATACATTAAAACTTGAAATCATATTCGTAATTAAAAACGAGATGACAACTAGGTGCATATTAATACATATAAATAGATATTTCACATTCAGACCTAGAGTTTTGTTCAGTTTATTTCAAATGATGACATCATAAGTTACACAACTAACTTTATTTTAGCATTCAAACATGACACTTGTATTCATTATGATGCAGGACACACAAGTCTCGCATAGACACATGACTTACAAACATTTTGTTAAACATGTGACTTCACACACCCAAATGGGAAATGGCGCAAATGTTTAATATTACTAACGATATCTAAAGTTTTAATATATACCCCTTTGTAATAAAAACCATAGGGTTTCTTACCTAAGCGATTGATATAAATCATTCATTTATCTATTAAATTTTCAAATCTTGTTCTTATTTTTAGTAGGTCGTCTTGTAATTTCATGTAGTCTGGGCGTAACGGTTCTTTCTGACATCTGTTGTGAGTAGACTACAATAAGATATCAACATGAACCTTACTGAGCTCTTCCATTCATCACTCTACACAACACTATTTTAATAAGAATGGAGAAGTCTAAGGTTTTATACGGAGGAATATGAAAGACACGTGCGATATTCTTTATGAAACATGTTAAAGTTAATTGGAAATCTAAATAAGTGTTTTGAAATATAGTCATGGTAAATCAATCTTTTTTATTTTATTTCCCTTTTCTTTCCTTTTTCCTTTGTTCTTTTGTTTGATATGGTAGATTTTTGGTTATTAAAAATAATTTAAATAGTTTTTCTAATATTAAATTTCATAATTTTATACAAATAAGGATAATTTTTATATAAAAAGTTGGAAATTATAACACATTGAAGAAAATTTAAATGATTAAGAAATGAAATATTTGATTGACAGATGTTAAATATAATTCATTGTGTAAACAAATTTGATTTGATATGATTAGATATCATATGATTAGATTAGATTTGATATCATATGATTAATTTGATATGATATGATTAGATATCATATGATTAGATTTGATTTAGAATATTTTGGGCCTTTTATGTTTTGGGCTAGTGTAAACCTAAAACTATAAATAGGGTGTCTTGCTTTGTATTCTACATCACAACAGAACAGATTTCACAGTTGCAGTTAGCAAGTGAAAGTTCAATAAGAAATCCCACAGTTTGTGGGTAACAACTTTCTCCAAATATTTCTTCTCTTATTCTTCTCTTTCTTGTGTGTTCTTCTTTTCTTTTGTTGTTCTTGATAATTACTTGTTATTACCATTACTATCATATTGTGGGCTTGTTCGTCAATCTTGAGATCAAGATTGAAGGGAATTCTTCATAGGGTATGAGGTGAATTTCCAACATCTGGTATCTAGAGCTCTGGTTGAGAGATTCAAGGAAGGAAGATAGTTATGGCGATAAATTATCCGAACGATAACTTTCCGGCGACCCTGCCAATTCTCAAGAAAGACAATTATGAGAATTGGTGCAAGCAGATTAAGGTGATCTTCTATTATCAAGATCTTTGGGATCTTGTGAAAGATGGAGTAACATCGCTTGGGGAGAACGCAACGGAGGCGGAAAAGGCAGCGTACAAAGAATTGAAGAAGAAGGATTATAAAGCACTCTTTATAATTCATCAATGTGTTGATCCTGATAACTTTGAAAAGGTTAGTGATGTTGATTCAACAAAAGAAGCATGGGAGATTCTTGAAAAGTCGTTTGGAGGCGCAGAGAAGGTGAAAGAGGTGAGGTTACAAACTCACAAGAGAACCTATGAGTTGCTTCAGATGGAAGACAACGAAAGCATTACAGATTTCTTCACCAGAGTTACAAAGTTGGTGAATCAAATCAAAGTATGTGGAGAAACGCTGACGACGAAAGCAGTTGTCTCAAAAATCTTGAGATCGTTGGCTCCAAAATTCGACCACGTGGTAGTTGCCATAGAAGAGTCTAAAGATCTGTCAGTGTTGACGAAGGAAGAGCTTCAAGGGACTCTTGAGTCTCATGAACAGAGGATGGCTGAGAGAGCTGCAGGAAAGTCGAAAGATATGGCTTTACAGGCGCAGTCAGAAAAGGAAAGAAAAGGCAAAGGTAGCTGGAATGGCAACAAAGGAGGAAACCAATCGAATCAGAGGAAACCTTGGAACCAAGGCAACCAAAGAGGTGGTGCTGCAGGTAAAGGAAGAGGTGGTGGTCGAAAGCCAGACAAAAGCCACATTCAGTGTTTCAATTGCCAGAAGTATGGTCATTATGCTAGTGTTTGTCTAGAAAGGAAGAAAAATCAAGAGACTGATGCAAAGCTGGCGAAACATGAAGAAGAAGAAACGTTGCTAATGGTCACAACAAAAGATGAAGAAAGATTCCAAGATCAGTGGTACTTGGACTCAGGATGCTCATCACACATGACTGGAAGGAAAGATTGGTTTGTGAACATGAAGCCCTCGTCGAAGAACACAGTGAAGTTTGCAAATGACAACACTCTAGCAACTGAAGGTGTTGGTGATGTTCTGATCATGAGGAAAGATGGAAAAAGGTCAAAAATTTCCAATGTGTTGTACATACCAGGCATGAAGAGTAATTTGCTCAGTATAGGGCAGCTTGTCGAAAAGAACTACAAGGTAGTTGTCGAAGACAAGATGATGAGAGTTCTCGACGCAAGTGGTAGATTAATCTTGAAGGCTCTAATGTCTCAGAATAGGACCTTCAAGATTGGACTCAATGTGATGGAGCACAAGTGTCTGGCAACTGCAGCCAGCAGAGATGAGTGGTTATGGCATTTTCGACTAGGTCATCTCAACTTTAATGACATCAGAGAACTGAAGAGAAGAAATATGGTTTCAGGATTACCAGAAATCGACATTCCAAGTGAATTCTGTGAGGAGTGTGTTCAGTCGAAACAACACAAGAATAGCTTCAGCAAGGATGCAGGAAGGAATTCGAAGGAAATACTTGAAGTCATATACTCTGATGTATGTGGTCCAATCCAGGTGGATTTGATTGGTGGCAATAGATACTTTGTCACGTTTATAGATGATTACAGTCGAAAGCTGTGGACTTACCTCATCAAGAAGAAAAGTGATGTGATTGAGGTATTTTCCAGATTCAAGTCCATGGTCGAAAGACAGAGTGGTCGAAAGCTGAAAATTCTGAGGACTGGTGGTGGTGGAGAGTATGTGTCGAAAGAGTTTGATACAGTATGTGTAAAAGAAGGGATTGTGCATGAGGTGGTTCCACCTTACACTCCACAACAAAATGGGATTGCAGAACACAAGAACAGAACCATCATGAATATGGTGAGAAGTATGTTGAATGGAAAGCATCTACCTAAAGAATTATGGGGAGAAGCAGTTTCGACAGCAACATATATATTGAACAGATGTCCGACGAAGAAGCTTGAAGGAATCACACCAGAAGAATGTTGGTCTGGTGTCAAGCCTAGTCTCAGTCACTTGAAGGTGTTTGGATCTATAGCACATAGACATGTGCCAGATCAGTTGAGAAGGAAACTTGATGATAAGTCAAATCAGATGATCTTGATAGGATATCATTCGACAGGAGGGTACAAGTTGTTCGACCCGGTGAATAAGCATGTAGTGATCAGTAGGGACGTGATCATAGATGAGCTTAAAGAATGGGATTGGACTGAGAATGCCAAGAAGGATTAAATGAGAATCTCTTGTGAAGAACCAGCCAGTGAAGTCGAAATAGAAGTTCGACAGGAACCAGTTGCAGATGAAGCAGGTTCAAGCAGACCTCGACGAACAAGATATATGCCTGCAAGGTTGCAAGAATGTGTAATTACATCAGATGATTTAGTCGATGAAGAGGGTGAGTTGGTACATTATGCTTTCTACGCAGATGTCGAACCAGTCAATGCAGCTGAGGCATTGAAAGATTCGAAGTGGATGAAAGCAATGATTGAAGAGTTGGAGTCCATCAAACCAGTCAATGCAGCTGAGCCCAGATTACAACTGTTGAAGGATTCATATGAAGATGATGTCGACCCAACCCAATACAGAAGACTTATTGGGTCACTTAGATACCTTTGTCACACAAGACCTGACTTAGCATACAGTGTTGGTATGGTAAGTAGATTCATGTAGAAGTCAAAGGTATCACACCTAACAGCGGAGAAGAGGATACTAAGCTATCTGAAAGGAACTCTCGACTATGGCATTTTGTTTCCAGCAGCTGATGAAGGAAAAGAATGCAAGTTAGTGGGATACACAGACTCCAGTTGGTGTAGTGATGCTGAGGATCGAAAATCCACAGCTGGATATGTGTTTATGTTAGGTGGTGCACCAGTTGCTTGGAATTCGAGAAAGGAACCAGTGGTGGCATTATCATCATGCGAAGCAGAATATATAGTTGATTCCCTTTGTGCATGTCAAGCAACTTGGATGGTGAACTTGGTCGAAGAAATCACAGGGAAAAACCATGGAGCAATTACCATGAAGATAGACAGCATGTCAGCTATCAACTTGGCAAAGAATCCAATAGCTCATGGTCGAAGCAAGCACATCGAAATGAGGTTCCATTATCTCCGAGAGAGAGTAGCAGAAGGGAAGATGAAGTTGGAACACTGCAGAACTGAGAATCAGATTGCAGATATCATGACGAAGGGAGTGCAGGTCGAAGCCTTCAGAAGACTAAGGGCCATGATGAATGTAGACAGTTTAGACACAATGAATTAGGTGGTGTGTTAAATATAATTCATTGTGTAAACAGATTTGATTTGATATGATTAGATATCATATGATTAGATTAGATTTGATATCATATGATTAGATTTGATATCATATGATTAATTTGATATGATATGATTAGATATCATATGATTAGATTTGATTTAGAATATTTTGGGCCTTTTATGTTTTGGGCTAGTGTAAACCTAAAACTATAAATAGGGTGTCTTGCTTTGTATTCTACATCACAACAGAACAGATTTCACAGTTGCAGTTAGCAAGTGAAAGTTCAATAAGAAATCCCACAGTTTGTGGGTAACAACTTTCTCCAAATATTTCTTCTCTCATTCTTCTCTTTCTTGTGTGTTCTTCTTTTCTTTTGTTGTTCTTGATAATTACTTGTTATTACCATTACTATCATATTGTGGGTTTGTTCGTCAATCTTGAGATCAATATTGAAGGGAATTCTTCATAGGGTGTGAGGTGAATTTCCAACAACAAAAAACTTGAGTATTTCTTTTAAGTGCTCTTCCATGTTGCTTTGATAAATTGATAATATTGAACTATTTATGTTTTTATGCCTAATTACAATTATGCAGTCATCATGTTTTGAAGATTCTTAGAAAATAAACAAAGAAGCATATAAAATGAAAAAAAACGAAATTCATATATTTATGAATAAAATTATAATTTACGAAAATTATGAATTATCTTAAAATAATTATAATATTTTCTCATTGAACGAAAAAAATATGTATGAATATATTATAACAAAACAAATGAAACACATAAGTTATATACCCAGCCTCAAAATCTATAAAAGTCCTTAAAATATTAAAATCCTATCAGAGGATGGTTTCAATCCAGGAACCTGTGGGTTATGGGCCCACCACTCTTCCGCTGCGCCACTCTGATTCACATTTATTTTTTATTTTTATATAATAATTATATTATGCATTGGTAACATTAAAAAATAAATTTAATTTATTTAAGAATTTATCTCATCATAACAATGAGTAATAAATTGTTCATTATATCGGCCCATTTATGCCTGCTGAAAATCACATAAGTGCTAGAATAACCAAAAACCAGCTTAAATAATATATTTTACAAATATACCTAAAAATAATGAATGGTCAGTAGTCAAGAAAAATAAAGACGAAACATACCTATATAAGAATATCATCATAAGTATTTGTAGTTTTTTTATAATGACATAGATAGACGCGTCTCATGTATCAAGATATTAAATAAATTGTACATTTAATTTCTAGAGATACATTAAAACATGAAATCATATTTGTTCTGGACTGGGCCCCGGGCTGAACTATGCTGGCCCAATCCAATAATGTCCCACCAGACCCTGCCCGGTCTGGGTACCGCGTCAAGCACAAGATCCCTGACATGTCAGAATGATCTCCCCGCGAAGGAGAACCATCCCAACCACGCCGAGCAAGAGAATCGCCCGCACGAACAAGCATCGTCCTCCGCGGGTGGTATTCCCATGCCATCGAGCAAGACCCCCGGGGAGTCTCCCGGGCTCCCCTCCGCGGGGAGAGCGACGTGTCCTCCACACGTTCCCCACATGCTCCCCTCCGCGGGGACACGTCATTCCCCAACTGGCCCCCTCCAAAAGAGCAGGTCAAACCCACTTTCCGGAGACCACGAGACAGTTGGACTAGGGCGAAGACCACGTCCTGGTCTTCACTACGCCACGTAAGCCCTAGCGGTCACCTGGGTTGGGCCTGGCCATCCAGCCCAACACAAGTGACCGTTGGCCCAACACTGGGGTCACTCTATAAATACCCTCTTCCTCAAGAGGGTCAGGTAATTCACTTTTTACCCATCTTCTGTACTTTGCTCTCACTCGGCCCAACTCCTTACTTTGGCATCGGAGTGTTTTGCAAGTACACCCCCTTCTCCTCTTCATCACTGGTGAACAGGTAGCAGTCCAACAGCGTGTGGCCAGTCCGTGATCCCCTCCTGATCAGGTCAGATCAGTGGCACCGTCTGTGGGAACAGAAACTTCCCCGTTACTCCGAGCAGAAAACCAAAGTTTCACCAGCACTCCACGATGATACCATGCACGACTTCATGCTCAACGCTGCCGCCAACGAAAGCAAGCAGATGGAGACGTCGCGTCCGGCGGAGACCGACGAGAGAGACGGCCAGACTGCTTCTCCGTCATCCGCAGAGCTGCTGCGCCAGGCCGACCACCGGCCCCCGAGCCCAGCGGCATTCCAACCCGTTCCTATCCCAGCGGGAGCGGACCCAACGGTGGCCGCCCTCTTTGCGACCATCAACCAGACGAACCAGCTGTTGCTTCAGCAGAACGCACGAATTGGAGCGCTAGAGCGGAAGACCCCCCGAGGTCCCCTCCGCGGGGAGACCAGAATGGAGGCTCAAGGAGTCCCTCTCCTTAACCCAGAAATTGCCGACCCCGGTTGGAGAGGCCCTGAACAGAAGTGGTCCGAGAGCGCACCAGATCCCCAGCGAGACAAGTTCGCGGGAGACTGCTGAACACTTCGGCGATCCCGGCCAGAAACCCGCGTGTCGAACCCCCGGTCAGGAGACCGAGGACCCGAAACCAGGTGCCTATCCTAAACGGGTCATCTCCTCCCCAATCCCCCACCCTCAGTGATGAAGACGACTATTGGACCCCGTTATCCCGGGAAATCATGGTCGCCCCTATTCCCCACGGGATGGAGAAGCCCCCGACGTTATCGACGTACGACGGCACGTCCAACCCAGATGATCACTTGGAAGACATCGAGGCCATGCTCGATTACCGAAACGTCCGAGGAGCTATCAAGTGCAGGTTACTCCCGACGACCCTGAGGAAAGGCGCCATGACGTGGTACAAAAGTCTGGAGCCCGAATCGGTAACATCGTGGAGAGTCCTGAAGGACCTGTTCTCAAAACAATTCACAGCGTCCCGACACCATCTGAAGATGGAGGCCGTCCTCGGGGCAATAATCCAAGCCCCCGACGAACCTCTCTGAAAGTACATCGAAAGATTCACCCGGGAAGCGGTGCAGGTAACGACGTCAGACAAGATGAAGCGCTACCTAATGGAACAGGGTCTACACCACGACTCCAAGTTCTATGAGGCCGTATGCATACACCGGCCAGCCTCCCTACATGATTTCCTCGACAGAGCAGCGCATTATATCCGATTCGAGGAAACCCAAGCAGCCAACTCCGCACGAGACACCCGAGACAGGGAGGCCCCCCGCGGGCACCGAGACGACGGAGCCTCGAGCCACCGGTGGGGAGGTGACCGTCGTCGGGAAGATCGCCATCGTGAACAACGCGGCCCTGCTGGCCGATTCACAGAATACACGGCCTTAGTCGCTTCCCGCGAGCGCATACTGGTCGAATGCGCCAAAACCGAATTTGTCCAGGGAGGTGTCCGTTTCCCCCGGCCGACGCCCCCCAAACCCAATGTGGACAAATCGAAATACTGCTGATTCCACAGGAGCCACGGGCACGTGACCGAAGACTGCATCCATCTCAAGGACGCGATCGAAATCCTGATTAAAGACGGCCACTTAAAGAGATACGCCCGGGGGGTGGGGTGAGGCCCCGAGGCAAGAGGCCCCTGAGACCAAGAAAATCGACAAACTCCACTCTTCTGACGACGACAGCAGACTCCAGGTCGCGTTGTGTGTCAGCCGCCCAGAGGACTGGTTCGCGGATAGAGAGTCCGGCCTCCCCGAAAGCCCCGACCTACCCAGTGAGCCAGTCCGGCCAAACAGTCGGTGGGAATACTTCGCCAGAGCCATGGTCATCTCGGGTGGCGCTACAAGGAGCCTGTCCATAGGATCATTGAAAAGAAGGTTCGACGAGCTTATCACGAGAAACCCCGAAAAAATGAGCACGCTCGATAGATTCCGCGGTCGATCCAATCCGATCACATTCTACCTCGAGGAACTCCCTAGGGGATCCCCCAACTCCAACATTCCCCTGCTCATAAGGGTGCGGATGGCGAACTTCGACGTCAGACGCATCCTCGTCGACGAAGGCAGCTCGATGGACATCATGTACACCCACCTCTTCACGACCCTCCAACTCGACGAATCCAACCTTTCCCCCTACGTAGGCTCCGACCTCCAGGGGTTCAACGGGACGACGACGAGACCTTGGGGGTACATGGAGCTGAAAGTCACTTTCAGAGAAAAAGAAACGGCCAAGGAAATTAGCACCCGTTTCTTAGTCATCGAGTGCCCATCTCTCTACAACTGCATCCTGGGCAGAACAACGATAGCAGAGCTCACCACGGTACCCTCCATTGTCCACTTGAAGATGAAGTACTACACGAAACGGGGGGCCGTGGTGACCCTTAACGGGGACATCGAGGCCTCCCGTAGGTGCTTCGAGGCTGCGCTGAAAGGGTTGGACACCATCGCTCCAACAACCAAGAAGGAGACCCTAACCATGGCACCGAAGAGCGAACCAAAGGAGCTGGTCGGATCCATGGACCTCGACAGCCGCTTCACCGAGGAGAGCGATCACGAAACAAGGACCAACGAAGCCAACGAGCAGCCCGCCCACCCGGCACGCCCTATCCCGGACCGTGAATTCGAGATCATCACCCTCGGGGAAGACAAGGGCAGAACCGTGAAGATCGGCGTTGGATTCCCAGACTTGGCAAAAAGACAGCTGCAAGCCTGCCTCCGCGAGAACGCCGACCTCTTCGCCTGGAGCGCTGCAGAAATGCCCGGACTCGACCCCGAGGTCGCATGCCACCAGCTGTCCATCAGCCCGACGGCGAAGGCCGTAGTTCAACGTAGGCGTAGACAGTCCCCCGAAAAGTCGGCAGCAGCCGAGAACGCTGTAAAAGACCTCCTAGAGGCAAATTTTATTTCGGAAGCCCGGTATTCAACATGGCTGTCCAATGTTGTACTCGTTAAAAAGAATAATGGAAAATGGCGCATGTGTGTTGATTATACCGATCTCAACCGGGCATGTCCTAAGGACGCCTACCCCCTCCCCAACATCGACAAACTCGTTGACAACTCTGCGGGCTTCAGGCTCTTATCCTTCATGGACGCATACTCGGGGTACAACCAAATCCCGATGGCCGAGCACGACAAACAGAGCACGGCCTTCATGACGGCGTCGAGCAACTATTACTACAACGTAATGCCCTTCGGCCTAAAGAACGCCGATGCCACATACCAACGGATGATGAACAATGTCTTCTGGGGCGAAATCGACGACATGCTCAAAGTATACATGGACGACATGATCGTCAAATCCTACACAGAATTCGACTACACGACCCACCTCAGGAAGGTCTTCGCAACCGCGAGGACATGCCGAATGCGCTTCAACCCGGAGAAATGCACCTTCCGTGTCTGCGCAGGAAAGTTCCTCGGCTACTACGTGACCGAGCGTGGGATCGAGGCCAATCCGGACAAATGCCACGCCTTTTCGGAAATCACCACACCCACCATGAAGAAGTCCATCCAATCCCTCAACGGTGTGCTCGCCTCACTTTCCCGGTTCATCGCCAAATCCGCCCAGCACGCCCTCCCCTTCTTCAAACTACTCAGGAAGAAGACCACGTTAGAATGGACAGAGGAATGCGAGCAAGCCCTCCGCCACCTCAAACGCGTCTTGTCCGAACCACCGGTGCTGACACGTCCCGTGATGGGCAAAACCCTATACCTATATCTGGCCGTGGCCAACGAAGCCGTCAGCGCCGTCCTCATCAGAGAAACCGAGGAAGGACAAAAACCAATCTACTTCACGAGCAAAGCCCTCCACGGTCCCGAAGTCCGATACCAGCTAATCGAGAAAGTCGCCCTAGCCCTCATCACCGCAGCGCGACGGCTCTGACATTACTTCCTCGCACACACCGTCGTGCTCTGCACTGATCAGCCCATCTGCCAGCTCCTCGGCCGACCCGACATGGCCGGACGCATGCTGAAATGGTCGTTAGAACTATCTGAGTTCGACATCGTCTACGAAGGCTGGAACACCATCAAAGCTCAAGCCCTGGCCAGCTTCGTTGCGGAGATGGCCTCTTCACCCGACCCCACCACTGGGAGCCACATCTGGACCATTTTTGTGGACGGCTCCTCCAACTCCACGGGAAGCGGAGCCGGCATCATCCTCGACAATGGCAAGGGCACCCTCATCGAGGTCTCCCTCACGCTGGCCTTCCCGACGACTAACAACCAAGCCGAGTACGAAGCGTTCCTGGCCGGACTTCGCCTGGCATCAGACCTCGGGGCCAGAGACATCTGAATCTACACAGATTCCCAACTAGTCGCTTCGCAAGTACGAGGAGAATATCAAGCGAAAAACAACAACCTTGCCAAGTACTTAGCACTCATTACCGAAAACCTGCAAAGTTTCGACTCCGTGGAGATTCAGCACGTCCCGCGCGAGTAGAACACCCGCGCCGATATCCTCTCCAAGTTGGCGAGCACCAAAAAGCGAGGAGGCCACAAGTCGGTCTTCCAAGAAGTCTGTTGCGGTGAAATTTGGATGTCAAGCTATTGATTAACTTGAATCTTAATTCATTTACAACCGGTCTTTGATTTATCCGAAGGAAAGGTTAAAGAAAGGAAAAACCTAAAAGGGAGATATCTAAGGTTCGGGGGTTGGTTAAATTTAGGGAAGGTATTAGCACCCTAAACTTCCGTAGTACTCTACGGGAACCTTTTGTTTATTTTTTTTTATTTATTTCATTAATTATTTTGCTTTAGGGTATATACAAAGGATTGAAAATTAAAAAAGACCTAGGGGTTAATTCTAAGTTTACTCGGCAAGACATCGCATCTTGTGCCTACATATCCTTACGGGAATGGAATCAGAGTAACTGTAATTCCCCTCAAAAGGGAGGTTAGAGACTTCTTGACTGTGGTCAAGGTCTCAAGGGGAATAAACACATCTTAAGAACACGCTTACATGGAGTCTTAAACTCCGACCTCTATGTTATAAATTGTTAAGTGCATTAGGGTTAGGTTAGGGATTCCGCGGCGGGAAACCCTAAAATAGAGTACGGCGACTCTTTTGGCCTAACACTAGGATAAAAGCAATTTTGCCCACGGCGGGACACCTAGGCTAAACAGGGTTTGATCCATTAAAGGGGTAAGGCTATTGACTCGGCGGCCAAAAGGCTGGACCTAATCCTTCGGAAGGATAAAACTGTAAAAAAAATGTGAAAATATGACAAATCATTATATGGAGGAATAATTAAGGTACAGAAATAAGAAAAGTAATAAAGGCAGAGGGTATAAAGAAACAAAGAAACATTTCTGAAAACATGAAGAATATGAAAATATGTAATGACACTTAGAATGAAGTGAGGGAGGAAAATAGTGTGGGCCTGTGGCCACCACAAGCACATCTCAACCTCGAGCATGCACATGAAATGCCAAAAGAAAGAAAAGTAATAAAAGGGTACATAAAATGACACGACAAACATCAAACATCAGGAGTTCCTTACGAAAAGGTTTTAATTTTTTAATATTTTAATTATAAAAAAGAGGTTTTAATTTTTTAATAAAAAATATTTAAGTTAAAATTATAAAAAAAAGTTAAGGTTAAATTATTAAAAAAAATTTTTTGGGGGAAAAGTCTTTTTCAGTTTTTTTTAGAACAAAAAAAGGCTTTTCATCCCAAAAAAAAGGCTTTTCAGTTTTTTGGGAAAAGGCTTTTCAGTTTTTTGGGAAAAGGCTTTTCAGTTTTTTGGGAAAAGGCTTTTCAGTTTTTTTTGGGAAAAGGCTTTTTAGTTTTTTTGGGGAAAAGGCTTTTCAGTTTTTTAAAAAAAGTCTTACTAAAAAAAAAGGTTTTAATAATAAATAAAAAAAAGTTTTAATAATAAATAAAAAAAAGGGTTTTGATTTTAAAAAAAGGTTTTGTTAAAAAAGAGTTTTGATATTAAGATCTAGGGACCTAAACACACATGGAGATTAACATGGCAAAATATGCACATAAACATGAAAAAGCAAAAGGTTTAGTAATTTAACGGACCTAAACACATTAATATGGCAAAATATGCACATAAACATGAAAAGACAAAAGATTTAGTAATTTAACCTACGAAGCGGAGGTTTGCTTCGATAAATGTGAAAAAGGTTTGAATAAGGGAACACTGGAGAGCTCCAATCCTTCTGACGAGTTGTGGGAACGACCGCCTTTCTTCTCTGGGGATCTCCTTTGTTTCTCCCTTTCTCTCTCCTCTTTTCTGAAGAAAACCTTCTGACCCCCTTTTCAATAAGGCAACACATGTATATATAGGGAACAAATTAGGGTTAACATCAAATTGTCAATAATGTCCCTAAAGCCCATTTTAAAGCCCAAACTAAATAATTAGTTAAGAAAAAAATATAATTTAAATAATTTAAAATAATTAAAATAAACTTAAAATAAAAACTAATAATCCTATTGATTCCTAAAATTATAAAAAGAACAAAATTTTTCTCAATATTTTTTATTTTATGATTTTTTGGATATTTTTATGAATAATTTAGAAAAAAGTGAAAAAAAATAATATTTTAAAAAATGATTTAATTAAAATACGAAAATAATAATTAAATAATAATAAAAAACTATTTTTGTTATTTTTTAATGAAAGATAGAAAAATTTAGAGTAAAAATAATAAAAACAAAAAAAGTGACAAAGGTGAGATTCAAACTCTCAACCTCTCACACTCACAACTTCTTACACATGTCCTCTTGCCAATTATGCCATTTTTACTTTTTAGAAAAAAAATGCATGCCATATGATATTTACCTGCAAAAAGTCAAACGACTACACAAATTTGTTAGTAATTGATTAAATGCAATGAAATGCGACGACAAATCTTAGGGCAAAATTTGGGGTATTACAAAGTCTTATCGCAACCGAGCACCAAAGCGACCACCGCCACGCTCGACATCAACGCCATCGGAGACACCGACTGCTGGATGACACCACTACACACCTACCTCAGCATCAGCCACCTACCAGCCGACCCTAAAGAGGCAAGCACAACCAAGCGACGAGCCTGCTCGTACGTCCTCCTCGAAGGCAAACTATATCGCAGAGGCTTCACGATCCCACTCCTCAAATGCATTGATAACTCCCAGAGCGCAGCCGTCCTAGAGGAAATCCACGAGGGCATCAACGCGCAGCACCTCGGAGGACGATCCCTGGCAAGAAAGGCTCTACGAGCAGGCTACTACTGGCCCTCGATGCAAACGGACGCGAAGGAACACGTCAAACGATGTGACAAATGCCAAAGACACGGGGACATGTACCTCGCCCCACCAACCGAACTCAAATCCCTCTCCTCCCCGTGGCCATTCGCCTGGTGGGGATTGGACATCCTCGGACCCTTCTGTCGTACCTCGAAAAATACGATCCTCGCGATGGACGCGGAAAATACATTCGAAACAGAGTCGCCACCGAACTTTATTCATTCCAATGCAGGAATAGGAAAATACCGATAAAACCTTTAAGGAGATAAGAACATGGTCGTCGCAACCACATTCTAGGTTCGGGAGTTGATTACATAGAGGGAAGGTATTAGCACCCTCTATGTCCGTTGTACTCAATGGGAACCTCTTGATTCGATTCGAGAGTAAAGTTAACTACGCTTATTTGTTTTCTTCTAAAGATTTCTCCTATAGGGGGGAATGGATGGTTATAGGATAGGGTGCTCGCCAAGGATTGGGGCCCTTGTGGCTACGTATCTTCACTTGTAAAAAGTGGAAAATCAGAGCATTCGTAGTTCGTGGGACTACGGGGAAAAGAGGGGATTGTGCTCGCTAGGATCATCGCAATCCTATGCCTACGTATTCTCAAAGGATATGAGAAATCAGAGCAGCCATAGTTCGGCTAACTACGGTAAAAAGGTTTGGAAACGAACGAGTGTTTAGGTTACATTCTAACTGCTAAACGTTGGCTTGTCTGCTCGTTATGGGAGGCTGAAGGACTAATTTGTTATGCGCGGAAGAATGGACTAAACAATGTTCTTTGGGAAAGTATTTAGGTTGGAAATTGCACGAGGGCGAGGAATTAGGTTTATCATATTGGATGTTTTAGTTTTAGGATATATTTTGAATAGGTTTAAGGTTTCAATTGCACGGGGGCAAGAAAGAGGAGTTTGGTTAGGTAATTGATGGAGAATGACGACTATTCGATAAACGAGACGTCAGTCTCGCAACCAATTAGTCGGGATATCATTGGAATGCTAGATCCCAACAACACCTTTTTCATTCGAAAAATTACGAAATGTGTTTGAGAAAGTTTTAATCGCACGAGGGCGAGAAAAGAGAGTTGGATTGAATATTTTAAGGGAGAATGACGACTACTCGATAAACGAGACGTCGGCCTCGCAATCAACTAATCGGGATATTACTGGAATGCTGGATCCCAACGATACCTTTTTCATTCAATTAATTATGAAATTGTATTTGAATGGACAATGTAATATTCGTCCACATAATTAGGGGAAGTGTTTTAGGAACGAAAGTTCGAGCGGCGCGCTATTCAAGGCGTACGCCTTAATAACGGTCACTCTCGAATTCGAGGAATGCGCGACTCCAAGAACTCGATACTTTCGTAATTTAATTAGGCAAAATTATTTGAATTTAACGTATGGTTTTATACTCAATCGCTTGAAGGTGAGGAACAAGGTTAGACGAGTGGAATAAATTGGGAGGAATGACGACTATTCGATAAACGAGACGTCAGCCTCGCAACCAATTAATCGGGATATTATTAGAATGCTGGATCCCAACGATACCTTTTTCATCCCATTAATTATGAAGTATTGTTTGTTGGACAATGAAAGTACTTATCCAAATAATTATGGGACGTATTTTAGGAACGAAAGTTCGAATGACATACTATTCAAGGTGTACACCTCGATAATAATCATTCTCGAATTCAAGGAATGCACGACTCCAAGAACTCGATTCTTTCGTGTTTTAATTAAGAAAATAGTTTGAAAATAATAACGTCGTTAGGTATTAAACTAATGTAGGTATATGGCTAGGATTAGGGTTTGCCTAAAGGTTTAAACAAAGTTTGAGGTGTTTTAACGATGAAAGACGAAACGACCACAACTCAAGGTGTGCACCTCGAGAGCGGTCACTTAAGGATTCAAGGAGTGCTAGACTCCAAAAATTCACTACTTTCATTAGGTTTACTTAGGAAGATGGTTAAGTTTTACTTTAATAAGAAAAAAAAAGGATTATGTTCTTAAATTATAAAGGTAACATTTTTAGGATTAATTATAAAAAAGTCAATTGGATAAGTAATGTTTATTAATTTAATTTTTTTAAAAATAAAAACATTTTTTATTTTAAGCAATTTATCTAATTATACCTTAACACCAAGGGTTGAAGCAATGTTAATATCAACTATTAACTTAACTAACCTTTAATATAAGATTAAATAAACCTAACCCAAATGGAGGTGTACGTTGGAAAGAGGGAGGTGTTCTAACAAGAGAAACTTATAAGAGGCCAAGAACGGCCCACAATGATCATGCCCAACGGTTGGTTTCTTGATGAAAGAAACTTTAATAATAAAATAAATAAATAAAAACTCCAATTAATGCTATGGAAGAAAATTGGTTTAAGTTGTAACCTCAGCCATAACTCCTCACACGAATGCCTCTCTCAACATGTTCTTTCTCAAACCACACAACCGGAGGCGTTTGTACTACCGCCGACACCCACGCCATCTCCGATGCACAAACATCACCAAATGGAGAAAAAAACCAAACACCATCCCCTCCGAATTTTGGCTGGAGATCATAAATCCTAGCCCAAATGAAGATAATACGACGTATCAGCTCCGACGAGGTAATGAGTTCACGATCTTTTTGCTGCGCCTTCTCTTTGTTGATTAGTTCTACTTCTTCTATTATTATTGCTTCTATGTGCTATGGACAGGTTAGCTTTGAGTAGCTTGAAGTTCCAGGGTGGAGCTTCAACTATTCAACAATGAGGCTTTTGGGTATGAGCTTGAGGGTAAATTCTGGCAGAGTTCTGTTAGGGTTCTTCCTTTTTGTGTCTTGAGCTAATAATTGGTTCTATTTATAGGAGGATTCTGGGCATTCTCATACGTGTGAGTTTTGAGGAATATTCCTTCAAGTGTGTGAGGTTGTGAGCTGTGGTCCTGCAATACCGTTAGAGAGGTTTTGCACAAGGATTTTGTGGGGGGACCAAGGTGATGGTGACTTGTTCTTTGTCTGTAGTTACTTGTGAAAATATCTGTTTTTTACTCTAAATTTTTACTGTGCAAATGTGGCCTTTACTGCTGTAATATTTTTGACTTTAGAATGTCTTGGTATGACTTATTTGAATGTATTCCTTACCATTGCAGGGGATGAAGCTAACATATTTGGATGGAACTTCAATAAGATATCATGGCTAGGAGAGGAAAGATGATGTACCGCTTACTTCTCGACTCACATAAGGATGGTATATTTAACTTCCTCTATTCTTTTACAGCAGCAATGCACAAGGTTGATATAGTTTTGTAAGATCAAAAATTGGCTATTGACTCATCTTCATTTCTGGTTCTGCAGATATGTTTTGTGTGATCTCGTGCCAATGAATTCCTGGAGTGTTGCAACTTAACTTTTTTGAGCTCTGTGGTATGGTTTGGTCTGGACTTTGTTCTTATATTCATGCTCCTTAAATCGTGTTTCATGTTCTAGGGAAACTAGGACTAACCTCTCTATTGAATCATGTCAACTTTTGCCAAGATTCTGTTGTCAATAACCTTTTGTCTTTGTCGTTCTTTTCATGAACATGTTCCTGCAGTTATATCATATGGACAAGAATCAACTTCTACAACGTCGGCATGCTCTACTAGTCTGATATTTTCTAGTTTAGAAGTGTCATCATTGACTGCAGCAGATATGTCACGTGCGCTTCGTTGCTTGGACTCCAACTCTGATATAGAACTTTGTGATAAACTAGGATGAGTAGAAGGCTTTAAAATACTTTGCATAGAACTCAGCATACTTGGAAAAGCAATATCTGTCAATTGCAAAAGAGATGGAACTAAAGAAGCTCTTATAAAGAAGAATCATATTCAGTTCCAGGCTTATTGTTTTTCTATTCGCTATGACCGCATTTATAAATTCTGCTCTTTCTTTTAAGAAATGCTCAATCCTGTCCATTTACTATGTTTCAATACCTTGATTTAACCTATGTATTTTGCTTTGTTTTAGGAACCACAGCTGTAGTTTTGCAACTTTTGAAGAACAGAAATTTTGAGGAATTAAGGGGAGTGGATAAAAACATGCCAACCTCTTCCACGGCAAAGTAAAGGCAGCATCATACATTCTATTGTGAAGACAGAAACCAGTTCAGAACTTCATTATTATCTTAGAGCAGGACAGGTCAATGGTTATGCCAAAATACTAGCACAAATTCCAATATTTGAAGAGATGTTTTTGCATAAAGAGGGATGTCCACATCTTTGTGATGAGTCCTACATAAGCACAATCCCACGCCTTTTCTTTCCCTCCTCATGAACCCTTTATTATCATTGTACCACAGTTTTGGATCGGTTTTCTTTTGTGGTAGTTTCTTATCAACATTTGTTGATGTTATTCACAGGCCTAAAGTGCGGATGCCATGGATTTTTCAAAGCCTCCTGCCCTCTTGGTAGGTGCTTTTATTGAATTCTTTATTGACCACACATGTACCCGAAGAATGATCCAGGCTATACATCACAATCCTCCCATCTGTAGCTCCCGAGATACCACCTTTACCGCCTTTACAAGACCCATCAATACAGATGCTCAGAACCGGCTCAGAATAACTTTGAAATTGGTCGTAAAATTATGTTCGGACATATCTCACTTTTGGTTATCTCATTGTTTTTGCATTATGAACTGACTGTGACTTGTTTTGTTGAATGCAAGGTACTTACGACTGCTGTTAGTTGGGGAATGCTGCTGTCGTCGGTTGATCGAAGATTTTGAAGAATTGCACGGTCTTGGTATGGTGCGAAAACAGCGGTAGAAGAGTATTGAAGTAAGAATGAGGGTGATCCCCTTTTGCACGTAAGGAAAACGCCGACGGACCCGGTTTGGTAACTTCATGTATGACGAGTATGTCTAGGTCCCGAATCTTGTTATGTAGTTTCGAATGAGTTGTATGCATAACTGATACATTTTGAAACCTTTATCAAGCCTGTTTCGCGCATTACCGTTACTTTACTTGTGTTAATCATTCTTTCATGTTGCTTTCTAGAGCTTTGCGATTCATATGGACGTCTCTTTTTTCAAGTCAGAAATTGTAGGATACAAGCTGCGGCTTTTGACAGGTTCTGCTAATCACCAGGTACAATTCTGTATGAACCACAAGTATTTCCTTCTCTTTTACTCCTTGTTATTCATGGTGATAATTGTAGACATTGAATCCTGCTTTGTGCCATATTTGGGCTTTCTGAGCATAACGCCTGCGGTCCATGCTTTCTGTCATTAGTATATACGAATAATCCCCTTTGTCATGCTGCCATTAATTCACTCATACTAATATGTCTTCATCATTCTTTTTTTCATGTGCATGATGGGAGTGAACATGATCACTGAGTTTGGAAGTCATTGTTGCGGATCAGTTGGATTGCCGTAAAAGTGAAGCTCTTATTATTCATGTGGCATTGCTTGGAGCTGCAGGTTTTGAAATTTATGAAATCACCGCGAAGTTGTTGCTTCACTGTTTGACATGGAAAGAGTTATGAAGCGTTTTCCTAAGAGGTTCATTGAGTTGTTCTTTAGAAGTGAAGGGGTGATGGCGTGGTTTGTTTGGTAGTTTAATTTGTATTCTGTCTCATAGCAGTAGCTTGTAGGCTCAGCCTGATGTAGTTTTCTAGGGCCGTTCCGATCATTCCCTTTTTTAGTGTAAGCATAGCGGTACTGCTTGAAACTAAAATGAACTTTGAAATTCCCAACTCTGGTGTCTTTTAGAACCTTGAAAATTATTGCTTATGTTAAAGTTTGTAATGTATATGGCAATGTAAGATTTGGATTGGCATAACCGTTTAATGAAATAGCTTCTGCAATCTGTTACCAGCCTAAACACCACTTGTATGTACATTTTCATCGGCTGGCTGCGTAAATGAATTCCTCGGTTTAACTCACCCTTGGTAACAATTGAACCGTGTTTCATTATTTCTATTGTAATTATAACCTCTCAACTTTGGACTTATGATCTCCATGACTTGCAAGAAACATGATCGTGATTCACAACAACCATGCCCCAAAGTGCCACTATGCCAATAACATTGCACAAACTATTCAAACTCGTGACTCTAGAAAAATGACTCAAACGTGGCTGAAGAAATGATATTAATTGCTATGAGTTTATTCTGGACTTCTTGTTCATATTTGGATTACCGTGGTTTTAGTACTGGTGATATCATATGGCCTTAATCCGAATGATTTATAATACGTCATAGCTGCTACTTGATAACAAGCTTTACATAGTTTGGATCAAAGGTAATACACATCCCATAGCCTATGGACCTTGCTTGGCCATGTCTTGGAAACTTTTTTTTTAAAAAAATAATGCACTTACGGAGGCCTTGGGAATCTCTAATGGATGGCCCAAGTTGAATCACCCTTTAAAATAACCTGATTAATTTGAATTGTATGAGTGATCTTTAAACACGGTCCATCACCAAACCAATTACCTATTATAAATGCCTTTCCTCGACTTAGCTATGAAATCATGCATCCATTTCCACCTATGGGCATCATGGATCGAAAGATAGAAATTATGATCTCACAATTTACAACAATGTCTCCACTTATGACTTAAAATATTACCTCGAAATACCAACAACTTCTTGTTTGAACATCCAAAATATCCATATTTATGAGATTGGCCCTAAAGCTAATGGATTTGTATAACATATGCGGTCCCCTCCCCAAACGCATTATACCGTAAGTCTTTGAACTGAATCGAAATGTCTTGTATCCAAATTCTAATTTAATTATGACCTGAAATTTGCAAGTCAAATTTAAGTTTGTCACAAACTGATGACTTGAAACTTGCTAGCTAAATCTAAGTTTGTCACAAACTGATTTTCTAATTCAATTATGTTTTGGAATTGGCAAGCTAAATCTAAGTTTGTCACAAACTGATTTAGAATCCAAATATAGCTCGACGTTTGCAATCAAATCGAACAAGGCCTGAGGCTAAATCGGTCGTGTCTAGAAGTATCATGTGAAGTACCTTTGGATAACTTGAATTCAATGCATACAAGCAACTTATTTAAAGAGAAGTCTTGGAGAGTCGTGGCCAGAAGTCATGAAGTAGTAAAACATTCATTAATTTCCGAAGTAGGACAAATTTGGGGTATGACAGATGCCCCTATCTAATTGCCTTAAACCTGAGAGAATGAATTGATGTATGACGTTCATTTTAAGGTGGAAGTCAATTAGATATAAGAAGACCCCGAAATTTGTCCGATAAGCAAGTAAACTGCAGTGAGATATACTAAAGCAGGGTAGCAGGATGTAAAAGATAAACGAGATAATCTGACATTCTCTGGGTGGTCGAAGCAGTCCCTCATCTAATAAGGTACTTCGCGATACCAGAGTAGTATAACTGATCCTCTTTGGGTGGTCGAAGCAGTCCCTCATTCGTTAAGGTCCTTCGCGATACCAAAGTGGTATAAACGAACCTCTTTGGGTGGTTGAAGCAGTCCCTCATTCGTTAAGGTCCTTCGCGATACCAAAGTGGTATAAACAAACCTCTTTGGGTGGTCGAAGCAGTCCCTCATTCGTTAAGGTCCTTTGCGATACCAAAGTGGTATAAACAAACCTCTTTGGGTGGTCGAAGCAGTCCCTCATTCGTTAAGGTCCTTCACGATACCAAAGTGGTATAAACAAACCTCTTTGGGTGGTCGAAGCAGTCCCTCATTCGTTAAGGTCCTTCGCGATACCAAAGTGGTATAAACGAAGAACCCTCACGAAAGTATCAAAAGAAAAAAGGAAGAACCCTAACAGAACTCTGCCGGAATTTATCCTCAAGCTCATACCCAAAACCCTCATTGTTGAATAGTTGAAGCTCCACCTGGAACTTCAAGCTACTCAAAGCTAACCCGTCCATAGCACATAGAAGAAATAATAATAGAAGAAGTAGAACTAATCAACAAAGAGAAGGCGCAGTAAAAAGATCGTGAACTCGTTACCTCGTCGGAGCTGATACGTCGTATTATCTTCATTTGGGCTAGGATTTATGATCTCCAGCCAAAATTCGGAGGGGATGGTGTTTGGTTTTTTTCTCCATTTGGTGATGTTTGTGCATCGGAGATGGCGTGGGTGCCGGCGGTAGTACAAACGCCTCCGGTTGTGTGGTTTGAGAAAGAACATGTTGAGAGAGGCATTCGTGTGAGGAGTTATGGCTGAGGTTACAACTTAAACCAATTTTCTTCCATAGCATTAATTGGAGTTTTTATTTATTTATTTTATTATTAAAGTTTCTTGCATCAAGAAACCAACCGTTGGGCATGATCATTGTGGGCCGTTCTTGGCCTCTTATAAGTTTCTCTTGTTAGAACACCTCCCTCTTTCCAACGTACACCTCCATTTGGGTTAGGTTTATTTAATCTTATATTAAAGGTTAGTTAAGTTAATAGTTGATATTAACATTGCTTCAACCCTTGGTGTTAAGGTATAATTAGATAAATTGCTTAAAATAAAAAATGTTTTTTTAAAAAAAAATTAAATTAATAAACATTACTTATCCAATTGACTTTTTTATAATTAATCCTAAAAATGTTACCTCTATAATTTAAGAACATAATCCTTTTTTTCTTATTAAAGTAAAACTTAACCATCTTCCTAAGTAAACCTAATGAAAGTAGTGAATTTTTGGAGTATAGCACTCCTTGAATCCTTAAGCGACCGCTCTCGAGGTGCACACCTTGAGTTGTGGTCGTTTCGTCTTTCATCGTTAAAACACCTCAAACTTTGTTTAAACCTTTAGGCAAACCCTAATCCTAGCCATATACCTACCTTAGTTTAATACCCACCGACGTTATTATTTTCAAACTATTTTCTTAATTAAAACACGAAAGAATCGAGTTCTTGGAGTCGTGCATTCCTTGAATTCGAGAATGATTATTATCGAGGTGTACACCTTGAATAGTATGTCATTCGAACTTTCGTTCCTAAAATACGTCCCATAATTATTTGGATAAGTACTTTCATTTTCCAACAAACAATACTTCATAATTAATGGGATGAAAAAGGTATCGTTGGGATCCAGCATTCCAATAATATCTCGATTAATTGGTTGCGAGGCTGACGTCTTGTTTATCGAATAGTCGTCATTCCTCCCAATTTATGCCACTCGTCTAACCTTGTTCCTCACGTTCAAGCGATCGAGTCTAAAACCATACGTTAAATTCAAATAATTTTCCCTAATTAAATTACAAAAGTATCGAGTTCTTGGAGTCGCGCATTCCTCGAATTTGAGAGTGACCGTTATTAAGGCGTACGCCTTGAATAGCGCGCCGCTCGAACTTTCGTTCCTAAAACACTTCCCCTAATTATGTGGACGAATATTACATTGTCCATTCAAATACAATTTCATAATTAATTGAATGAAAAAGGTATCTTTGGGATCCAGCATTCCAGTAATATCCCGATTAGTTGATTGCGAGGTCGAAGTCTCGTTTATCGAGTAGTCGTCATTCTCCCTTAAAATATTCAATCCAACTCTCTTTTCTCGCCCTCGTGCGATTAAAACTTTCTCAAACACATTTCGTAATTTTTCGAATGAAAAAGGTGTTGTTGGGATCTAGCATTCCAATGATATCCCGACTAATTGGTTGCGAGACTGACGTCTCGTTTATCGAATAGTCGTCATTCTCCATCAATTACCTAACCAAACTCCTCTTTCTTGCCCCCGTGCAATTGAAACCTTAAACCTATTCAAAATATATCCTCAAACTAAGACATCCAATACGATAAACCTAATTCCTCGCCCTTGTGCAATTTCCAACCTAAATACTTTCCCAAAGAACATTGTTTAGTCCATTCTTCCGCGCATAACAAATTAGTCCTTCAGCCTCCCATAGCGAGCAGACAAGCCAACGTTTAGCAGTTAGAATGCGACCTAAACACTCGTTCGTTTCCAAACCTTTTTACCGTAGTTAGCCGAACTACGGCTGCTCTGATTTCTCATATCCTTTGAGAATACGTAGGCATAGGATTGCGATGATCCTAGCAAGCACAATCCCCTCTTTTTCCCGTAGTCCCACGAACTACGAATGCTCTGATTTTCCACTTCTTACAAGTGAAGATACGTAGGCACAAGGGCCCCAATCCTTGGCGAGCACCCTATCCTATAACCATCTATTCCCCCCTATAGGAGAAATCTTTAGAAGAAAACAAATAAGCGTAGTTAACTTTACTCTCAAATCGAATCAAGAGGTTCCCGTTGAGTACAACGGACATAGAGGGTGTTAATACCTTCCCTCTATGTAATCGACTCCCGAACCTAGAATGTGGTTGCGATGACCATGTTCTTATCTCCTTAAAGGTTTTATCGATATTTTCCTATTCCTGCATTGGAATGAATAAAGTTCGGTGGCGACTCTGTTTCGAACGTATTTTCCGCGTCCATCGCAAGGATCGTATTTTTCGAGGTACGACACCTTCACCCTGGGGTCCTATTAGAACAAGTACCTCATAGTGGGCGTAGACTACTTAACCAAATGGATCAAAGTCGAAGCCCTGGCCAAAATCACGGCCCACAACATACTCCGATTCTATAAACGAAACATCCTCACAAGATTCAGGGTCCCGCTCGCCATCATCACCGACAACGGCACACAGTTCACGGAAAAAAAAACTTTTGCGACTTCGTCACCAAGCTCGGAACCAAACACCACTTCACCTCGGTCGAGCACCCTCAGACAAACGGTCAAGCAGAATCCGTGAACAGGGTCATCCTCAGGAGACTCAAGCGACGACTCAGTGACGCAAAGCGAGCATGGGTCGAGGAGCTCCACAACGTCCTCTGGGCATACCGCACCACTCCCCACTCAACCACGGGGGAAACCCCATTCCGCCTCACGTATGGAACCGAAGCCGTGATACCGGTCGAGATACGCGAGCCATCCAGATGAACTGAAGCTCCCCTCGACACCGACGACAACGACGACGCCTTACGTGAAGAGCTCGACCTCGTCGAAGAGATCCGCTCAGGAGCAGCCCTCCGGGAAGCCCGGCTGAAACAGCAAGTAGCACTTTGCCACGACAACAAAGTCCTCAAACGCGAATTCCAAGTCGGCGACTTAGTTCTGCGCAGAAACCAGAAAGACTCACACGAGGGAAAACTGGTTGCGAATTAGGAAGGCCCCTACCGTCTCCGCGACAAGACGGAGCACGGGGCCTATTACCTCGAAAACCTGCACGGGGAACAACTAGCTCGACCATGGAACGCCGTGAAACTTAAGCGGTACTACAGTTAAACACTGCCCGCGTCGACCCATCGTCACGACCACTGGGGGGGAGACATGGTACCACCGCACCTCATCGCGTCTACTAACGACCAGAGAAAAGCAAGCCCTGCCTCTTGTGTGCGTGGGAAGAAGGCCTTGCTCGGCGGGAACACCTCGACCGAGATTCCCCACCACCGTACCAAAACCGGTAGGACGCCCAGCTCGCGATGGGACGCCCACGCCACGGGGAGAACTACCCCCGAACCGGTCAGGCAACAACGCCGGCCAAACTGGCCAGTTCCCTTCACCGCCGGTAACAAGTTTTGTCGAGCTATTACCCCGGACAGACCCAATGGCATATTAACACATGCATATCAAACATATATATCTCAAGCATACAAACACGTGCAGAAATAAAACGAGCATAAACAACATGCAAAAACGAGGCGCACACTTAGACAATTTTCAAAATATATTAATCAAAAGCGGGCACCAGCCCAATAGTCAACATTACATAAACAAGGGCGCGCAGGCCCGACAAAAAAAATGAAATACAAAACATGGCACGCAGGCCGAAATACGCGGGCACGCAGGCCCGGGACCAATCTAAACTCCATCCTCTCCCTCAGCTCCAGCCTCTATGCCAGGGGCGATGGTGCCAGCCTCCTCGGTGCTGGGGTCAACCACCTGGCCATCAACTATCTCATGAAAAGGGTTGATCCCGTCCTCAACGAAGGCGACCCCAGAGTTCACCACCCGGAGCTGAGCAACAGCGCTGTTGAAGCCCGCAGCAAAACCATCCAGGCAGTCCCCTTCCAGCACGCGTATCCTGGCGAGCAGATCCGCCCGGGTAACCAACAGTCAGTCGTCGTCGGTCTCATCATCACCCGGAAAGAGATCGCCCTCGAGCTCCGCCACCCGAGCTTTCGACGCCCGCAGATCCTCCTCGGCAACCTTCAGCTTCTCCTCAATGCCACTGCATCTTTTGCGCTCGAGGTCAACTTCCCCCCGAACCTTCTCCAGCTCGTCGGTCAGCTGGGTCACTTCCCTAGGCTTGCCTCCAAATCCTCGGCCGCCTTGTTCAGACGGGACTGCATGAACGCAAGATCCCCTTGCAGCTTCGACAGTTCTACGACCGAGCAGCTCTCTTCGCTCAGAACCATCGCCGTGGTGAAAATCCACATCAACGCAGCCAAATCCTCAGTCAGGACCTGCCTCCTCGTTGCACGGTCAGCGCCTAGGACCGCCTTCACCTCCCCCGCCGGAATGCTGGGCGACCTAGCCCCATGGAAGTAGCCGGGATGCTGGTGACAGGGAGCGATGGGGTAACCCTCCTCGGAAGACTCCGGCGACAAATCAACCACGGGTGTATCCTCCTGAACTCTCACTCTCTTCGGAACCCACTGGGAAGTAGGTGACTGGCTGCCAGTCGGGGACGCCGACGACCCCCTTCCATCTTGCTCGGCAGAAGATTACCCGGCCAACTGAGCCACCCGCGTCATCGGGGGGGGGGGGGGGGCAGCGGCCCTCGACATGCGCAGCTTCTTCACTCGCTCCTCGACAGAAGCCATGTTCCCTGCACGACAAAAGAAAACTAGTCAGTAAAAAGCTAAGGATATCAGGTCGAAAGGGAACGGGGCGGCCACCACCTAGGTAATGCAGAGTGTCCTCCTCCGAGGCACACTCGAGCAGAGCCTTTGTGTTGATCAGCCTCGCCGTCTCCCAAATGTTTCTGTAACTGTCGAGGATATACTGGCCGTCAGGCCTGACTAGTTTCGACGGCGGCAAGTTTCACACGAAAGAAACTATCTTTATGTAGCTGGCCATATCCTCCTCGTCAAGCGTCCCCGCCCGCACGATGTACCCACCTATTCCCCGAGAATAATGATCCAGGGACCACTCCACGTGCACCCAGGGCAACATGACGGCCTCGCGACGACCATCCACTATCCTCTCCCCTTCCGAATATAACGAGCGGACCCCTTCGTGCGTGATGGGGCTGACCACGAAAAAACGACTCTTGAAATCTCGGACGGAATTCATGTACGTCCTAAAAAGCCTGTCTGGCTGCTTGAATGACACCCAACCATGTTGACCTCCCACCGACTGCCGCTGCAGATGGAAAATCCGAAAGAACAACGGCAGCGTGACGCCGACCTGGAGATATTGGCACACGAGCTCGAAGGCCCGAATAAAGGCCAGGGCATTGTGGTGCAGTTGTGACAGGGCCAGCCTCAGCCAGTCGAAGAGGCCCAGATGAAAGTCCGAAAAAGGCAACCTGAGCCTGGCCTTTTTGAAGTAAAACTCGTACATCAGAAAGCGCATCCGCTCGTATTTCGAGCAGATCCGATGACCTGGCCGGGGGCGATAGACTTGCCAGTTTTGAGGATCCCCCTCTTCCTGGTCTTTTACAGTGGCGTAAGCCCCTGTCAGATCAGCAACAAAGCGGGAGGGCATGGTGAGGGACTCCTCGGCCACCCAGTCTGCGATCGAAACGACGCGCTCGTCAAAATAGGGAACATCCGGCTCATTGTCCTCGACCATTGTGCCCAAGATGAGCGTAGTCATTAAACACCTGAAAAGCAGAAGGTAACGGTGAATTCAATGACAGAGATCAAATTCACCCTTCCACCGCAAGTCAAGTGAAAGGGCGACGAGGACTCCCTGAGCATCGTGCCCGGTGGGTCTGCCCTAACCTACCCCCCCAGTTCCGTGTGGCCCGAACAGCAGACCCACCTCGGAGGCATCCGTCAGAATAGACGTCGCTCCCCGGGGCGTTCATCGAAAAAGGCTACCCTCCCCGGGGCATTCATCGGAAAAGACTTCCGTCCCCGGGACACTCATCGGATCTAGCGTATCTCCCCGGGACATTCATGATAAAAACCCTAAAAAACCACCAAGAACGGCGAAGATTTCTCCGCTCCTCGGGGAATTCAATCGGCCCCGCCCACGCTCAAGAAACAAACAAGAAAAGCAAGAGAAAAAGAAAAGGGAAACTTACTATGGAAAAATCGACGACGGAGAACGCGGTGGCGGCAACGACGGTGATATCGGACGGCGGCGGAATAGTGATCGCGACTTTCTATGTCTAATACAACTTAACTGCAAGTGCACAGTCTATCGCGTAGTAATAATAGATATCGATCCCACAGGGACTCGTAATCAAACTAGTGTTCTCGGGAGTTACTATGTTTAGTTAGGTAGATAATGCTTAAGGGAATAAGATTGTCACTAAAGGGAACTAAAAATGTTACTTAAATTATAATTATGTGAATCGATATACAGTAATTATGTTCTTCAGGGATTTGACAAGTTACCGGTATATGAAATATTTTTCATAGTTTATTTAAGCAGAAAATAGTGATCTAAAGACTCTCGTCTCACGATGGTTATTGACGCTAATCATAATTCTAAGGGCCAAACGTACGCTTTCGTGTCCCATTCGGGGTTAAAACTATTTTTTGGAAATCTTTAAGTTCTAATTCATTTTAAAGTGCTTTCGCTGTTATTAAAACAAATGACTAGTGTTTACTATCTGGTCTTGCCGCAGCTTTCGCTTGTTGGTTCGTACCTTAATTAATTTCCCACTTTCGTGGCAAAACTACTTTTAAATAAGTTCTCGCTTTCGCGACGAAGTTTATTCAGTAAATAAATTTAAACACTCAGACCATGAACAACTTTTGAAAAGGAAAGTTTTCAACCGGTTATTATCAAATCCCTTCCGAATTATTATTACATATCGATTACTTTGATTTAGCTAGACATGGATTTGGGAAAGGTAAAACATAAATAAAAACAATAAGTAATAACATGCATCATAATGAAAACTGGAATTACGATTAAAATGAGAAACCTGTAAATATTCCAATTGACCTTTGGGCAGATCCTCCACAAATGTTGGCAGGATTCTGGTCTTTATGCCAATTGATCGTACAAGGGAAATAAGAATTACAGAAGAAATGAAAGGCAACAAAAAAAATAGGAAAGAAATAAAACTGAACTTTTGCTCTGGAAATGAAATTGGGCAGCACTTCGTTGTCTGAATGCGGCTCCCTTTCTCAGCTCCCCTCCTTCCCTATTTATAGAAATAGAATTCTAACGGTTATAACTTGAAGAAGGTGGACTTTGAGGCAGAATTATCAGGGAGTAGTGGTCCACTATTTGGGACTTGGAACTGCTTCTTGCATGTGCATTTGAAGTGGGGCGTTTTTGTCTGCATGACGGTCGTCATGGAGTGTGACGGTCGTCACCCGTGTGACGGTCGTCATGGAGCTGTGACGGTCGTCACAACAGCAAAATATACATTCTGCGTTTTTCATGTTGTTTTCATCCGGTTTTCGTCCATATTTCATCTGTGATTGCTTCTTTTCTTCATATTGTCTTGTTTAGACGTGATCATCAAATACCTGCAAAACATCAGACAAATAACACGGAAATAACCCGAAATCGGATCAAAAAAAGTTAAACATCAGTTGAATTATGCATCAATATATATATATATATATATATATATATATATATATATATATATATATATATATATATATATATATATATATATATATATATATATATATATATATATATATATATATATACGATTTCGTGTTATTAAACAGCAGGCTAGAAACTTGAGAATCAGAGGGAGAAAAGTGAGAAATGAGCAGGGGCTCGCTCATTTATACCCCTGCACGGGACTCGAAGCGTCGCTAGACACTTGAGTACCCTAGGGTAGCCGCCCTAGCAGCCACCCAGAACGAGACACGTGGTGGAAGCAGACGGACGCGTCTCTTCACCTCTCCCCGCCAATACCCGCCCTCGAGCCCGACCGACCGACGACAATAAACGTGCGTCTTCGCACGTGGGAGTCTTTTCCCTGACCAGTCCACTTCCCCAGAACGACGTCATCAAGTCCTCACTCCCATCCTCGAAGCAACGAGCTGAACTATGCTGGCCCAGTCCAATAATGTCCCACTAGGCCCTGCCCGGTCCGGGTACCGCGTCGAGCACAAGATCCCCGACATGCCAGAATGATCTCCCCGCGAAGGAGAACCGTCCCAACCACGCCGGGCAAGAGAATCGCCTGCACGACCAAGCACCGCCCTCCGCGGGCGGTATTCCCATGCCATCGAGCAAGACCCCCGGGGAGTCTCCCGGGCTCCCCTCCACGGGGAGAGCGACGTGTCCATCACACGTTCCCCACATGCTCCCCTCCGCGGGGACACGTCATTCCCCAACTGCCCCCCTCCGAAAAAGCCGGTCAAACCCACTTTCCGGAGACCACAGGACAGTTGGACTAGGGCGAAAACCACGTCCTTGTCTCCACTACGCCATGTAAGCCCTAGCAGTCACCTGGGTTGGGCTTGGCTATCCATCCCAACACAAGTGACCGTTGGCCCAGCGCTGGGGTCTCTATATAAATACCCTCTTCCTCAAGAGGGTCAGGTAATTCACTTCTTACCCATCTTCTGTACTTTGCTCTCACTCGGCCCAACTCCTTACTTTGGCATCAGAGTGTTTTGCAGGTACACCCCCTTCTCCTCCTCATCACCGGTGAACAGGTAGCAGTCCAACAGCGTGTGGCCAGCCCGTGATCCCCTCCTGATCAGGTCAGATCAATATTCGTAATTAAAAACGTGATGACAACTAGGTGCATATTAATACATATAAATAAATATTTCACATTCAGACCTAGAGTTTTGTTCAGTTTATTTCAAATGATGACATCATAAGTTACACAACTAACTTTATTTTAGCATTCAAACATGACACTTGTGTTCATTATGATGCAGGACACACAAGTCTCGCATAGACATATGACTCACAAACATTTTGTTAAACAAGTGACTTCACACAGCCAAATGGGAAATGGCGCAAATGTTTAATATTACTAACGATATCTCGAGTTTGAATATATACCCCTTTGTAATAAAAACCATAGGGTTTCTTACCTAAGCGATTGATATAAATCATTCATTTATCTATTAAATTATCAAATCTTGTTCTTATTTTTAGTAGGTCGTCTTGTAATTTCATGTAGTCTGGGCGTAAGGGTTCTTTCTGACATCTGTTGTGAGTAGACTACTGAGTGCAATGCTTGTGATGTAGTACCCTTGATATGATATTGATGTACTGGTCAAAAAGTACAAGTGTACATGTTGCTTCTGCAAGGTTTATAACAAATAATGGTGGTTATGGATTGCCCACGACAGCGAGAAGCCATGTAAGGCGGTGTTTATGTTGATTTAGGGGGCCTGCTCACGTGAGGTGGGAGATTTGTATATGAGTGGGGTGCTTAGTTATATGTGTATGAGTTTAGATCTATTATTTCTCTAGTTGGGGGGAGATGTATTTATAGAGGCTTTGGGCCTAGGACTTCCTAAGGAAAGGTCACCCCCACTTGGTCAAAGGTGGATCGTTGATTCCATATTTCCTAGGGTATGTGAGTTAGTTACATACGTTGACATCTTTCTATCCAAGAAACATCTTGTTTTGCATTTCCTATGAATAGGCAATATAGAAGTATTGGGGGAGGGACGGTTCCACCCTAAGGGTGAGATATGATCTCTCCTTTCTTGTAGAGCAACTTACAGTCATCGCCCTAGTCAAGTGTTTTACAAATATGACACTACTCAATCCCTTAACCAAGATACTTTGGATAGAGGATGAAGTGATTCTAGACCATGGGGCGTGCGAGTATCCCAAAGTCATATATTTTTAGATGATACGTGTGATGTGTTATGCCAAATAGGCTCGTAATTATTTTTTTTAAAGAGAAGTTAAATTTGTTGGTCCTGTAAGAGGAAACTCTAAGTTTCCTGAGAGTTTAATCATCTTGGAAAATCTAAGCCCTTTAGGCGAAGCCCTATGTTATCTGGATGATGAAACTATAAGTTTCTCAAGCAAGGCGTTGGACCTCTCAGGATGAACATCAATCAAGCCCTCACACAAGACATATCACTAAGTCTCTTAGGATAGACTTTTGTAACACTTCTTGGGAAAACACCTGATGCCTCACTTCCTTCGCACTACTCCAATAAGATATCATACACTTGGTGCGCAAGTATCTTACTCACAATTATAGAAGCAATCAACTCTCAGATTCAACATGAACCTTACTGAGCTCTTCCATTCATCACTCTACACAACACTATTTTAATAAGAGTGGAGAAGTATAAGGTTTAATACGGAGGAATATGAAAGACACGTGCGAAATTCTTTATGAAACATGTTAAAGTTAATTGGAGATCTAAATAAGTGTTTTAAAATATAGTCATGGTAAATCAATCTTTTTATTCTATTTCCCTTTTCTTTCCTTTTTCCTTTGTTCTTTTGTTTGATATGGTAGATTTTTGGTTACTAAAAATACTTTAAATAGTTTTTCTAATATTAAATTTCATAAATTTATACAAATAAGGATAATTTTTATATAAAAAGTTGGAAATTATAACACATTGAAGAAAATTTAAATGATTAAGAAATGAAATATTTGATTGACAGAAAACTTGAGTATTTCTTTTAAGTGGTCTTCAATGTTGCTTTGATAAATTGATAATATTGAAGTATTTATGTTTTTATGCCTAATTACAATTATACAATTATCATTTTTTGAAGATTCTTAGAAAATAAACAAAGAAGCATATGAAATGAAAAAATACGAAATTCATATATTTATGAATAAAATTATAATTTACGAAAATTATGAATTATCTTAAAATAATTATAATATTTTCTCATTGAACAAAAAAAATATGTATGAATATATTATAACAAAACAAATGCAACACATAAGTTAAATACCCAGCCTCAAAATCTATAAAAGTTCTTAAAATATTAAAATCCTATCAGAGCCTGGTTTCGATCCAGGGACCTGTGGGTTATGGGCCCACCACGCTTCCGCTGCGCCACTCTGATTCACATTTATTTTTTATTTTTATATAATAATTATATTATGCATTGGTAACATTAAAAAATAAATTTAATTTAGTTAAGAATTTATCTCATCATAACAATGAGTAATAAATTGTTCATTATATCGGCCCATTTATGCCTTCTGAACATCACACAAGTGCTAGAATAACCAAAAACCAGCTTAAATAATATATTTCACAAATACACCTAAAAATAATGAAGGTTCAGTAGTCAAGAAAAATAAAGACGAAACGTACCTATATAAGAATATCATCATAAGTATTTGTAGTTTTTTTATAATGACATAGATAGACGCGTCTCATGTATCAAGATATTAAATAATTTGTACATTTAATTTCTAGAGATACATTAAAACTTGAAATCATATTCGTAATTAAAAACGAGATGACAACTAGGTGCATATTAATACATATAAATAGATATTTCACATTCAGACCTAGAGTTTTGTTCAGTTTATTTCAAATGATGACATCATAAGTTACACAACTAACTTTATTTTAGCATTCAAACATGACACTTGTATTCATTATGATGCAAGACACACAAGTCTCGCATAGACATATGACTCACAAATATTTTGTTAAACAAGTGACTTCACACACCCAAATGGGAAATGGCGCAAATGTTTAATATTACTAACGATATCTCGAGTTTGAATATATACCCCTTTGTAATAAAAACCATAGGGTTTCTTACCTAAGCGACTGATATAAATCATTCATTTATCTATTAAATTTTCAAATCTTGTTCTTATTTTTAGTAAGTCGTCTAGTAATTTCATGTAGTTTGGGCGTAACGGTTCTTTCTGACATCTGTTGTGAGTAGACTACTGAGTGCAATGCTTGTGATGTAGTACCCTTGATATGATATTGATGTACTGGTCAAAAAGTACAAGTGTGCATGTTGCTTTTGCAAGGTTTATAACAAATAATGGATGTTATGGATTGCCCACGACAGCGAGAAGCCATGTAAGTCGGTGTTTATGTTGATTTAGGGGGCCTGCTCACGTGAGGTGGGAGATTTGTATATGAGTGGGGTGCTTAGTTATATGTGTATGAGTTTGGATCTATTATTTCTCTAGTTGGGGGGAGATTTATTTATAGAGGCTTTGGGCCTAGGGCTTCCTAAGGAAAGGTCACCCCCACTTGGTCAAAGGTGGACCGTTGATTCCATATTTCCTAGGGTATGTGAGTTAGTTACATACGTTGACATCTTTCTATCCAAGAAACATCTTGTTTTGCATTTCCTATGAATGGGCAATAGAGAAGTATTGGGGGAGGGACAGTTCCACCCTAAGGGTGACATATGATCTCTCCTTTCTTGTAGAGCAACTTATAGTCATCGTCCCAGTCAAGTGTTTTACAAATAAGACACTACTCAATCCCTTAACCAAGATACTTTGGATAGAGGATGAAGTGATTCTAGACCATGGGGCGTGCGAGTATCCTAAAGTCATATATTTTTAGATGATACGTGTGATGTGTTATGCCAAATAGGCTCGTAATTAGTTTTTTTTAAAGAGAAGTTAAATTTGTTGGTCCTGTAAGAGGAAACTCTAAGTTTCTTGAGAGTTTAACCATCTTGGAAAATCTAAGCCCTTTAGGCAAAGTCCTATGTTATCTGGATGATGCACTACAAGAAAAACGATGGATTGCGACGGTTATTTTGGCAGATTACGACAGTTAAAACCACCACCAATTACATTCTACGACGGTTGTAGTACCGTCGCAGAAACGTGTGTCCCCAGGCTGTTTAGCGACGGTTGAAAAAACCGTCACACACAACCGTCGTTATATTTCACGACGGGCTTGAACTGACCTAAACTGGAGATAGTGACGGTTAAAGACCGTCGTTACTAGCCTTTTGGTTTTTATTTTCATTGTTGATTGTGACGGTTTAAAACTGTTGTGAACTCTATTTCACGACTGGTTGGAACTGACATAAATTGAAAATGACAACAGTTAAATATTGTCGTGAATATCCTTTTGATTTTTGTTACCATTGTTGATTGTGACGGTTTAAAACTGTCGTGAATTTGATATTTTGACGGTTCATTATTAATTTTTATATATTGTATTATATTTTTTTTATAATATATTCTTTTATTTAAATTATTATCTACTAAAATAGTTATATTATTTTTTCTTTAAATTATTTATACAATAATATTTTTATTTATAGTTTTTTTTTATAATTTTTTTCTATCGCTTTTTAGTGTAGTAAAATTAATTCCAAAACTTAATACCAAATAAACATTATAATATCGAAAAAACATGAGTTTCATAATCATGTAAAATGAAAGTTCCATAATCATGTCATGTAATACAAAAATTCAAAAACATATCGAATCATAATCTTATAAAATAAATATCATTGTGCCAAAAATGAATAAGTATCATTGTGCCAAAAATAAATACAAAATTGTCATCAAATTTTATAAGATCTTGTGAAGCTGCTGCGACCTCAGAAGCCTTTACTAATAGGTCAGCTGCAGGCGAAAATCCGACAACCCTTCTCACAATAAGGTGGCGATAGTAGTCTTGGACAACCTGAAATTTCAAAAATTAAATGAATGAAGATTAACCTTCTGTCGCTTGCGCGAAAATAAGGTGCCGGCAAAACAGAAGAGTCGCCACCTTTCGTTATTTATCCCTCAGAGCGGGAAAGGAAACGATCGGAAAAACCTGACGAAAAAGGGTAAGACAAGGTCATCGCAACCATTGTCTGGGTTCGGGAGTCGGTTACGCAAGGGGAAGGTATTAGCACCCCTCACGTCCGTCGTACTCGACGGGATCCTCGCTTGTTGTTTACTTGGACGGGTTGGTTATAATCTATCTACCTATCAAGGCTGGCTGAAAAGAAAAGAAAAATGACTCGGCAAAGCATCGCGCTTTATGCCTACGTATTCCCGTCTGGAACGAGAAATCAGAGTCAACGTAGTTCGGCTAACTACGGGGGAAGGTTGCTCGCTAGGATATCGCATCCTATGCCTACGTACTTTCATCTGGTATGAAAGATCAGAGCAAACGTAGTTCGGGAAACTACGGAATAGAATGGCTCAACTAGGAGGGAGACTATCAAGTCCTACTGTTATCATGCCATGGATTCATCCTATGGTTGAGGTTTGAACAGGGAACTCCTAGATGTTGTCATGCATAGGTTTCAACCTAAAAGTCTATCATCAAATCCTCATCAGAGGAAATGAGAGTCCTAAGGGATCATGTCAATGATACATGGAAACAGACAAAAACATCAGCTTTAACAGTAAAGTGCATGCAATGCAAGTGAGGGAGGAAATGTGTGTGGGGCTTCAGCCTCCACAAGCTCGTCTCGACCTCAAGCCAGTCATGAAATAACAGCAATCATACTGAAGATAAACAACATGCTATCAAGCAATATACAGATAAAGGAAATGAAGTTGCCATCAGGCAAACAAAACACACATGCTTGAGAAAGAATCATCTATTCTCTAACCCTAATCCTAATCACAGAATCTGAACAAATCTAAACAAAGCTCTCAAGCAAACCCTAACAAGAGAATTCAATCCCAGTCTCCAAGCTTCAGAACAAGCTTACCAAAGACAGGGAGCTAAGCAATCAGACTCATAGTGTCTTCCTCAGGAAAGCACTAAGAGGTGTATACTCAGGAGTCATACCCTATGTGGCTCAACCACTGTGATCAGTTTACATTCCTCCTCAGGAGAAATTAAACTCACAAGCAGGCTCCAACATCACTGGATATTTAGGAAATCCTATCTGAACTAGTGGAACTAAGTGAATAGACTCATAGGACCTTCCTCAGGAAAGTACTAGGAGGCTTCCACTTAGGAGTTGTATCCTATGTGGTTCAACAACTGTGATCAGTTTACATTCCTCCTCAGGAGAAATTAAACTCACAAGTTGGCTCCGACATCATTGGATACTTGAGAAATCCTAGATAAACTAATGGAACTAAGTGAATAGACCCATAGGACCTTCCTCAGGAAAGTACTAGGAGGCTTCCACTTAGGAGTTGTATCCCATGTGGCTCAACAACATGTGATCAGTTTACATTCCTCCTCAGGAGAAATTAAACTCACAAGTTGGCTCCAACATCATTGGATACTTGAGAAAGAGGTGAGAAGAAAGAATGAAAGTCATTCATAGTGCCTTCCTCAGGAAAGTACCATGAACTTCCTTCAAACTTCAGGATCTCAAACCTCACAGACAGGGAATAAGCCAAGCTCTGGGTCTCTGAATCTTGATCTACAATCTTCTCTTCATGATGCTCTCCATCAATATCTTCAAGGCAACACAAGCCCCTCAACAAATTCCTCACAATGAACCCCAAAGATGAACAGATAACCACAGGGGAGACAAAATCAATAGGCAACTTCAGAAAATACCTAAGAAATACTAAACTAATGGGGAAAAATCTAACAATTATTCACAAGGGTCCTCAACACCTACTCATAACATCTACAAAGGTTTCTACCTAAAAATCAAGATAAAACTCAATCATAGAAAGTGATTCATCACCTAAACACATTCTAAACCCTAATCAGGATACCCTGAATCTACCCTAATTAAACTAATCAAAATTAATTCTAAAAAATCTAGAAAAAATCCTATGGGGAACTATGATTCATCATCTAATTGCACAAAAAAGAATGGATAAAAAAGACTAAGGGAAGATCCTAAAACAATTCCTACAAAATCAAATACCAAATTAAGACTATTAAAAGGCTATTTATTTGGAAAATCTATTAAAAATATTAAACCTAAAAATAAAATCTCATTTTTATTTTTATAATTTTCTACACATTTTCATCTAATTATAGAAAAAAGAAGAAGTCAAAAATCATTTTTTATCATTTTTTAATGAATTAAACAAAACAGAAAATATTAAAGAACAAATAAAAGAAAATAAAAACAATTAAAATGAATTAAGGGAGGGGGGTATGAAAAGCAATGCACGCCAGTTAAAAATGAATGGGCCAGCAATAAGGGGGGTGGGGATAGCACATAAGCCCAGAACGCCCCTTTAAGTGAAACGCCGCGTTTCACTCAATTTGAATCTTCCCTCTCTTTCTCAGATTAAACCAAGGCCGTTGGATTAGGTGAATTAGTCAATCTCTGGAACGAATCCAATGGCTATTGCTCATCGTCCCAAACGCGAATTAGGGTTTTCAGACCCTCCTCTCATGCAATCAAATTCGAGCTCCTCTATCTCTCTCCACAGGCCACGGCTTCACTCGACTCAAACATGAAAAATGCCCTACTACTCAAGCTCTACACAACCATACGTACAGTTTCTCTTAATTCCTCGTGAATAATCCCAACAGAAGCCTTCAATGTATTGGTACACCCATGTTCAACTGACATCAACCTTCATCAAACTTCAGTCCAATGATCTACAGATGCTCTACATGATACCCTAGCTATTATACACTAATTCTTGATGATTAAAACTAACAATCTACACAGTTCTTGCAAATCAAAGATTCCTACACCTGCCATGGAACCTCATGGAACAGGCTGTAACTCTCAGGGATTGATCCTCTACCCTAACACATTAATTCTATGGCTATAAAACTAATTGAAACTCATTAAATTAAGAGGTACAAAGGGAAGAAAGAACCTGTCAAAGGGATGATGGTGAGGCTCGAGAGGATGCTTGCAGACCTTGGAATTGGTTCAAGATGATCCTACAATGGTCCTCAACCTTCTGTTTGCACTTATGATGGTGGAGATGGCTTGAAGTGGAAGATATCTTGAGTTGCTTCAACTTGAAGAAACCTCTCCAATGGCAATGTATCTCTCTCTTTCTCCTCTGACTGGACTCTCTATCACCAACCCTTAACACTCCTCATGGCATTCTTTAAATAACAATTGTTGGATGCTTCTAGATTCATCTAGAAAGATCTAGAAAAGTCATGAACTTCTCCTTAAATGAGACTTTGAAAATCTCATATCCCTTGCTTCAAGCCTTCAATTCTATGCCAAATTGTCCTTACATGAGTTATTGAGTGATAAGGAATGCAAATCAGCCTTTAGTTTCACTTGTGTAGGGTTTTTCAATGTTACCTTCTTTTGCAAGCAACAAATTCCCAAAGGAACCTCATTTTTGGAGCCTCAAATGAAAAATCTATTTAGACCAAAGTTCTTAAAATAGTTTTTCCAATCAAAATGATATATTGGATGACCTATTTTGGATTTGTGGATCTCCCAAATCACTTTTCAATTTCAACTTTTCAAAGTTATAAGTCATTTTTAGTTCATTTTTGACCAATCATGGAATTTCATGCTATGAGCTTTTTCAACAATTTGTGACCTTCTTTCTAGACTTAAAATCACATTTTGAGCAACTTTCATGTTTTGAGTTTTTCCATTTGAGGCTTGGAAATAGGAGTTTTAGGCATTGGCTAAAATGACCTATAACTGACAAATGACCAAAATACCCCTGCCTTGTTCAAACCATAAGTTGAGTTCCACAAATCCAATCAAGGACTTCTACCACTCAAATTAAAGCTTAGAAGGTCCTCTTCAACATTCATGTTGACCAAGAAATCGTAGGAATCATCCTACTAGGGCAAAAGTTGTCTGCAAGTTGGGTTACTTTCAAGGACCCAGGTTCACACACCTCTGCTGACCTGTAATTTGTCAAAACCATAACTTAAGCTCTGTAACTCCTATCAAGGACTTCCACCACTCAAATTAAAGCTTAGAACAAGCTCTACAACATTCATGTTGTGGGGAAGATGAGATATCAATCACATCTAGAGCTAAAACTGCCTGGAAGATAGGGATCAAATTAGGGTTTTCTCACTGACAATCCTCAGAAACCCTAACTCAAAACTTCTCAAACTCCTCAATCATGATGAGTTGGCCTAGGAATCATCCTTATAACATCTCCATGCATCATTCCATGATCTCATGGCCCTTGGATTGGTCTCAACCTTCTCCAAATCTTCAGTTATCCTAGGGTTGACCTAGTCAAAACCCTAATTCTACCATTCATGGTTGAATCTTCTGAATTCTTGCACAATGACCTCTATGGACTTCATGATGGCTATCAAGACATCTCATAAGCTTTCTCAAAACATCTAGTCCATTCTCAAAGTCTCAGAATCATCTGAGGGGTACCCACAACTCTCAAGCTATGAAGCACACAACCTTGGTTTCAACCAATTCCTCTGAGGATCCCTTGAACTTTCTGATGAAGGTATCCATTTCCAAACACTCAATGAATGAATAATTGTTGGTCAAATTTTGGGGTGCAACAGCTGCCCCTATTCAAACGGCTTGAACCTGACTGGGTGAGAAGCGAACGGCTCTCAACCAATCAAGGTACAAGACGGTTGAATACCGGTAAGCCCGAAAATTTGCCAACTGCACAAGCACACGGTACTCTGCGGGGAACAAATCTTTGAATACTGCAACACTAGTTGCTCAACAACTAGCTGGAGAGATACTGATCTGACATCGCCGCCGGAAACAAACATCATTCTGAGAGACACTCGACATCGCCGTCGTACCAACATCATCTCTGCTGGGGATTTAAGGAGCCTGACATTGCCGTCGAACAAATCATAATCTGACCTCGCCGTCAAACAAACATTCAACCTCGCCGTCGAACAAAATACCACCCTGAACAAATCTGACCTGGGGTTCACCCCTGGTATAGTACACTTGCGTATTTGAACCTACTCCGCTGGGGATGAGAGACTCAACCGAGCACACTCTGATCTAGGGTTCACCCTCAGAACCATAACGAACATCGGAATACTACTGCACAATGATCCCGCTGTAGAACTTCAACACCAGAACTATATGAAACCCTGGCCCCTGGCCACTTCCAGCTTCAGCTAGAAAAGATCTTCAAGTTCTTCTGAAAACATCCTTGACCTTCAAGGATGTGAACTCTGCAGGAGGTATCTTCGACTTCAGTCTGAAGAAAGTGGTCCTTGGCCTTCAAGGATACATGGATCTACCTTCAGGCAACTCCGCCTCTGCTATAGAGCATCCGAGACTTCAGTCAGGGATATACTTCGGCCTTCAGTCCGAAAAATGAATCCTAGGTCATTCATAACCTTGGGGAGAACCTTGCCTTCAGGCACCTTCGCTTCAGCTTGGGAAATCTGTGACTTCAGTCAGAGAAACGGTGTCCTGAGCCATTCATGACTCTACGGGGATTCAAACACTTTGCCTTCAGGCAAAACTCCGCTTCAGCTGGAGAAACATCTTCGACTTCAGTCAGAAGAAAAACTATTCACTTGATCGCGCTCAATCATCACCTCAGGATAACTGACTTGGTCTTCAGACTCACACGAATCACTCTGTTGTATCTACAACCCTGGAACCTTGTCTTCAGCTACCTGTTGATTCTTCAACGCGGAAATCTGGACTCACCGGAACCTTCTGATATCGCCATCGGGCGCTTACGAAATCCATCTTCAGATTAGACATCGTGGTTGGAGCAGACATATCACGCTGCTGAGGACTTCAAGAATCATCTTGAACAAACAGATCCGTCGGGCATCTTCAAGAATCGTCCTGAACTAATAACCTTTCTGGAGCAAACATTCTGTTGGGAATTCCAGGAATCTTCCTGGGCAACTCTTGCTGGGTACGCTACTGGGGAGCTCAAGTATCATACTAATCAAAACAACTCGGGAAGCTGTACTGGGGTCTTAAGAATCGTCTTAAGCAAATGGCCCTGCTGAGGGATTTGAGAATCATCTCGAACTGAAGACTTTGCTGGGGATCTCAAAAATCATCTTGAGCGAGCGACTGCGGGGATCACACCGGGGTCTTTTAGAATCATCTAAGAAAACAACCTTGCTGGGGAGAACATCAAGAATCGCCCTAAGCAACCGGTCTTTCGGTAGTACACCTGTACAATAAGGATGATAATGATCTAGATCATGCTTATGATGCGTATGCTTCTGCGCTACGCCCCACACGGTGGGAATGATATGCATTTATGCTAAATGCCATGCAATCATGCACAATGCTATGCAATCATGCACAATGATGCGATCCCGTCAGCAAAATAAATGCCGAAGGGGGAAATCCTCCTGTCAAGGGGGAAGACCCACTCAGGTAGAGGAATCATCCTGCTGAGGGGAACGTGAACACGCCAATATCAATCAGGCTCTGTCTGGAGAATTGATCTTCCGCGAACTGCTGCAGGGGAACAGCTTCAGCTGACTGCGGCAGGGGATGAAGCTCTACGAGAACTTGGATCTGCTGATATCAATCACGAGAATGAACTGCGCGGCCGTCATGGCTACTCTTCTGGGGATGACCACTCTGTGGGGAACCCACTTCAGCTGTTCAATACTCCACTGGGGAAAAACCAATCATGATCTGATCAACTTCCAAGGACTCGGCTCTCTTGGACCTCTGCAAACTCGGCTTGAGGGAGGAGAAATCATTCTGCTTCGATGGAGAGAGTGCGACTCTGGGGGAAATACAGCATCGGCTGTTCTATGCTCTGCTGGGGAAAATTGATCATGGTCTGATCAACTTCCAAGGATTCCGCTTTTCTGCGGACTTAGCCGGGGAGAGAAATCATTCTACTTCATTGGAGAGTACGACTCTGATGGGGAATTCGATTTCACTGGGGAAGAACGAATCATCTGACTTCGGGGGAGAGTACAACTCTGCAGGGGAATACAACATCAGTTGTTCCAACACTCTACTGGGGAAGCGGGAATCGTCCATCTTCAGGAGAGAGCATAACCCTGGTGAGGAAACCTAATTCCACTGGAGACTTCAGTCTGGCACCATCAGTTACTGCATACTTCAGTATATGACTAGCTTCCTGCGAAACCTGCACTTGTGACCCGGTGCTGGGGAAACACCTGCTTCGGTGACTTTACTGGGGAAAACACGAGCTTCGGCACCCGAACACTTCTATGAACTCTGCACTTGTGACCCGGTGCTGGGGATAATCATCATGCTTCAGCGCTTGACTCAGCCGATGAGGTGACATTCCTTCAGGACGCGTCTGCTTGGGGGAAGAGAATCATCTCTGCATGGGGAGACATATCAATGCTCACTATTCTGATTCTGATTCTGCGGAGGAGAGACTACTGAACTCTGCTGAAGAAAGAGGACTCATCCTGCTTCGGGGATACGCACGGCACATCTTCTGGCAAGGTGCTACACCTGCAACAACACAAACAAACAGACAAGATACCCTCCTCAAAGGGGCCTATCCAGGTTATTATCTCGTGACAATGTCCAGTTAGTTAATTGTTTCAACAATCGATGGGCTTAGGCCCGCAAGTTTATGTATGCGCATTTTATCAAAAAACACATCGGCGTTCTCACTCGCAAACAAAACAGATAAATGCTAAACAGACAAGTAGGATTGCTGAATAATGTGCATTTTATTGATGATGAACCCCTGAATGGGCAAAAATGTTTTACAACAGAGGCAAGCTCCTGGAATGAGGAAGCCACGCAAAAAAGAAAACATAAATATACATCAGTATATACAAATGTCGGCAATCGAGGCGTAGACGAACACCATGAGTTGATCCCTCTAAGACCCACTCGACTTCGATACTTCACCGATGCTTCAGCTTTGGAAGAGATTGATTCAGATAAACGGCCCTCAGGTCTTCCGAACCACTAAACAATGAAAGTCCATACGCGGAACGCAGTCATTTGCTTATTCAAATCCCTAACTTTTGCGTGAACCGCCCTTTCGGGTTTTCAGTTCACCGGGATACCCTTTTTTGCCGAAGCCGCCCAGTGTAGGTTTTCGACTTCGCGGGTGTACATTTTTTCAATATATCCCTATTTTTTGCCCGAACCTTTTATTCTGTTTTTGGTTCGCCGGGATGCCCCTTTTTTGCCTGGACTCTTTCTTTTTTGTCCAGCGGGTCGCTTTCAAGCAAAGTATTTTTTAACTGCGTCCGCGTTCACCGGGGATGCAAAATCTTCACCATCCATCATGGACAACAACAAAGCTCCTCCTGAGAAGACCTTGCTGACGACATACGGCCCTTCGTAATTCGGAGTCCACTTGCCCCGGTGATCGGAGTGTGGCGGAAGAATCTTCTTCAGGACGAGATCACCCGTCTGAAAGCTTCGAGGACGCACCTTCTTATCATAAGCTTTCTTCATTCGGCTTTGGTACAGGCGACCAAATGCAATCGATGCTAACCTCTTCTCGTCCATCAGGCTGAGCTGGTTCAGGCGATTCGTCACCCATTCTGCCTCATCAAGTTTCACATCAACCAAAACTCGCAAAGAGGGAATCTCCACTTCTAGCGGTAGGACAGCTTCCATACCGTACACCAAGGAGAAAGGAGTTGCCCCGGTCGACGTACGCACCGTCGTACGATAACCGTGCAAGGCAAACGGCAGCATCTCGTGCCAATCTTTATACGTCACAACCATCTTCTGAACAATCTTCTTGATGTTCTTGTTGGCCGCTTCAACGGCGCCATTCATCTTCGGCCGGTAAGGAGACGAGTTGTGGTGTTCGATCTTGAAGCTCTGGCACAGCTCCTTCATCATCTTATTATTCAAATTCGAACCATTATCAGTAATGATCCGCTCGGGAATTCCATAGCGACAGATGATGTCCCTCTTTATGAACTTAGCTACCACCTGCTTGGTCACGTTAGCGTACGAGGCTGCCTCCACCCACTTGGTGAAGTAGTCGATAGCTACCAGAATGAAACGATGACCATTGGATGCGGTGGGCTCGATCTTACCTATCATGTCGATGCCCCACATGGAGAACGGCCAAGGGGAGGACATGACATTCAATGGGCACGGCGGCACATGAACTTTATCAGCGTAAATCTGGCATTTATGACATTTCTTCGCGAATCTGAAGCAATCCGACTCCATAGTCAACCAGTAATATCCTGCTCTCAGGATCTTTCTCGTCATGGCATGCCCGCCGGCGTGCGTACCAAATGTGCCCTCATGGACTTCTTCCATGAGCACACTTGCTTCCTTCTCATCTACACATCTGAGTAGCACGAGATCGTGGTTTCTCTTATACAGCACTCCATCAGGATTGAGGTAAAAGTTTCCAGATAGCCTCCTCAGAGTCTTCTTATCCTGAGTTGACGCACCCGCAGGATACTCCTTAGTCATAAGGAAGGTCTGGATGTCGTGGAACCATGGCTTGCCGTCAGTGGCATCTTCGATTGCGAACACATATGCTGGTCTGTCAAGACGCGAAAGAACAATGCTTGGAGCCTCATTCCAAAGATTGACCTTATACATTGAAGCCAACGTGGCTAAAGCATCAGCCATTTGATTTTCAGCCCGGGGTACATGATGAAGTTCTACTCGGTCAAAGAACGGAAGCAGCCTCCTGGCGTAATTCATGTACGGCACTAGATTCGGTTGACGAGTTTCCCACTCCCCTTTGATCTGATTGATTACAAGCGCTGAGTCACCATATATGTCTAGATTCTTGATTCTCAAATCAATTGCCTCTTCTAGACCCATAATACACGCTTCGTACTCGGCTTCGTTGTTGGTAACTGGAAACGTCAGTCTCGCAGTAAACGGGATGTGGGATCCGTGAGGAGTCGTGATGATAGCCCCGATACCACTTCCATAGGAATTAACCGCTCCGTCGAATATCAACTTCCACTGAGACTTCCTATCCGGCCCCTCATCGGGCAATGGCTCATCGCAATCCTTTGCTTTGAGAAACATAATGTCCTCGTCAGGGAACTCGAACTTCATCGGCTGATAGTCTTCGATCGGCTGTTCGGCAAGGTAATCAGACAATACGCTCCCCTTGATGGCTTTCTGAGAGACGTACTGAATATCATATTCTGTTAACACCATCTGCCATCTGGCAATCCTGCCCGAAAGAGCCTGCTTCTCGAAGACGTACTTGATCGGATCCATCTTCGAAATCAGCATAGTGGTGTGGTTGAGCATATACTGTCGTAGACGTTTGGCAGCCCAAGCTAATGCACAACACGTCTTTTCCAGCATCGAGTATCGAGATTCACACTCAGTGAACTTTTTACTCAAATAATAAATGGCATGCTCTTTTCTGCCCGTCTCGTCGTGCTGACCGAGAACACACCCCATACTATTCTCCAGAACTGTCAAGTACATGATTAATGGCCGTCCAGCCACTGGGGGTATCAAGATTGGAGGTTCTTGAAGATACTGCTTTATCTTATCGAATGCCTTCTGGCAATCCTCATTCCAAGTAATCGCCTGATTTTTCTTTAACAATTTGAACATCGGTTCACAAGTGGCCGTGAGCTGAGAAATAAACCTTGCAATGTAGTTTATTCGGCCCAAGAAACCACGAACTTCTTTTTCTGTTTTCGGCGCTGGCATCTCTTGGATAGCTTTTATCTTCGCAGGGTCAACTTCAATACCTCGTTCACTAACGATAAACCCCAATAACTTTCCGGACCGCACTCCGAAAGTGCACTTGTTAGGATTCAGCCTCAGCTTGAACTTCCTAAGCCTTTCAAACAGCTTCAGCAAATTGACCAGATGCTCATCCTCCGTTTGGGATTTTGCAATCATGTCATCAACATAGACCTCGATCTCATGATGAATCATATCATGAAACAAAGTTACCATTGCTCGCTGGTAAGTGGCCCCTGCGTTCTTCAGACTGAAGGGCATTACCTTGTAGCAAAACGTGCCCCAGGGGGTAATAAACGTCGTTTTCTCCATGTCCTCCGGCGCCATCTTAATCTGATTGTAACCGGAGAAGCCATCCATGAACGAAAACACGGAAAACTGGGCTGTATTGTCGACCAACACATCGATATGAGGCAACGGGAAATCATCCTTAGGGCTCGCCCTATTCAAATCCCGATAATCGACGCACATGCGTACCTTACCGTCCTTCTTCGGTACAGGCACTATGTTGGCGACCCACGGAGGGTAAGTGGTAACGGCTAGAAATCCTGCGTCCAACTGCTTCTGGACCTCTTCTTTGATTTTTACAGCCATGTCTGGTCTCGTCCTCCTGAGCTTCTGCTTGACTGGAGGGCAATCTTCTCGCAACGGCAAGCGATGCACCACGATATCTGTGTCAAGTCCGGGCATATCCTCATATGACCAAGCAAAGACGTCACTATACTCTCGAAGCATCTCGACCAGTCTATGCTTGACATCATTCTGCAGCGCAGCCCCTACTCTGACATTTCTGACGAGCTCCTCAGAACCCAGATTTATGATCTCAATATCCTCTTCATGAGGCAGAATAACCTTCTCCTCTTGTCTCAACAAGCGGGCCAACTCTTCCGGAAGGTCTTCGTCTTCATCAATCTCATCCTCGGCTTGATAGATCGGGCAATCAAAGTCGTAGTGAGCCGTAGAGGGTCCAGAGTCGATGTCATCTGTTACGTGGATCCTGCAATAACAAGGGTTAAGTTTAAAGCAGGAATATGCAGGTTAGCACGAACCTCGTTGCCATTTTGCTGTTTTTCAAAACAAACATAAAATATGAATAACAGAGAACACAATATTTGATTACGAAGAAAACGCCTTTTATTTATTAACAAAATGCATACACATAATCCAACAAGGCCCTGACAGTAAAACCACTATGCCCCGGGCAGGACATAGGGTTGTACAAAGATTGTAAAAAGCAAATCATTACTCTTCACTTGTCAGCTCGATAATCTCCTTGATGGTCCAGTTGTGGAGGCGTTCGCCTGGCTTGCTCGGTTGAATCCAGGCGTCAAGATCACAATCACTGTCCCCGCTGTCCTCCGACGCAGCGTTGATACTCTCGAAGATTACTCCCCCCTTGGTGAATAAGATCGGCCCTTTCCCACGAGACGAGCTACCAGAAGAAGATGAAGCTTCAGCTTCAGGAGAATATCCCAATCCAAACTTATCCTGTTTGAATGGTATATCCAAGACATGCCCCCAGCCTGGGGTGGAACCAGCTTCGACAACAGCCCTAGCTTCCTTAAACGAAGAGAGGTTCACCTCTTGCTTCTCTGTAACAACGGGAGCTACCTCCTTCACCCTGACGGTTTCAAACGCCTGGCAAAGAGTCTCATGGATCTCACCATCCATTTCGACATATTTAAAGGACGACAGGTGGCTTACCATGATGTCCTCCTCTCCACAAACTGTCACTATGCTGCCCCCAACAGCATATTTAAGCTTCTGATGCAGCGTGGACGTCACGGCACCAGCAGAATGGATCCACGGCCGACCTAAGAGGCAACTATAGGCGGGCATGATATCCATGATATAGAACACCGCATTAAACGTCTCTGGACCAACTTGAATTGGCAGGGTCAATTCTCCGAAGACGTGGCGCTTGGTTCCGTCAAAAGCCTTCACGACCAGATCACTGGGCGTGCACAGCAGTCCCCGGGTATCCAACTTCATCAGTGCCTTCTTCGGAAGCACGTTAAGCGAGGAACCCGTATCTACTAGGACATGTGACATAATCGTGCCTCTGCACTCTATCGAGACGTGCAAGGCATTGTTGTGATCTCTTCCCTTGGGCGTCAGCTCCAGGTCTGTAAATCCCAGCCCATTACCAGCGTTGACATGGGCTACCACTTCCTCGAGTTGATTAACTGATATCTCCTGCGGCACGTATGCAGCATTCAATACTTTCAGCAACGCGTTGCGGTGCGCTTCAGAACACAGCAACAGGTTAAGAATCGAGATCTTCGACGGAGTCTGGTGAAGATGATCTACAATCTTGTAGTCACTTTTCCTGATCAGTCGCATGAACTCTTCTGCATCTTTAACCAACAAGTCTTTCTCTGCCCCTGCAGGGACCTCTTCAACAGCTTTACCTTTGCCCTTGTCCACAGCGTCAGCTCGGACTACCTTCTCTGCTGCGACCTCTGCCGGTGCGAACACTCTACCACTTCTGGTGATACCACTGACTTCAGCCAGATTCTGCGCAGTTGATCCGGACGGCTCAAGCTCTATTTTCTGACCATTACAATAAACCTCGGCGCCATAATGCCATGGAACGGCATTGGTGCTCTCGAACGGGATCGGTCCGGCTCTGGTGATGGTAATAGTAGGCGGACGAGGTGCAGAAATAGTGATAGGGTGGCGAGGAATGGTAATAGTAGCAACTTCGTCCGCCTGCTTCAGCACGACTTCCCCTGACGCATTCTCAATGCTTCGACTGAACTGCAAAATACCCTCGGTCATCAGACTTTGGATACTTTCACTCAACTGCTCACACCCATCAGGAAGTGTAGCACAAGCCATGCAAAACTCTCCACACCCGGGAAAGAAGCCCTTCTTTAGCAGCTTAGCTTTAACAAAGCTCAACGGCGTCTTCAGATCTTTGACATCAGTCAGCAAGTCTGAATCCTCTTCAGAGATAACAGCATTTACTCCGCCCCCCCTATGATGAGGCATAGGATTCTTGGTGACGTTGGGCACGCTGTCAGAAAAGTTGATAACCTTGGCGTCGACCAAGTCCTGGACTTTGTGCTTAAAAGCTTTGCAATTCTCAACTGTATGGCCAGGTGCCCCAGAATGAAATTCACAAGTAGCATTAGCATCGTACCCCGGTGGTGGTGCCCCTGTCAAGGGAGCCAATGTCCTTTTCTGAACTAATTGGAGCTGAAGCAGCGTCTGCAGAAGCTGTGCATATGACATAGGAGGAGTTTCCAAATGACGGTTTGCGAGGGGACCCCGATTCTGATATCTCTTATATCCCGGATTATTCTGTTGCTGAGGCTGCTGCTGCGGCTGCGGGGGAGCAACTGGGATGTTTATGCTAGCGATCTGAGACTGAGGGCCCTTGCCCTTTCTCCTAGCATTAGTGACAGCACTGGCCTCGCCCTCTCGACGCTTGCCAGTATAGGGTTTCTTGCTAGCTCCTCCCGCTGAGGATGATTCGCCTTGAATCTTTCCGATCTTTATACCATTTTCAACATGCTCGCCCAAAGTGATGAGGGCCGAGAATGTTCCGGACATGCCACTAATCAGCTTCTCATAATATACTCCGGGAAGAGTAGCCACGAACATCTGTACCAACTCACGCTCAACCATCGGCGGTTGAACCCGAGCAGCCAATTCACGCCACCGCTGGGCGTACTCCTTGAAGCTTTCATTGCTCCGCTGCGAGAGATTCTGAAGCTGAACTCGGTTGGGGGCCAAGTCGCTATTATACTGATAGTGGAGAACAAACGCTTCAGCGAGATCTTTCCACGTGCGCACAGCAGCGGGTTCCAAACCCATATACCATTCAAGCGATGGGCCAGAAAGACTATCCTGAAAGAAGTGCATCAGCAACTTCTCATCATCAGAATAAGCGGACATCTTTCTGTAATAAGATCGGAGGTGAACACGGGGACAAGTAGTGCCCTTATACTTCTCAAAGATAGGCACCTTAAACTTGTGAGGTACTTTAAAGTCAGCAATCAACCCAAGTTTGGACATGTCAACGCCCAATGTGTTCTGATTTTCTATATCTCTCATTTTATCTTCCAGCGCCTTGAACCTGAGTCGAGCTTCAGCAGTCAACTCAGCCTCTACACCTCTCTGAGAGAAAATGTCGTCCTGATGGTCCTCCAGCCACGGTTGAGGCACCACCATATTTCCTGCACCAACATTGCCGTTGACCGGCCCCACGGTAACATTGGCTCCCAAACCACCATTGACGGCGCCCGCCGCATTAAGTCCGAGATTAGTCATAAGATTGCCGTTAGCACTACCGTTGCCCCCGGCAGCAGGAACAACGTTCTGTGGAGTATCCCCTTGAGGAGGAGTAGGTACGGCCCCGCCGTGAAGTATTCCATTACTATCAACCCTGGAGATGAGAGGTTGAACCAAAGTACGAAGCTGATCTTGCCCATTCGCAACTACTTGCATCAGCTCCATAAAACGATCCATCCTTTCACGAAGCTCCTGAACATCTGACTGTACTTGGTCCATGATTCTCGTCTGATTGGCGCGAGTTGAGTAACGGTGGATGAACCTTTGATCAATCCTGGAGATCGAAAGCAGCTCGGAACCTGAGTACCTGAAAAACCTGTCAAGATTAAGGGTTAGGAAAAGCAACAGAATGTATGTCATGCAAGAATGCTTCATGCAAATGCATGCGTGTGTCTGCGTGCTTGAGAGATTTCCCCCGATCCTGGCACATGCTGACAATAATAAGGAGAGAAATCCAGGCCCAATCATGGAAACAGTAACCTCACATCAGATTCGACACACCAAGGACCGAGAACTCATACGTAACAGTCTTTCTGAGAACGGCTGCAGTAACACAATAAGAGGCGTGAGATCCTGGATCGGGGAAGCGGTACCTGTCACAGACACACGCTAATGGAATGATTATGCAAGCTAATGCAAAATGCAGGTATGCAACAATATATCCAGGTGGCTGCTGTGGAGAATCGGTGTCAACAGTCGCTGATGAGAAGGAAACCCCGGTGTAAACCCACTGATCTGATCTGTTGAGAATAACCATCTGATAGGATCGAGATCAAACTTCTGCTCTGTCAAGAACGAAAGTCTGATAATAAAGACCCCGGATGCAAGATCAAGGAATATCTGTTGATGAAGTCTTCGGACCCCAAATCATAAATCTGCCCTCTCAAGAACAAAAATACAGCTGCTGATGAGATCTTCAAACCCCACTCAAAAATCTGCCCTGTCAAGAACAAAATAACAACTGCTGACGAGATCCTCAGACCCCACTCAAAAATCTGCTCTATCAAGAACAAACCACTGATGATAATACTTTGATCAAAGCCTGCTCTATCAAGAACAGACAAACACCCGACGATAAGATCCTCTGATCAAACCCTTGCTCTATCAAGAACATCTCTGCAACTGAGAACCCAACATAACTGATTTACTGTCAAGAAAACCAGGTAGTCTGGAGGCCAAAGTTTCCTGCAATATCCCAACCCCACTCACAGGTATGATGGACCTAATCCACGGACAAAGGTACGGCATCCTATGCGGTCGTCAGCGTCACAGACATTCATGAGTGACAATACGATTCCCAGAAGGAGTGGCATCATCAAGTCATGAAGAGGCCTCTCTTAGCTGACTTCCAAATGATCGGTCCCCAGAGTCGACAATCCTCACGTCTGGACTCCCTTCAGATCCTCAGGACCGGAAAGGAGCACCTCTGCAAGAATCTCGTCTGAGCGCAGATTTTCGTAGGGAACTGTGCCTGCTCAGCAGACAGGTTCGTCTACTACTTCTCCGCAACTATATCTAGGTGTGTACTCAAGCCCAGGTCCGGCTTTTCACTCACAGTAACATCCCTCTCCCACAGCAGCACAGATAATCATATCAAACTGGAAATAAATGCGGGAAATAAAATGCGGGAAGTAAAAATGCGATAAATAAACGCAACCCAACAAGCAAACACACAAACGATAGGATTGACTCGCGTAGGGGATGGGAAACGGTCCCAGCATAAGGGATGGGAAGAGTCCCTAGATGCAAGAAGTCCCCAGCAGAGTCGCCAGCTGTCGCTTGCGCGAAAATAAGGTGCCGGCAAAACAGAAGAGTCGCCACCTTTCGTTATTTATCCCTCAGAGCGGGAAAGGAAACGATCGGAAAAACCTGACGAAAAAGGGTAAGACAAGGTCATCGCAACCATTGTCTGGGTTCGGGAGTCGGTTACGCAAGGGGAAGGTATTAGCACCCCTCACGTCCGTCGTACTCGACGGGATCCTCGCTTGTTGTTTACTTGGACGGGTTGGTTATAATCTATCTACCTATCAAGGCTGGCTGAAAAGAAAAGAAAAATGACTCGGCAAAGCATCGCGCTTTATGCCTACGTATTCCCGTCTGGAACGAGAAATCAGAGTCAACGTAGTTCGGCTAACTACGGGGGAAGGTTGCTCGCTAGGATATCGCATCCTATGCCTACGTACTTTCATCTGGTATGAAAGATCAGAGCAAACGTAGTTCGGGAAACTACGGAATAGAATGGCTCAACTAGGAGGGAGACTATCAAGTCCTACTGTTATCATGCCATGGATTCATCCTATGGTTGAGGTTTGAACAGGGAACTCCTAGATGTTATCATGCATAGGTTTCAACCTAAAAGTCTATCATCAAATCCTCATCAGAGGAAATGAGAGTCCTAAGGGATCATGTCAATGATACATGGAAACAGACAAAAACATCAGCTTTAACAGTAAAGTGCATGCAATGCAAGTGAGGGAGGAAATGTGTGTGGGGCTTCAGCCTCCACAAGCTCGTCTCGACCTCAAGCCAGTCATGAAATAACAGCAATCATACTGAAGATAAATAACATGCTATCAAGCAATATACAGATAAAGGAAATGAAGTTGCCATCAGGCAAACAAAACACACATGCTTGAGAAAGAATCATCTATTCTCTAACCCTAATCCTAATCACAGAATCTGAACAAATCTAAACAAAGCTCTCAAGCAAACCCTAACAAGAGAATTCAATCCCAGTCTCCAAGCTTCAGAACAAGCTTACCAAAGACAGGGAGCTAAGCAATCAGACTCATAGTGTCTTCCTCAGGAAAGCACTAAGAGGTGTATACTCAGGAGTCATACCCTATGTGGCTCAACCACTGTGATCAGTTTACATTCCTCCTCAGGAGAAATTAAACTCACAAGCAGGCTCCAACATCACTGGATATTTAGGAAATCCTATCTGAACTAGTGGAACTAAGTGAATAGACTCATAGGACCTTCCTCAGGAAAGTACTAGGAGGCTTCCACTTAGGAGTTGTATCCTATGTGGTTCAACAACTGTGATCAGTTTACATTCCTCCTCAGGAGAAATTAAACTCACAAGTTGGCTCCGACATCATTGGATACTTGAGAAATCCTAGATAAACTAATGGAACTAAGTGAATAGACCCATAGGACCTTCCTCAGGAAAGTACTAGGAGGCTTCCACTTAGGAGTTGTATCCCATGTGGCTCAACAACATGTGATCAGTTTACATTCCTCCTCAGGAGAAATTAAACTCACAAGTTGGCTCCAACATCATTGGATACTTGAGAAAGAGGTGAGAAGAAAGAATGAAAGTCATTCATAGTGCCTTCCTCAGGAAAGTACCATGAACTTCCTTCAAACTTCAGGATCTCAAACCTCACAGACAGGGAATAAGCCAAGCTCTGGGTCTCTGAATCTTGATCTACAATATTCTCTTCATGATGCTCTCCATCAATATCTTCAAGGCAACACAAGCCCCTCAACAAATTCCTCACAATGAACCCCAAAGATGAACAGATAACCACAGGGGAGACAAAATCAATAGGCAACTTCAGAAAATACCTAAGAAATACTAAACTAATGGGGAAAAATCTAACAATTATTCACAAGGGTCCTCAACACCTACTCATAACATCTACAAAGGTTTCTACCTAAAAATCAAGATAAAACTCAATCATAGAAAGTGATTCATCACCTAAACACATTCTAAACCCTAATCAGGATACCCTGAATCTACCCTAATTAAACTAATCAAAATTAATTCTAAAAAATCTAGAAAAAATCCTATGGGGAACTATGATTCATCATCTAATTGCACAAAAAAGAATGGATAAAAAAGACTAAGGGAAGATCCTAAAACAATTCCTACAAAATCAAATACCAAATTAAGACTATTAAAAGGCTATTTATTTGGAAAATCTATTAAAAATATTAAACCTAAAAATAAAATCTCATTTTTATTTTTATAATTTTCTACACATTTTCATCTAATTATAGAAAAAAGAAGAAGTCAAAAATCATTTTTTATCATTTTTTAATGAATTAAACAAAACAGAAAATATTAAAGAACAAATAAAAGAAAATAAAAACAATTAAAATGAATTAAGGGAGGGGGGTATGAAAAGCAATGCACGCCAGTTAAAAATGAATGGGCCAACAATAAGGGGGGTGGGGATAGCACATAAGCCCAGAACGCCCCTTTAAGTGAAACGCCGCGTTTCACTCAATTTGAATCTTCCCTCTCTTTCTCAGATTAAACCAAGGCCGTTGGATTAGGTGAATTAGTCAATCTCTGGAACGAATCCAATGGCTATTGCTCATCGTCCCAAACGCGAATTAGGGTTTTCAGACCCTCCTCTCATGCAATCAAATTCGAGCTCCTCTATCTCTCTCCACAGGCCACGGCTTCACTCGACTCAAACATGAAAAATGCCCTACTACTCAAGCTCTACACAACCATACGTACAGTTTCTCTTAATTCCTCGTGAATAATCCCAACAGAAGCCTTCAATGTATTGGTACACCCATGTTCAACTGACATCAACCTTCATCAAACTTCAGTCCAATGATCTACAGATGCTCTACATGATACCCTAGCTATTATACACTAATTCTTGATGATTAAAACTAACAATCTACACAGTTCTTGCAAATCAAAGATTCCTACACCTGCCATGGAACCTCATGGAACAGGCTGTAACTCTCAGGGATTGATCCTCTACCCTAACACATTAATTCTATGGCTATAAAACTAATTGAAACTCATTAAATTAAGAGGTACAAAGGGAAGAAAGAACCTGTCAAAGGGATGATGGTGAGGCTCGAGGGGATGCTTGCAGACCTTGGAATTGGTTCAAGATGATCCTACAATGGTCCTCAACCTTCTGTTTGCACTTATGATGGTGGAGATGGCTTGAAGTGGAAGATATCTTGAGTTGCTTCAACTTGAAGAAACCTCTCCAATGGCAATGTATCTCTCTCTTTCTCCTCTGACTGGACTCTCTATCACCAACCCTTAACACTCCTCATGGCATTCTTTAAATAACAATTGTTGGATGCTTCTAGATTCATCTAGAAAGATCTAGAAAAGTCATGAACTTCTCCTTAAATGAGACTTTGAAAATCTCATATCCCTTGCTTCAAGCCTTCAATTCTATGCCAAATTGTCCTTACATGAGTTATTGAGTGATAAGGAATGCAAATCAGCCTTTAGTTTCACTTGTGTAGGGTTTTTCAATGTTACCTTCTTTTGCAAGCAACAAATTCCCAAAGGAACCTCATTTTTGGAGCCTCAAATGAAAAATCTATTTAGACCAAAGTTCTTAAAATAGTTTTTCCAATCAAAATGATATATTGGATGACCTATTTTGGATTTGTGGATCTCCCAAATCACTTTTCAATTTCAACTTTTCAAAGTTATAAGTCATTTTTAGTTCATTTTTGACCAATCATGGAATTTCATGCTATGAGCTTTTTCAACAATTTGTGACCTTCTTTCTAGACTTAAAATCACATTTTGAGCAACTTTCATGTTTTGAGTTTTTCCATTTGAGGCTTGGAAATAGGAGTTTTAGGCATTGGCTAAAATGACCTATAACTGATAAATGACCAAAATACCCCTGCCTTGTTCAAACCATAAGTTGAGTTCCACAAATCCAATCAAGGACTTCTACCACTCAAATTAAAGCTTAGAAGGTCCTCTTCAACATTCATGTTGACCAAGAAATCGTAGGAATCATCCTACTAGGGCAAAAGTTGTCTGCAAGTTGGGTTACTTTCAAGGACCCAGGTTCACACACCTCTGCTGACCTGTAATTTGTCAAAACCATAACTTGAGCTCTGTAACTCCTATCAAGGACTTCCACCACTCAAATTAAAGCTTAGAACAAGATCTACAACATTCATGTTGTGGGGAAGATGAGATATCAATCACATCTAGAGCTAAAACTGCCTGGAAGATAGGGATCAAATTAGGGTTTTCTCACTGACAATCCTCAGAAACCCTAACTCAAAACTTCTCAAACTCCTCAATCATGATGAGTTGGCCTAGGAATCATCCTTATAACATCTCCATGCATCATTCCATGATCTCATGGCCCTTGGATTGGTCTCAACCTTCTCCAAATCTTCAGTTATCCTAGGGTTGACCTAGTCAAAACCCTAATTCTACCATTCATGGTTGAATCTTCTGAATTCTTGCACAATGACCTCTATGGACTTCATGATGGCTATCAAGACATCTCATAAGCTTTCTCAAAACATCTAGTCCATTCTCAAAGTCTCAGAATCATCTGAGGGGTACCCACAACTCTCAAGCTATGAAGCACACAACCTTGGTTTCAACCAATTCCTCTGAGGATCCCTTGAACTTTCTGATGAAGGTATCCATTTCCAAACACTCAATGAATGAATAATTGTTGGTCAAATTTTGGGGTGCAACACCTTCACAACTCCTTATTGTTTTGCCAACACAAAAAAATTATCGAAATAAAAAATGGATTAAAAAATAATAATATTGATGGGTTATTAAAATTGGGGATCCCGTTCAGAAAAAGAGTATTCCCATTCATAGTAAATATACATTTTGTTCATAAGGAGAACCACATAGTAAATATGATTGTCGAGGCTTAAAGATGGTAGCATGTGGTAGCTTTGCCCTTCTTCAATATTCTTCTAAAGGAGAACCACATAGCTTAAATATCTTATGCAGCTGTTCCACCTATGAAGCATGAAAGCATATTATATCAGAAACTATAGTATGAAATTGCTTACTTTCTGTATCACCCAATCTCGATCCAGTGGTCAGTGATGTGGTAACTAATGAGTCTTGCATTAAATGTCATATAATTTTTACAAAACAAGAAGTTTCTAGGGAATTATTTTGCACACATTTTACCAAACACTGCTAAACCATTTTCTGCAATAAAATAATAATGAATATCAATATCTTTTGAAGTAAAGTAACTAAAATTAGTGTTACTTTTCCAACTAGCATACACTACTGTTTTGTTGTTTGTCATAAGCATTCCAGTGATGATTTAAGAGAAATACATTTATCACACTTTAGTGGTATTATCAGTTTATCACCCTCGGCCAAAATAATCTTAGCTCCAGTCAACTTTTAAATCATAGAGAAACTTTGTCTAGATCATACACAATAACTTGTCTAGATCATGAACAAATAGCAACTTACCAGTCATGCATAACACCAGTAAAACCTCTATCTAGTATGAGAGGAAGTGAATTAGTAGCCCTGGCAGGAATAACATTCAAATTCAAAAGTGATTTTATGTTTGCTATGGACATTACATAAAATTGTTTCAACTATCACCAAGATATCTTATCTTACAAGAAATTGTACCTTGTATGCCTTGGAAATAAGTATAGACCATATCTTTAACATTGCTATGTTTGCTATCTGCATCAGTTCATGAACTGTGTATAATCCATGTTGAGCTGAGACAATGCTATCCATTGTAGATTTATCAGAAGCCATATTAGCTCTACTGATTACTATCTCATTGCATTGCTCATTAAGCTTTTTCTCTCTTGCCTCAAGCATCTTTACTATCACCCATACCAAGAATGTTGCAGCTCCCTTTCCAACCCATTGCCTGCATTGCAAAACTCAATCATAAACAATGTAGCACCATTTGATAGGTACATAATAGTGTAAGAAAATAAGAACTTACATATAGGTGATTATTAGAGATGCAGCAAGAACAACAAGAGTATTTATTGGTCTTTCCCATGTGAATATTTCTTGTAACCAAGGGACCACATTTTTAAGCGGCTTTAGTAGTTCCTGTGCAATAAAATCAGCAAACAATGGTTAAGTCCATGCACAAACATGGCTGTATCAACAAAAATTCTTACCGTTAGAACCAGAACACTGTCGATGACTCCTTCCTCCTTTAATTCTTCAGTGGTAGCTTTTGCAACGAGAGCTTTCTTTTCTTCCTCCCTAGATTGTTTAATAGCACACTCCAACGAGGGAGTTAGAGCCAGAACATTGTCAGTGACTCCTTTCTCCTTTAATTCTTCAGTGGTAGCTTTTGCAGGAACTTTCTTTTCGTCCTCCCTAGATTTTTTAATACCAGACTCTAGTGAGAAACTATCGTCTAAAACATCCATATACTTTTGTCTGCTGGAATCACCTCTTCTTCAATCAAACCGGAGACTACATGGCCAGCAATGTTCATACTCCTTAGTATAGAACTTGCACTACATGGCTGTCCACTCTTAACCTTTTTGAGCACATCAGGAAGCTCTTCTAGCACATAATCACCCTTTGGTATTTCATTATAGAAGGAAAATATTAAGAATTTTGTTGGGACAGGAGGTGATATTCTCAGCATTTCCCTTGCTGCATGAAGCCTTATGATTCCTAATATTGTCCTTGCATGCATCTCCCATGTTTGTATTGGACATTTTATCTGGTACTTTGATAAAAACTGGCGGAGAAACATTATTTCCCTTATCAATGCTAGCCAATGGTCGCGTCTTGTAGAACTTGTAAGCTCTGGAAACTCCAGCACAACTCCCTCCGATCTGGAAAACTCAGAAGGTTGTTTTTTCACTCCACTAAGGTGGTATGAACAACACTATATAATCGAAACTGCTATGCTATAATAACAGTGTACATATTTAACGCAACAAAAAAAAAGATATGGATATAATAGAAACTGCTAATCTATAATAATATTGTAGTGTGCTTACAAATCAGAAGATTCAATCACTATGCCCTTGTCAAACAGTTGGGCTCCCCATGGACCTGTGGCAGATGGTTTAACACTCTGCTCAATATCCTTAGATATGTCTACTTTGAGAGCATCTTCATACTTTATTACTCCCGAAGTCTCGAAGTAAAGGGAATAATTGGTCAGTGTAAGCCTACCTGAGTGACAATAAGAAGAGTAAAATTCACACTTACCTAAAAATAAATTAACTTAATAGATTCTAATGCACTATAAAAATAAATGAAATGATAGACCAAACTGCAGACCAGGCCAACTTGTCGATCCAATGTGGCGAATTACTCTCTGAGAGCTGGCTGTTCCTTCTACATGTAATATATATTTGTTTTCGGCTAGTTCCACACCAGTTGGAATTTCCTGTTTCTGCAAATGTCTTATGCACCTATGGAATCATGAATTTGAAAATAAAGGATAGTAAGCTTGTTGGCCTCAACCTGAAGTTATGTTAATGTATTAATTTTTTGAATTCAAGATAATTATCTGCTATCAGATCAAAGCATTACTTGCTCATCTCTTTCAAGAACATGTCATATGCTGGATAATGCAGTTGGAAGCCCGTTGGTGCAGTTAACGATTCAAAAGTAAACCTTCCATTTGTTACATCCGCAGCTAATGAAACTAATGATCCCAACCATACAAATGCATCCTCTCCAACACTCCGTTCATTCGTAACCTGGTTTGGTAATTTATGAAAATATGATCAGAAAACAAATTGTTCAAAGCAAGAGTAAGTAACTAGTTACCATCATTCTGATCCATCGTAAAACTTCCTGTATCAACATAATAGATGTGAACAAAACTAAAGATAATAAAGAACAGATAAGGAACAATATGGGCATTAATCATAGTATTTATTTCATTGGGTACATTGTATCAATCCAATACTCTGCCAAGTTATATAATTCAAAACTCGTTCAGCAATAATACAAGGCAAACTTTTCTGCACATATATTCTTTAAGACGGGCCTGGAGGTATAGTATCTGACTGTATTTAGCAAATCAACAGATATTAGAAATCTGCAACACAAGACAGTTTGATTTTGATGGGAAAATACTACATATGACAGGTTTGAGACTCTGAGTAAACACTACATACAAACATGGTTTCTGACAGGAAGATGAAATATAGAAAATTTCATGTAAAATTAAAAGAAAACAGAAGGAAAAATGAAATAACAAATTAACCTGATTGGCTAAACCGTGTAGTGGCCCAGCTAAACCATTCAAAGCAGCTGCAAATGCTAGATAAGGATCTGATAGTGAACTACCAACCTGAACGGAACACACATACAATATATTAAATTACAATAATAACAACAGCCAAAGCCTTTTGCTACTAGGTGAGAGAGATTACATGAATCAAAACAACATCATAATACTTTATCATGAATCATGTCTAACAATAAAACTAAAGCAGGCATTTACTAAAGCATAAGTCATCTATACTAAATATTTGAATGTTCTATACATAATTCACTATTCAGGATTGCATCTGGATGGAAAAAGTGTGTAAGAGAATTGACTTACTAAGTGAGCTGTGTGAGAACTAACATTGCCACCTTCATGATCACTGCACATGAAATTTAACCAAAACAAAAAAATCAAACAAAAACAAGGTTTACTGGGAATTGAAGGAGAACCATACAGTTCATCGTGATCATAGGAGGTACCATCATTAGGAATTAAACACAAACCTATGGATGGAAATATACAGCCTCATAAACTCCAGCATTTTCGGATCATCAAATCCTAACATGTGAGCATAGTTTGCACCATAATCTAAAGAATCATCCAATGGTATGATTTTTCCATCCTTGTATATCCTTTAAAATAGGGTAACAAATCAATAAAAAATGTAAAAAGGATGATAAAACTGTCAAAACACTTCTAATTGGTGCCATCCCATAATAAAAAAGGATTGAAGAAGTATCCGATTTTTTTTATTAAAAAAATAAAAAATAAAAAATAAAAAATTCTGATACGTCCTGATACGCCGGCAGCACGTCGCAATACACTGGCGACACGTCTCCGATACATTGCGGATACGGCTAGATAATCTCATGACTCTTCATATTTCTAGAACATGAATCAATCTTCCTTAACCTTAATTCTTCTTTTCTCTACTTTAATTACCTCATCACTTTCATTTTTCAACAACAGGAATCAAACTTTTCCTTTAATTATTTTTCTCAACTTTAATTATCTACTCTTTTTCTCATAGTTCTGTTACCAATTAGGAGCAAACGAAGGAAAGAGATCAGGAGGAAAAACCATTGTACTATAATTACAAAAACACTACAATGTTGATTCTTTTGCCTGTGCAACTTACTAAATTCTCTTTCTTCTTTGACTGAGTTTATGTGGGTGAGGTAGATACAAAGTAGGAAATCACAGCTCAATTTTTCATATCATAATATACAGAAAATAACTACAGAATTCTGATATCAAGCAACTAGACCACAAAAACTAAATGTATAAGATCAACAATAAACACCATGATTATCCATAAGAGAAGAATTTTGTTAAAATTCTAATATTTTATAATATTCATTTAATTAAACTCTTGCATGAGGTTCATATTGCACAAGCAATCATGAAAATCAGATATCTTAGGTGAATTTCTATGACTGGGTGAATCAAGCACAGGTTAGATGTACGGTACCTATTGAATAGTGACGTATTTTGTCAGTCAATTGAATTACCCCATTTTCCCCTTATTTGGCCTAAAATTTGAACCACTATCTATCACCCTGTGGTTAATTAAATTTCATAAATCTCTTTATTTGTTAATGTTACAGACGTATAAGCCAACATAACAAAACATGAAGCAACAAAGGCTATTTTTCTTAAGAAAGGACAGGTTTCCAAGTTTCCAATAATGAATGTGACCGTCAAAATGCAGTTGAATTACAAAAGAAATACTATAAAAATCAGAATTCAAAAAAGAATTTGTCACTCAACTTGGAGGGCCATTACACCAGTACTAAACTGTGTCATTGAATGAGCAGAAACATGCAGTGCATCAATTGCCTTGAAAGCATACTCTACAAGTAAAATGAAGATAATATAAGGAATCCTCCACAGTTATGGGGCATCATAAACAAGAGTCAATATAGATCATGTGCATCATGAAACAATGTATTAAAAAGATTTATGTTAAAATCTTCTACACATGTGATGTTTGGGCAAGAGCAAGTAGAATGTTGATTATATTGTGACAATTCACTGTAATTTAAGAAAAGCATCTATAGTATAGTAAATATGATTATATTAAACCTACAACTGATAAAAGCACAAAACAAAACCATGACATTACACTGAAGAGTAATTACTTGAAGATCTATGACTTCAAGAGAAAATGAACCTGGTATTTTTGCACGTCTTCGCAATTCTTGAGCTAATGAATCTACTTGCTCTTTATTTGGTATCTACAACACAATGTATGAATCAATTATATGACAAAACCCAAGAGCACGTATCATAACACCTTCATATAGGGTGATGGCATGATGCTAAATTGCATTACTTGTGAGCCACAACATCTATAATAATGAGTTCAATTTGATTATTCCTTTCCTGTCAATAGAAGCCACAATATGGCCTCGGGCAAAGGCTCCCCGCCAGGAAAAGCACTTGGAAGTGCTTTCTGGCATTCAGGAATCGTCATGCCCCTAAAGCGAATTCCCTAAAACACAAAACAAGCTGACCTTAGATCCAATTAGTGAACATTAACAAACAAATGCTACATCTGAGATTATATCAACTAGTAAATAATCAATAGCAAGATGTAACTCACTTGTATTAAATATTAATTAATTAACAGTTGACATATATGTTAAGAGAAAAGCCTGAGTCAATTGAGATACATACCTCGTCAGGGTCAACAGCTGAGCCTAGCCACACTAAAGCTGTCATTCCTCTCATTCCACCAAGTACCTTTTTAATTAGCAAATGCACTTCCCAAAATAAGTTATATTGCAAGTATATAGACAAGAGAGTAGGAAACCATTTACTGCTGCTAGTAACTTGAAACACTAGCAATTTAAAAAGCAATACAATTACCATATGGAGGGTAGTTTTGTCCAATTCAGCATTTGCATGATCTTTCTTCAGCTTCTTAACACGTTCCTGCAACCATTTTTTATCCATAGATTAAAACATATCATAGACACACAATCCTAAAACATGTTAATTGAAATGGAAGTTCAAGCTAAAGAGAAGGAAAAATCATGGAGAGAATTATGAATGGCATGCTTAGGCACTGAAGGACTTGAAATAACCTCAACAAGACAAGACTTTGTCCATGTTTCCTTAGCAGGAGGAGACACAACAGAGAGTTGACTACCAGGAGACGAACCCTCACATTGAGAATTACCAGATGAAAGGTAAATTTGATCAATAGCTTCCTTCAATTCTGCGGTAGCTTCCTTAAAGGTAGGGACATCGCCGAACACCACTCTTGGCGTGGGCTCTCCGCCGGTCATGAACATATCGCCTTCATCAGCGAATTCCCAGTCAGACAAATCGCCGAACACCGCCATATGCAGTGACTTCACATCAGATCGCCTTCATCGGCGAATTCCCAGTCAGACAAATCGCCGGACAAGTATAGTATGAAGCATGTTCTGAATTATAAACAATGTATCAAAAATCAAGCTACAAGTTTAAACTCCTAAACAAGCAAAATACTCCAAATCAAACAACAAGCACAATAGAGAAAGTAACCGCCGCAGCCAGACACGATCACCTGAAACAAAACCGAGTCTGATACGAACTCAGGACAAAACCATTGAATTAACAACATACAAGGTTTTAAACCAGGATCCGATTCAAGGTTTGAAAAGTAATTTAGGATTTGAGAAGACAAACCTGTTAAAATTCGAATTGATGGTGATTGCTTTGACGGTGATTCGCAATGACAGCATGAGTGGCTGAGAAAAAAGTTTGTGTCCCTCTTTCTCCTAGGGCATGAACGGGGATTTCTGAAAAAGAAGAGAAAAATACAGGGGAATCGGTTTTCAATTTTAGCGGAAAAAATATATAATTTTGGAAGAAACCCATGGATATCACAATCCACATAGTATAGTTTTATTTTAATTAATTTTTTATATTTTTCTTTAATAAATGGATGTTGATCGAAATGTTTTGTTTATTTGATATTTTATATTATTATGAGTATATATAATTTAATTTTACTATAAAAATTGTTTTTAAAATTTTGAATTTATAAAATTTTAATATATAATTTAATTTTAATAATTTAATTTTGGATATAATATTTTGAACTTAATATTTACTATAAAAATTGTTTTTAAAATTAAATTTTTATTTTAAATATATAATATGTTAGTTTTTATGGATTTTAAGTTTAATATATTACTATTAAGCTACATTGTCATGAAAATTATCATAATTATAATATTTTTTATTAAATTAATTAATAAAATTGAAAAGTTTAGAAAATAAAAATGAAGAAAAAAGTGGAAAATTAAAAGAATAAAAAAAATAGTGATTATGATTTACTAAAGTAATTGCGACAATTCGCCTTAACTGTCGTGAGTGCGGAAAGAGGACGGTTCTTTGGTAACTGTTGCATTATTTTATACAACATGTCTAAATAATTTGCGACGGTTGGCTCAAACCGTCGTGAAAACTGTCGTAGTCCAGGAATAAGGACGGTTTTTTGATAACCGTCGCAAAAAATCTACGACAGTTGACCCTAACTGTCATGACAACCGTCACAATCCAGGAATAAGGACGATTTTATGATAACTGTCACAACTCAAGTGTCGTAAATCTCCTTTTTTCTTGTAGTGATGAAACTATAAGTTTCTCAAGCAAGGCGTTGGACCTCTCAGGATGAACATCAATCAAGCCCTCACACAAGACTTATCACTAAGTCTCTTAGGATAGACTTTTGTAACACTCCTTGGGAAAACACCTGATGTCTCACTTCCTTCGCACTACTCCAATAAGATATCATACACTTGGTGCGCAAGTATCTTACTCACAATTATAGAAGCAATCAACTATCAGATTCAACATGAACCTTACTAAGCTCTTCCATTCATCACTCTACACAACACTATTTTAATAAGAATGGAGAAGTATAAGGTTTTATACGGAGGAATATGAAAGACACGTGCGAAATTCTTTATGAAACATGTTAAAGTTAATTGGAGATCTAAATAAGTGTTTTAAAATATAGTCATGGTAAATCAATCTTTTTATTTTATTTCCCTTTTCTTTCCTTTTTCCTTTGTTCTTTTGTTTGATATGGTAGATTTTTGGTTATTAAAAATACTTTAAATAGTTTTTCTAATATTAAATTTCATAATTTTATACAAATAAGGATAATTTTTATATAAAAAGTTGAAAATTATAACACATTGAAGAAAATTTAATTGATTAAGAAATGAAATATTTGATTGACAGAAAACTTGAGTATTTCTTTTAAGTTCTCTTCAATGTTGCTTTGATAAATTGATAATATTGAACTATTTATGTTTTTATGCCTAATTACAATTATACAGTTATCATTTTTTGAAGATTCTTAGAAAATAAACAAAGAAGCATGTAAAATGAAAAAACACGAAATTCATATATTTATGAATAAAATTATAATTTACGAAAATTATGAATTATCTTAAAATAATTATAATATTTTCTCATTGAACGAAAAAAATATGTATGAATATATTATAACAAAACAAATGCAACACATAAGTTAAATACCCAGCCTCAAAATCTATAAAAGTTCTTAAAATATTAAAATCCTATCAGAGGATGGTTTCGATCCAGGGACCTGTGGGTTATGGGCCCACCAGGTTTCCGCTGCGCCACTCTGATTCACATTTATTTTTTATTTTTATATAATAATTATATTATGCATTGGTAACATTAAAGAATAAATTTAATTTAGTTAAGAATTTACCTCATCATAACAATGAGTAATAAATTGTTCATTATATCGGCCCATTTATGCCTGCTGAACATCACACAAGTGCTAGAATAACCAAAAACCAGCTTAAATAATATATTTTACAAATACACCTAAAAATAATGAAGGGTCAGTAGTCAAGAAAAATAAAGACGAAACGTACCTATATAAGAATATCATCATAAGTATTTGTAGTTTTTTTATAATGACATAGATAGACGCGTCTCATGTATCAAGATATTAAATAATTTGTACATTTAATTTCTAGAGATACATTAAAACTTGAAATCATATTCGTAATTAAAAACGAGATGACAACTAGGTGCATATTAATACATATAAATAGAAATTTCACATTCAGACCTAGAGTTTTGTTCAGTTTATTTCAAATGATGACATCATAAGTTACACAACTAACTTTATTTTAGCATTCAAACATGACACTTGTATTCATTATGATGCAGGACACACAAGTCTCGCATAGACATATGACTCACAAACATTTTGTTAAACAAGTGACTTCACACACCCAAATGGGAAATGGTGCAAATGTTTAATATTACTAACGATATCTCGAGTTTGAATATATACCCCTTTGTAATAAAAACCATAGGGTTTCTTACCTAAGCGATTGATATAAATCATTCGTTTATCTATTAAATTTTCAAATCTTGTTCTTATTTTTAGTAGGTCGTCTTGTAATTTCATGTAGTCTGGGCGTAACGGTTCTTTCTGACATCTGTTGTGAGTAGACTACTGAGTGCAATGCTTGTGATGTAATACCCTTGATATGATATTGATGTACTGGTCAAAAAGTACAAGTGTGCATGTTGCTTTTGCAAGGTTTATAACAAATAATGGTGGTTATGGATTGCCCACGACAGCGAGAAGCCATGTGAGGCGGTGTTTATGTTGATTTAGGGGGCCTGCTCACGTGAGGTGGGAGATTTGTATATGAGTGGGGTGCTTAGTTATATGTGTATGAGTTTGGATCTATTATTTCTCTAGTTGGGGGGAGATGTATTTATAGAGGCTTTGGGCCTAGGGCTTCCTAAGGAAAGGTCACCCCCACCTGGTCAAAGGTGGACCGTTGATTCTATATTTCCTAGGGTATGTGAGTTAGTTACATATGTTGACATCTTTCTATCCAAGAAACATCTTATTTTGCATTTCCTATGAATGGGCAATAGAGAAGTATTGGGGGAGGGACGGTTCCACCCTGAGGGTGACATATGATCTCTCCTTTCTTGTAGAGCAACTTATAGTCATCGTCCCAGTCAAGTGTTTTACAAATATAACACTACTCAATCCCTTAACCAAGATACTTTGGATAGAGGATGAAGTGATTCTAGACCATGGGGCGTGCGAGTATCCCAAAGTCATATATTTTTAGATGATACGTGTGATGTGTTATGCCAAATAGGCTCGTAATTATTTTTTTTAAAGAGAAGTTAAATTTGTTGGTCCTGTAAGAGGAAACTCTAAGTTTCTTGAGAGTTTAACCATCTTGGAAAATCTAAGCCCTTTAGGCAAAGTCCTATGTTATATGGATGATGAAACTATAAGTTTCTCAAGCAAGGTGTTGGACCTCTCAGGATGAACATCAATCAAGCCCTCACACAAGACTTATCACTAAGTCTCTTAGGATAGACTTTTGTAACACTTCTTGGGAAAACACCTGATGCCTCACTTCCTTCGCACTACTCCAATAAGATATCATACACTTGGTGCGCAAGTATCTTACTCACAATTATAGAAGCAATCAACTCTCAGATTCAACATGAACCTTACTGAGCTCTTCCATTCATCACTCTACACAACACTATTTTAATAAGAATGGAGAAGTATAAGGTTTTATACGGAGGAATATGAAAGACACGTGCGAAATTCTTTATGAAACATGTTAAAGTTAATTGGAGATCTAAATAAGTGTTTTAAAATATAGTCATGGTAAATAAATCTTTTTATTTTATTTCCCTTTTCTTTCCTTTTTCCTTTGTTCTTTTGTTTGATAGGGTAGATTTTTGGTTATTAAAAATACTTTAAATAGTTTTTCTAATATTAAATTTCATAATTTTATACAAATAAGGATAATTTTTATATAAAAAGTTGGAAATTATAACACATTGAAGAAAATTTAAATGATTAAGAAATGAAATATTTGATTGACAGAAAACTTGAGTATTTCTTTTAAGTGCTCTTCAATGTTAAATACCCAGCCTCAAAATCTATAAAAGTTCTTAAAATATTAAAATCCTATCAGAGCCTGGTTTCGATCCAGGGACCTGTGGGTTATGGGCCCACCACGCTTCCGCTGCGCCACTCTGATTCACATTTATTTTTTATTTTTATATAATAATTATATTATGCATTGGTAACATTAAAAAATAAATTTAATTTAGTTAAGAATTTATCTCATCATAACAATGAGTAATAAATTGTTCATTATATCGGCCCATTTATGCCTGCTGAACATCACACAAGTGCTACAATAACCAAAAACCAGCTTAAATAATATATTTTACAAATACACCTAAAAATAATGAAGGGTCAGTAGTCAAGAAAAATAAAGACGAAACGTACCTATATAAGAATATCATCATAAGTATTTGTAGTTTTTTTATAATGACATAGATAGACGCGTCTCATGTATCAAGATATTAAATAATTTGTACATTTAATTTCTAGAGATACATTAAAACTTGAAATCATATTCGTAATTAAAAACGAGATGACAACTAGGTGCATATTAATACATATAAATAGATATTTCACATTCAGACCTAGAGTTTTGTTCAGTTTATTTCCAATGATGACATCATAAGTTACACAACTAACTTTATTTTAGCATTCAAACATGACACTTGTATTCATTATGATGCAGGACACACAAGTCTCGCATAGACATATGACTCACAAACATTTTGTTAAACAAGTGACTTCACACACCCAAATGGGAAATGGTACAAATGTTTAATATTACTAACGATATCTCGAGTTTGAATATATACCCCTTTGTAATAAAAACCATAGGGTTTCTTACCTAAGCGATTGATATAAATCATTCATTTATCTATTAAATTTTCAAATCTTGTTCTTATTTTTAGTAGGTCGTCTTGTAATTTCATGTAGTCTGGGCGTAACGGTTCTTTCTGACATCTGTTGTGAGTAGACTACTGAGTGCAATGCTTGTGATGTAGTACCCTTGATATGATATTGATGTACTGGTCAAAAAGTACAAGTGTGCATGTTGCTTTTGCAAGGTTTATAACAAATAATGGTGGTTATGGATTGCCCACGACAGCGAGAAGCCATGTGAGGCGGTGTTTATGTTGATTTAGGGGGCCTGCTCACGTGAGGTGGGAGATTTGTATATGAGTGGGGTGCTTAGTTATATGTGTATGAGTTTGGATCTATTATTTCTCTAGTTGGGGGGAGATGTATTTATAGAGGCTTTGGGCCTAGGGCTTCCTAAGGAAAGGTCACCCCCACCTGGTCAAAGGTGGACCGTTGATTCTATATTTCCTAGGGTATGTGAGTTAGTTACATATGTTGACATCTTTCTATCCAAGAAACATCTTATTTTGCATTTCCTATGAATGGGCAATAGAGAAGTATTGGGGGAGGGACGGTTCCACCCTGAGGGTGACATATGATCTCTCCTTTCTTGTAGAGCAACTTATAGTCATCGTCCCAGTCAAGTGTTTTACAAATATGACACTACTCAATCCCTTAACCAAGATACTTTGGATAGAGGATGAAGTGATTCTAGACCATGGGGCGTGCGAGTATCCCAAAGTCATATATTTTTAGATGATACGTGTGATGTGTTATGCCAAATAGGCTCGTAATTATTTTTTTTAAAGAGAAGTTAAATTTGTTGGTCCTGTAAGAGGAAACTCTAAGTTTCTTGAGAGTTTAACCATCTTGGAAAATCTAAGCCCTTTAGGCAAAGTCCTATGTTATATGGATGATGAAACTATAAGTTTCTCAAGCAAGGTGTTGGACCTCTCAGGATGAACATCAATCAAGCCCTCACACAAGACTTATCACTAAGTCTCTTAGGATAGACTTTTGTAACACTTCTTGGGAAAACACCTGATGCCTCACTTCTTTCGCACTACTCCAATAAGATATCATACACTTGGTGCGCAAGTATCTTACTCACAATTATAGAAGCAATCAACTCTCAGATTCAACATGAACCTTACTGAGCTCTTCCATTCATCACTCTACACAACACTATTTTAATAAGAATGGAGAAGTATAAGGTTTTATACGGAGGAATATGAAAGACACGTGCGAAATTCTTTATGAAACATGTTAAAGTTAATTGGAGATCTAAATAAGTGTTTTAAAATATAGTCATGGTAAATAAATCTTTTTATTTTATTTCCCTTTTCTTTCCTTTTTCCTTTGTTCTTTTGTTTGATAGGGTAGATTTTTGGTTATTAAAAATACTTTAAATAGTTTTTCTAATATTAAATTTCATAATTTTATACAAATAAGGATAATTTTTATATAAAAAGTTGGAAATTATAACACATTGAAGAAAATTTAAATGATTAAGAAATGAAATATTTGATTGACAGAAAACTTGAGTATTTATCTTAAGTGCTCTTCAATGTTAAATACCCAGCCTCAAAATCTATAAAAGTTCTTAAAATATTAAAATCCTATCAGAGCCTGGTTTCGATCCAGGGACCTGTGGGTTATGGGCCCACCACGCTTCCGCTGCGCCACTCTGATTCACATTTATTTTTTATTTTTATATAATAATTATATTATGCATTGGTAACATTAAAAAATAAATTTAATTTAGTTAAGAATTTATCTCATCATAACAATGAGTAATAAATTGTTCATTATATCGGCCCATTTATGCCTACTGAACATCACACAAGTGCTAGAATAACCAAAAACCAGCTTAAATAATATATTTCACAAATACACCTAAAAATAATGAAGGGTCAGTAGTCAAGAAAAATAAAGACGAAACGTACCTATATAAGAATATCATCATAAGTATTTGTAGTTTTTTTATAATGACATAGATAGACGCGTCTCATGTATCAAGATATTAAATAATTTGTACATTTAATTTCTAGAGATACATTAAAACTTGAAATCATATTCGTAATTAAAAACGAGATGACAACTAGGTGCATATTAATACATATAAATAGATATTTCACATTCAGACCTAGAGTTTTGTTCAGTTTATTTCAAATGATGACATCATAAGTTACACAACTAACTTTATTTTAGCATTCAAACATGACACTTGTATTCATTATGATGCAGGACACACAAGTCTCGCATAGACATATGACTCACAAACATTTTGTTAAACAAGTGACTTCACACACCCAAATGGGAAATGGTGCAAATGTTTAATATTACTAACGATATCTCGAGTTTGAATATATACCCCTTTGTAATAAAAACCATAGGGTTTCTTACCTAAGCGATTGATATAAATCATTCATTTATCTATTAAATTTTCAAATCTTGTTCTTATTTTTAGTAGGTCGTCTTGTAATTTCATGTAGTCTGGGCGTAACAGTTCTTTCTGACATCTGTTGTGAGTAGACTACTGAGTGCAATGCTTGTGATGTAGTACCCTTGATATGATATTGATGTACTGGTCAAAAAGTACAAGTGTGCATGTTGCTTCTGCAAGGTTTATAACAAATAATGGTGGTTATGGATTGCCCACGACAGCGAGAAGCCATGTAAGGCGGTGTTTATGTTGATTTAGGGGGCCTGCTCACGTGAGCTGGGAGATTCGTATATGAGTGGGGTGCTTAGTTATATGTGTATGAGTTTGGATCTATTATTTCTCTAGTTGGGGGGAGGTGTATTTATAGAGGCCTTGGGCCTAGGGCTTCCTAAGGAAAGGTCACCCCCACCTGGTCAAAGGTGGACCGTTGATTCTATATTTCCTAGGGTATGTGAGTTAGTTACATATGTTGACATCTTTCTATCCAAGAAACATCTTGTTTTGCATTTCCTATGAATGGGCAATAGAGAAGTATTGGGGGAGGGACGGTTCCACCCTGAGGGTGACATATGATCTCTCCTTTCTTGTAGAGCAACTTATAGTCATCGTCCCAGTCAAGTGTTTTACAAATATGACACTACTCAATCCCTTAACCAAGATACTTTGGATAGAGGATGAAGTGATTCTAGACCATGGGGCGTGCGAGTATCCCAAAGTCATATATTTTTAGATGATACGTGTGATGTGTTATGCCAAATAGGCTCGTAATTATTTTTTTTAAAGAGAAGTTAAATTTGTTGGTCCTGTAAGAGGAAACTCTAAGTTTCTTAAGAGTTTAACCATCTTGGAAAATCTAAGCCCTTTAGGCAAAGTCCTATGTTATCTGGATGATGAAACTATAAGTTTCTCAAGCAAGGCGTTGGACCTCTCAGGATGAACATCAATCAAGCCCTCACACAAGACTTATCACTAAGTCTCTTAGGATAGACTTTTGTAACACTTCTTGGGAAAACACCTGATGCCTCACTTCCTTCGCACTACTCCAATAAGATATCATACACTTGGTGCGCAAGTATCTTACTCACAATTATAGAAGCAATAAACTCTCAGATTCAACATGAACCTTACTGAGCTCTTCCATTCATCACTCTACACAACACTATTTTAATAAGAATGGAGAAGTATAAGGTTTTATACGGAGGAATATGAAAGACACGTGCGAAATTCTTTATGAAACATGTTAAAGTTAATTGGAGATCTAAATAAGTGTTTTAAAATATAGTCATGGTAAATAAATCTTTTTATTTTATTTCCCTTTTCTTTCCTTTTTCCTTTGTTCTTTTGTTTGATAGGGTAGATTTTTGGTTATTAAAAATACTTTAAATAGTTTTTCTAATATTAAATTTCATAATTTTATACAAATAAGGATAATTTTTATATAAAAAGTTGGAAATTATAACACATTGAAGAAAATTTAAATGATTAAGAAATGAAATATTTGATTGACAGAAAACTTGAGTATTTCTTTTAAGTGCTCTTCAATGTTAAATACCCAGCCTCAAAATCTATAAAAGTTCTTAAAATATTAAAATCCTATCAGAGCCTAGTTTCGATCCAGGGACCTGTGGGTTATGGGCCCACCACGCTTCCGCTGCGCCACTCTGATTCACATTTATTTTTTATTTTTATATAATAATTATATTATGCATTGGTAACATTAAAAAATAAATTTAATTTAGTTAAGAATTTATCTCATCATAACAATGAGTAATAAATTGTTCATTATATCGGCCCATTTATGCCTGCTGAACATCACACAAGTGCTAGAATAACCAAAAACCAGCTTAAATAATATATTTCACAAATACACCTAAAAATAATGAAGGGTCAGTAGTCAAGAAAAATAAAGACGAAACGTACCTATATAAGAATATCATCATAAGTATTTGTAGTTTTTTTATAATGACATAGATAGACGCGTCTCATGTATCAAGATATTAAATAATTTGTACATTTAATTTCTAGAGAGACATTAAAACTTGAAATCATATTCGTAATTAAAAACGAGATGACAACTAGGTGCATATTAATACATATAAATAGATATTTCACATTCAGACCTAGAGTTTTGTTCAGTTTATTTCAAATGATGACATCATAAGTTACACAACTAACTTTATTTTAGCATTCAAACATGACACTTGTATTCATTATGATGCAGGACACACAAGTCTCGCATAGACATATGACTCACAAATATTTTGTTAAACAAGTGACTTCACACACCCAAATGGGAAATGGCGCAAATGTTTAATATTACTAACGATATCTCGAGTTTGAATATATACCCCTTTGTAATAAAAACCATAGGGTTTCTTACCTAAGCGACTGATATAAATCATTCATTTATCTATTAAATTTTCAAATCTTGTTCTTATTTTTAGTAAGTCGTCTAGTAATTTCATGTAGTTTGGGCGTAACGGTTCTTTCTGACATCTGTTGTGAGTAGACTACTAAGTGCAATGCTTGTGATGTAGTACCCTTGATATGATATTGATGTACTGGTCAAAAAGTACAAGTGTGCATGTTGCTTCTGCAAGGTTTATAACAAATAATGGTGGTTATGGATTGCCCACGACAGCGAGAAGCCATGTAAGGCGGTGTTTATGTTGATTTAGGGGGCCTGCTCACGTGAGGTGGGAGATTTGTATATGAGTGGGGTGCTTAGTTATATGTGTATGAGTTTGGATCTATTATTTCTCTAGTTGGGGGGAGGTGTATTTATAGAGGCCTTGGGCCTAGGGCTTCCTAAGGAAAGGTCACCCCCACCTGGTCAAAGGTGGACCGTTGATTCTATATTTCCTAGGGTATGTGAGTTAGTTACATATGTTGACATCTTTCTATCCAAGAAACATCTTGTTTTGCATTTCCTATGAATGGGCAATAGAGAAGTATTGGGGGAGGGACGGTTCCACCCTGAGGGTGACATATGATCTCTCCTTTCTTGTAGATCAACTTATAGTCATCGTCCCAGTCAAGTGTTTTACAAATATGACACTACTCAATCCCTTAACCAAGATACTTTGGATAGAGGATGAAGTGATTCTAGACCATGGGGCGTGCGAGTATCCCAAAGTCATATATTTTTAGATGATACGTGTGATGTGTTATGCCAAATAGGCTCGTAATTATTTTTTTTAAAGAGAAGTTAAATTTGTTGGTCCTGTAAGAGGAAACTCTAAGTTTCTTAAGAGTTTAACCATCTTGGAAAATCTAAGCCCTTTAGGCAAAGTCCTATGTTATCTGGATGATGAAACTATAAGTTTCTCAAGCAAGGCGTTGGACCTCTCAGGATGAACATCAATCAAGCCCTCACACAAGACTTATCACTAAGTCTCTTAGGATAGACTTTTGTAACACTTCTTGGGAAAACACCTGATGCCTCACTTCCTTCGCACTACTCCAATAAGATATCATACACTTGGTGCGCAAGTATCTTACTCACAATTATAGAAGCAATCAACTCTCAGATTCAACATGAACCTTACTGAGCTCTTCCATTCATCACTCTACACAACACTATTTTAATAAGAATGGAGAAGTATAAGGTTTTATACGGAGGAATATGAAAGACACGTGCGAAATTCTTTATGAAACATGTTAAAGTTAATTGGAGATCTAAATAAGTGTTTTAAAATATAGTCATGGTAAATAAATCTTTTTATTTTATTTCCCTTTTCTTTCCTTTTTCCTTTGTTCTTTTGATTGATAGGGTAGATTTTTGGTTATTAAAAATACTTTAAATAGTTTTTCTAATATTAAATTTCATAATTTTATACAAATAAGGATAATTTTTATATAAAAAGTTGGAAATTATAACACATTGAAGAAAATTTAAATGATTAAGAAATGAAATATTTGATTGACAGAAAACTTGAGTATTTCTTTTAAGTGCTCTTCAATGTTAAATACCCAGCCTCAAAATCTATAAAAGTTCTTAAAATATTAAAATCCTATCAGAGCCTGGTTTCGATCCAGGGACCTGTGGGTTATGGGCCCACCACGCTTCCGCTGCGCCACTCTGATTCACATTTATTTTTTATTTTTATATAATAATTATATTATGCATTGGTAACATTAAAAAATAAATTTAATTTAGTTAAGAATTTATCTCATCATAACAATGAGTAATAAATTGTTCATTATATCGGCCCATTTATGCCTGCTGAACATCACACAAGTGCTAGAATAACCAAAAACCAGCTTAAATAATATATTTCACAAATACACCTAAAAATAATGAAGGGTCAGTAGTCAAGAAAAATAAAGACGAAACGTACCTATATAAGAATATCATCATAAGTATTTGTAGTTTTTTTATAATGACATAGATAGACGCGTCTCATGTATCAAGATATTAAATAATTTGTACATTTAATTTCTAGAGATACATTAAAACTTGAAATCATATTCGTAATTAAAAACGAGATGACAACTAGGTGCATATTAATACATATAAATAGAAATTTCACATTCAGACCTAGAGTTTTGTTCAGTTTATTTCAAATGATGACATCATAAGTTACACAACTAACTTTATTTTAGCATTCAAACATGACACTTGTATTCATTATGATGCAGGACACACAAGTCTCGCATAGACATATGACTCACAAACATTTTGTTAAACAAGTGACTTCACACACCCAAATGGGAAATGGTGCAAATGTTTAATATTACTAACGATATCTCGAGTTTGAATATATACCCCTTTGTAATAAAAACCATAGGGTTTCTTACCTAAGCGATTGATATAAATCATTCGTTTATCTATTAAATTTTCAAATCTTGTTCTTATTTTTAGTAGGTCGTCTTGTAATTTCATGTAGTCTGGGCGTAACGGTTCTTTCTGACATCTGTTGTGAGTAGACTACTGAGTGCAATGCTTGTGATGTAGTACCCTTGATATGATATTGATGTACTGGTCAAAAAGTACAAGTGTGCATGTTGCTTTTGCAAGGTTTATAACAAATAATGGTGGTTATGGATTGCCCACGACAGCGAGAAGCCATGTGAGGCGGTGTTTATGTTGATTTAGGGGGCCTGCTCACGTGAGGTGGGAGATTTGTATATGAGTGGGGTGCTTAGTTATATGTGTATGAGTTTGGATCTATTATTTCTCTAGTTGGGGGGAGATGTATTTATAGAGGCTTTGGGCCTAGGGCTTCCTAAGGAAAGGTCACCCCCACCTGGTCAAAGGTGGACCGTTGATTCTATATTTCCTAGGGTATGTGAGTTAGTTACATATGTTGACATCTTTCTATCCAAGAAACATCTTATTTTGCATTTCCTATGAATGGGCAATAGAGAAGTATTGGGGGAGGGACGGTTCCACCCTGAGGGTGACATATGATCTCTCCTTTCTTGTAGAGCAACTTATAGTCATCGTCCCAGTCAAGTGTTTTACAAATATGACACTACTCAATCCCTTAACCAAGATACTTTGGATAGAGGATGAAGTGATTCTAGACCATGGGGCGTGCGAGTATCCCAAAGTCATATATTTTTAGATGATACGTGTGATGTGTTATGCCAAATAGGCTCGTAATTATTTTTTTTAAAGAGAAGTTAAATTTGTTGGTCCTGTAAGAGGAAACTCTAAGTTTCTTGAGAGTTTAACCATCTTGGAAAATCTAAGCCCTTTAGGCAAAGTCCTATGTTATATGGATGATGAAACTATAAGTTTCTCAAGCAAGGTGTTGGACCTCTCAGGATGAACATCAATCAAGCCCTCACACAAGACTTATCACTAAGTCTCTTAGGATAGACTTTTGTAACACTTCTTGGGAAAACACCTGATGCCTCACTTCCTTCGCACTACTCCAATAAGATATCATACACTTGGTGCGCAAGTATCTTACTCACAATTATAGAAGCAATCAACTCTCAGATTCAACATGAACCTTACTGAGCTCTTCCATTCATCACTCTACACAACACTATTTTAATAAGAATGGAGAAGTATAAGGTTTTATACGGAGGAATATGAAAGACACGTGCGAAATTCTTTATGAAACATGTTAAAGTTAATTGGAGATCTAAATAAGTGTTTTAAAATATAGTCATGGTAAATAAATCTTTTTATTTTATTTTCCTTTTCTTTCCTTTTTCCTTTGTTCTTTTGTTTGATAGGGTAGATTTTTGGTTATTAAAAATACTTTAAATAGTTTTTCTAATATTAAATTTCATAATTTTATACAAATAAGGATAATTTTTATATAAAAAGTTGGAAATTATAACACATTGAAGAAAATTTAAATGATTAAGAAATGAAATATTTGATTGACAGAAAACTTGAGTATTTCTTTTAAGTGCTCTTCAATGTTAAATACCCAGCCTCAAAATCTATAAAAGTTCTTAAAATATTAAAATCCTATCAGAGCCTGGTTTCGATCCAGGGACCTGTGGGTTATGGGCCCACCACGCTTCCGCTGCGCCACTCTGATTCACATTTATTTTTTATTTTTATATAATAATTATATTATGCATTGGTAACATTAAAAAATAAATTTAATTTAGTTAAGAATTTATCTCATCATAACAATGAGTAATAAATTGTTCATTATATCGGCCCATTTATGCCTGCTGAACATCACACAAGTGCTACAATAACCAAAAACCAGCTTAAATAATATATTTTACAAATACACCTAAAAATAATGAAGGGTCAGTAGTCAAGAAAAATAAAGACGAAACGTACCTATATAAGAATATCATCATAAGTATTTGTAGTTTTTTTATAATGACATAGATAGACGCGTCTCATGTATCAAGATATTAAATAATTTGTACATTTAATTTCTAGAGATACATTAAAACTTGAAATCATATTCGTAATTAAAAACGAGATGACAACTAGGTGCATATTAATACATATAAATAGATATTTCACATTCAGACCTAGAGTTTTGTTCAGTTTATTTCCAATGATGACATCATAAGTTACACAACTAACTTTATTTTAGCATTCAAACATGACACTTGTATTCATTATGATGCAGGACACACAAGTCTCGCATAGACATATGACTCACAAACATTTTGTTAAACAAGTGACTTCACACACCCAAATGGGAAATGGTACAAATGTTTAATATTACTAACGATATCTCGAGTTTGAATATATACCCCTTTGTAATAAAAACCATAGGGTTTCTTACCTAAGCGATTGATATAAATCATTCATTTATCTATTAAATTTTCAAATCTTGTTCTTATTTTTAGTAGGTCGTCTTGTAATTTCATGTAGTCTGGGCGTAACGGTTCTTTCTGACATCTGTTGTGAGTAGACTACTGAGTGCAATGCTTGTGATGTAGTACCCTTGATATGATATTGATGTACTGGTCAAAAAGTACAAGTGTGCATGTTGCTTTTGCAAGGTTTATAACAAATAATGGTGGTTATGGATTGCCCACGACAGCGAGAAGCCATGTGAGGCGGTGTTTATGTTGATTTAGGGGGCCTGCTCACGTGAGGTGGGAGATTTGTATATGAGTGGGGTGCTTAGTTATATGTGTATGAGTTTGGATCTATTATTTCTCTAGTTGGGGGGAGATGTATTTATAGAGGCTTTGGGCCTAGGGCTTCCTAAGGAAAGGTCACCCCCACCTGGTCAAAGGTGGACCGTTGATTCTATATTTCCTAGGGTATGTGAGTTAGTTACATATGTTGACATCTTTCTATCCAAGAAACATCTTATTTTGCATTTCCTATGAATGGGCAATAGAGAAGTATTGGGGGAGGGACGGTTCCACCCTGAGGGTGACATATGATCTCTCCTTTCTTGTAGAGCAACTTATAGTCATCGTCCCAGTCAAGTGTTTTACAAATATGACACTACTCAATCCCTTAACCAAGATACTTTGGATAGAGGATGAAGTGATTCTAGACCATGGGGCGTGCGAGTATCCCAAAGTCATATATTTTTAGATGATACGTGTGATGTGTTATGCCAAATAGGCTCGTAATTATTTTTTTTAAAGAGAAGTTAAATTTGTTGGTCCTGTAAGAGGAAACTCTAAGTTTCTTGAGAGTTTAACCATCTTGGAAAATCTAAGCCCTTTAGGCAAAGTCCTATGTTATATGGATGATGAAACTATAAGTTTCTCAAGCAAGGTGTTGGACCTCTCAGGATGAACATCAATCAAGCCCTCACACAAGACTTATCACTAAGTCTCTTAGGATAGACTTTTGTAACACTTCTTGGGAAAACACCTGATGCCTCACTTCTTTCGCACTACTCCAATAAGATATCATACACTTGGTGCGCAAGTATCTTACTCACAATTATAGAAGCAATCAACTCTCAGATTCAACATGAACCTTACTGAGCTCTTCCATTCATCACTCTACACAACACTATTTTAATAAGAATGGAGAAGTATAAGGTTTTATACGGAGGAATATGAAAGACACGTGCGAAATTCTTTATGAAACATGTTAAAGTTAATTGGAGATCTAAATAAGTGTTTTAAAATATAGTCATGGTAAATAAATCTTTTTATTTTATTTCCCTTTTCTTTCCTTTTTCCTTTGTTCTTTTGTTTGATAGGGTAGATTTTTGGTTATTAAAAATACTTTAAATAGTTTTTCTAATATTAAATTTCATAATTTTATACAAATAAGGATAATTTTTATATAAAAAGTTGGAAATTATAACACATTGAAGAAAATTTAAATGATTAAGAAATGAAATATTTGATTGACAGAAAACTTGAGTATTTATCTTAAGTGCTCTTCAATGTTAAATACCCAGCCTCAAAATCTATAAAAGTTCTTAAAATATTAAAATCCTATCAGAGCCTGGTTTCGATCCAGGGACCTGTGGGTTATGGGCCCACCACGCTTCCGCTGCGCCACTCTGATTCACATTTATTTTTTATTTTTATATAATAATTATATTATGCATTGGTAACATTAAAAAATAAATTTAATTTAGTTAAGAATTTATCTCATCATAACAATGAGTAATAAATTGTTCATTATATCGGCCCATTTATGCCTGCTGAACATCACACAAGTGCTAGAATAACCAAAAACCAGCTTAAATAGTATATTTCACAAATACACCTAAAAATAATGAAGGGTCAGTAGTCAAGAAAAATAAAGACGAAACGTACCTATATAAGAATATCATCATAAGTATTTGTAGTTTTTTTATAATGACATAGATAGACGCGTCTCATGTATCAAGATATTAAATAATTTGTACATTTAATTTCTAGAGATACATTAAAACTTGAAATCATATTCGTAATTAAAAACGAGATGACAACTAGGTGCATATTAATACATATAAATAGATATTTCACATTCAGACCTAGAGTTTTGTTCAGTTTATTTCAAATGATGACATCATAAGTTACACAACTAACTTTATTTTAGCATTCAAACATGACACTTGTATTCATTATGATGCAGGACACACAAGTCTCGCATAGACATATGACTCACAAACATTTTGTTAAACAAGTGACTTCACACACCCAAATGGGAAATGGTGCAAATGTTTAATATTACTAACGATATCTCGAGTTTGAATATATACCCCTTTGTAATAAAAACCATAGGGTTTCTTACCTAAGCGATTGATATAAATCATTCATTTATCTATTAAATTTTCAAATCTTGTTCTTATTTTTAGTAGGTCGTCTTGTAATTTCATGTAGTCTGGGCGTAACAGTTCTTTCTGACATCTGTTGTGAGTAGACTACTGAGTGCAATGCTTGTGATGTAGTACCCTTGATATGATATTGATGTACTGGTCAAAAAGTACAAGTGTGCATGTTGCTTCTGCAAGGTTTATAACAAATAATGGTGGTTATGGATTGCCCACGACAGCGAGAAGCCATGTAAGGCGGTGTTTATGTTGATTTAGGGGGCCTGCTCACGTGAGGTGGGAGATTCGTATATGAGTGGGGTGCTTAGTTATATGTGTATGAGTTTGGATCTATTATTTCTCTAGTTGGGGGGAGGTGTATTTATAGAGGCCTTGGGCCTAGGGCTTCCTAAGGAAAGGTCACCCCCACCTGGTCAAAGGTGGACCGTTGATTCTATATTTCCTAGGGTATGTGAGTTAGTTACATATGTTGACATCTTTCTATCCAAGAAACATCTTGTTTTGCATTTCCTATGAATGGGCAATAGAGAAGTATTGGGGGAGGGACGGTTCCACCCTGAGGGTGACATATGATCTCTCCTTTCTTGTAGAGCAACTTATAGTCATCGTCCCAGTCAAGTGTTTTACAAATATGACACTACTCAATCCCTTAACCAAGATACTTTGGATAGAGGATGAAGTGATTCTAGACCATGGGGCGTGCGAGTATCCCAAAGTCATATATTTTTAGATGATACGTGTGATGTGTTATGCCAAATAGGCTCGTAATTATTTTTTTTAAAGAGAAGTTAAATTTGTTGGTCCTGTAAGAGGAAACTCTAAGTTTCTTAAGAGTTTAACCATCTTGGAAAATCTAAGCCCTTTAGGCAAAGTCCTATGTTATCTGGATGATGAAACTATAAGTTTCTCAAGCAAGGCGTTGGACCTCTCAGGATGAACATCAATCAAGCCCTCACACAAGACTTATCACTAAGTCTCTTAGGATAGACTTTTGTAACACTTCTTGGGAAAACACCTGATGCCTCACTTCCTTCGCACTACTCCAATAAGATATCATACACTTGGTGCGCAAGTATCTTACTCACAATTATAGAAGCAATAAACTCTCAGATTCAACATGAACCTTACTGAGCTCTTCCATTCATCACTCTACACAACACTATTTTAATAAGAATGGAGAAGTATAAGGTTTTATACGGAGGAATATGAAAGACACGTGCGAAATTCTTTATGAAACATGTTAAAGTTAATTGGAGATCTAAATAAGTGTTTTAAAATATAGTCATGGTAAATAAATCTTTTTATTTTATTTCCCTTTTCTTTCCTTTTTCCTTTGTTCTTTTGTTTGATAGGGTAGATTTTTGGTTATTAAAAATACTTTAAATAGTTTTTCTAATATTAAATTTCATAATTTTATACAAATAAGGATAATTTTTATATAAAAAGTTGGAAATTATAACACATTGAAGAAAATTTAAATGATTAAGAAATGAAATATTTGATTGACAGAAAACTTGAGTATTTCTTTTAAGTGCTCTTCAATGTTAAATACCCAGCCTCAAAATCTATAAAAGTTCTTAAAATATTAAAATCCTATCAGAGCCTGGTTTCGATCCAGGGACCTGTGGGTTATGGGCCCACCACGCTTCTGCTGCGCCACTCTGATTCACATTTATTTTTTATTTTTATATAATAATTATATTATGCATTGGTAACATTAAAAAATAAATTTAATTTAGTTAAGAATTTATCTCATCATAACAATGAGTAATAAATTGTTCATTATATCGGCCCATTTATGCCTGCTGAACATCACACAAGTGCTAGAATAACCAAAAACCAGCTTAAATAATATATTTCACAAATACACCTAAAAATAATGAAGGGTCAGTAGTCAAGAAAAATAAAGACGAAACGTACCTATATAAGAATATCATCATAAGTATTTGTAGTTTTTTTATAATGACATAGATAGACGCGTCTCATGTATCAAGATATTAAATAATTTGTACATTTAATTTCTAGAGATACATTAAAACTTGAAATCATATTCGTAATTAAAAACGAGATGACAACTAGGTGCATATTAATACATATAAATAGATATTTCACATTCAGACCTAGAGTTTTGTTCAGTTTATTTCAAATGATGACATCATAAGTTACACAACTAACTTTATTTTAGCATTCAAACATGACACTTGTATTCATTATGATGCAGGACACACAAGTCTCGCATAGACATATGACTCACAAATATTTTGTTAAACAAGTGACTTCACACACCCAAATGGGAAATGGCGCAAATGTTTAATATTACTAACGATATCTCGAGTTTGAATATATACCCCTTTGTAATAAAAACCATAGGGTTTCTTACCTAAGCGACTGATATAAATCATTCATTTATCTATTAAATTTTCAAATCTTGTTCTTATTTTTAGTAAGTCGTCTAGTAATTTCATGTAGTTTGGGCGTAACGGTTCTTTCTGACATCTGTTGTGAGTAGACTACTAAGTGCAATGCTTGTGATGTAGTACCCTTGATATGATATTGATGTACTGGTCAAAAAGTACAAGTGTGCATGTTGCTTCTGCAAGGTTTATAACAAATAATGGTGGTTATGGATTGCCCACGACAGCGAGAAGCCATGTAAGGCGGTGTTTATGTTGATTTAGGGGGCCTGCTCACGTGAGGTGGGAGATTTGTATATGAGTGGGGTGCTTAGTTATATGTGTATGAGTTTGGATCTATTATTTCTCTAGTTGGGGGGAGGTGTATTTATAGAGGCCTTGGGCCTAGGGCTTCCTAAGGAAAGGTCACCCCCACCTGGTCAAAGGTGGACCGTTGATTCTATATTTCCTAGGGTATGTGAGTTAGTTACATATGTTGACATCTTTCTATCCAAGAAACATCTTGTTTTGCATTTCCTATGAATGGGCAATAGAGAAGTATTGGGGGAGGGACGGTTCCACCCTAAGGGTGACATATGATCTCTCCTTTCTTGTAGATCAACTTATAGTCATCGTCCCAGTCAAGTGTTTTACAAATATGACACTACTCAATCCCTTAACCAAGATACTTTGGATAGAGGATGAAGTGATTCTAGACCATGGGGCGTGCGAGTATCCCAAAGTCATATATTTTTAGATGATACGTGTGATGTGTTATGCCAAATAGGCTCGTAATTATTTTTTTTAAAGAGAAGTTAAATTTGTTGGTCCTGTAAGAGGAAACTCTAAGTTTCTTAAGAGTTTAACCATCTTGGAAAATCTAAGCCCTTTAGGCAAAGTCCTATGTTATCTGGATGATGAAACTATAAGTTTCTCAAGCAAGGCGTTGGACCTCTCAGGATGAACATCAATCAAGCCCTCACACAAGACTTATCACTAAGTCTCTTAGGATAGACTTTTGTAACACTTCTTGGGAAAACACCTGATGCCTCACTTCCTTCGCACTACTCCAATAAGATATCATACACTTGGTGCGCAAGTATCTTACTCACAATTATAGAAGCAATCAACTCTCAGATTCAACATGAACCTTACTGAGCTCTTCCATTCATCACTCTACACAACACTATTTTAATAAGAATGGAGAAGTATAAGGTTTTATACGGAGGAATATGAAAGACACGTGCGAAATTCTTTATGAAACATGTTAAAGTTAATTGGAGATCTAAATAAGTGTTTTAAAATATAGTCATGGTAAATAAATCTTTTTATTTTATTTCCCTTTTCTTTCCTTTTTCCTTTGTTCTTTTGATTGATAGGGTAGATTTTTGGTTATTAAAAATACTTTAAATAGTTTTTCTAATATTAAATTTCATAATTTTATACAAATAAGGATAATTTTTATATAAAAAGTTGGAAATTATAACACATTGAAGAAAATTTAAATGATTAAGAAATGAAATATTTGATTGACAGAAAACTTGAGTATTTCTTTTAAGTGCTCTTCAATGTTAAATACCCAGCCTCAAAATCTATAAAAGTTCTTAAAATATTAAAATCCTATCAGAGCCTGGTTTCGATCCAGGGACCTGTGGGTTATGGGCCCACCACGCTTCCGCTGCGCCACTCTGATTCACATTTATTTTTTATTTTTATATAATAATTATATTATGCATTGGTAACATTAAAAAATAAATTTAATTTAGTTAAGAATTTATCTCATCATAACAATGAGTAATAAATTGTTCATTATATCGGCCCATTTATGCCTGCTGAACATCACACAAGTGCTAGAATAACCAAAAACCAGCTTAAATAATATATTTCACAAATACACCTAAAAATAATGAAGGGTCAGTAGTCAAGAAAAATAAAGACGAAACGTACCTATATAAGAATATCATCATAAGTATTTGTAGTTTTTTTATAATGACATAGATAGACGCGTCTCATGTATCAAGATATTAAATAATTTGTACATTTAATTTCTAGAGATACATTAAAACTTGAAATCATATTCGTAATTAAAAACGAGATGACAACTAGGTGCATATTAATACATATAAATAGATATTTCACATTCAGACCTAGAGTTTTGTTCAGTTTATTTCAAATGATGACATCATAAGTTACACAACTAACTTTATTTTAGCATTCAAACATGACACTTGTATTCATTATGATGCAGGACACACAAGTCTCGCATAGACATATGACTCACAAATATTTTGTTAAACAAGTGACTTCACACACCCAAATGGGAAATGGCGCAAATGTTTAATATTACTAACGATATCTCGAGTTTGAATATATACCCCTTTGTAATAAAAACCATAGGGTTTCTTACCTAAGCGACTGATATAAATCATTCATTTATCTATTAAATTTTCAAATCTTGTTCTTATTTTTAGTAAGTCGTCTAGTAATTTCATGTAGTTTGGGCGTAACAGTTCTTTCTGACATCTGTTGTGAGTAGACTACTGAGTGCAATGCTTGTGATGTAGTACCCTTGATATGATATTGATGTACTGGTCAAAAAGTACAAGTGTGCATGTTGCTTCTGCAAGGTTTATAACAAATAATGGTGGTTATGGATTGCCCACGACAGCGAGAATCCATGTAAGGCGGTGTTTATGTTGATTTAGGGGGCCTGCTCACGTGAGGTGGGAGATTTGTATATGCGTGGGGTGCTTAGTTATATGTGTATGAGTTTGGATAAATTATTTCTCTAGTTGGGGGGAGGTGTATTTATAGAGGCCTTGGGCCTAGGGCTTCCTAAGGAAAGGTCACCCCCACCTGGTCAAAGGTGGACCGTTGATTCTATATTTCCTAGGGTATGTGAGTTAGTTACATATGTTGACATCTTTCTATCCAAGAAACATCTTGTTTTGCATTTCCTATGAATGGGCAATAGAGAAGTATTGGGGGAGGGACGGTTCCACCCTGAGGGTGACATATGATCTCTCCTTTCTTGTAGAGCAACTTATAGTCATCGTCCCAGTCAAGTGTTTTACAAATATGACACTACTCAATCCCTTAACCAAGATACTTTGGATAGAGGATGAAGTGATTCTAGACCATGGGGCGTGCGAGTATCCCAAAGTCATATATTTTTAGATGATACGTGTGATGTGTTATGCCAAATAGGCTCGTAATTATTTTTTTTAAAGAGAAGTTAAATTTGTTGGTCCTGTAAGAGGAAACTCTAAGTTTCTTAAGAGTTTAACCATCTTGGAAAATCTAAGCCCTTTAGGCAAAGTCCTATGTTATCTGGATGATGAAACTATAAGTTTCTCAAGCAAGGCGTTGGACCTCTCAGGATGAACATCAATCAAGCCCTCACACAAGACTTATCACTAAGTCTCTTAGGATAGACTTTTGTAACACTTCTTGGGAAAACACCTGATGCCTCACTTCCTTCGCACTACTCCAATAAGATATCATACACTTGGTGCGCAAGTATCTTACTCACAATTATAGAAGCAATCAACTCTCAGATTCAACATGAACCTTACTGAGCTCTTCCATTCATCACTCTACACAACACTATTTTAATAAGAATGGAGAAGTATAAGGTTTTATACGGAGGAATATGAAAGACACGTGCGAAATTCTTTATGAAACATGTTAAAGTTAATTGGAGATCTAAATAAGTGTTTTAAAATATAGTCATGGTAAATAAATCTTTTTATTTTATTTCCCTTTTCTTTCCTTTTTCCTTTGTTCTTTTGATTGATAGGGTAGATTTTTGGTTATTAAAAATACTTTAAATAGTTTTTCTAATATTAAATTTCATAATTTTATACAAATAAGGATAATTTTTATATAAAAAGTTGGAAATTATAACACATTGAAGAAAATTTAAATGATTAAGAAATGAAATATTTGATTGACAGAAAACTTGAGTATTTCTTTTAAGTGCTCTTCAATGTTAAATACCCAGCCTCAAAATCTATAAAAGTTCTTAAAATATTAAAATCCTATCAGAGCCTGGTTTCGATCCAGGGACCTGTGGGTTATGGGCCCACCACGCTTCCGCTGCGCCACTCTGATTCACATTTATTTTTTATTTTTATATAATAATTATATTATGCATTGGTAACATTAAAAAATAAATTTAATTTAGTTAAGAATTTATCTCATCATAACAATGAGTAATAAATTGTTCATTATATCGGCCCATTTATGCCTGCTGAACATCACACAAGTGCTAGAATAACCAAAAACCAGCTTAAATAATATATTTCACAAATACACCTAAAAATAATGAAGGGTCAGTAGTCAAGAAAAATAAAGACGAAACGTACCTATATAAGAATATCATCATAAGTATTTGTAGTTTTTTTATAATGACATAGATAGACGCGTCTCATGTATCAAGATATTAAATAATTTGTACATTTAATTTCTAGAGATACATTAAAACTTGAAATCATATTCGTAATTAAAAACGAGATGACAACTAGGTGTATATTAATACATATAAATAGATATTTCACATTCAGACCTAGAGTTTTGTTCAGTTTATTTCAAATGATGACATCATAAGTTACACAACTAACTTTATTTTAGCATTCAAACATGACACTTGTATTCATTATGATGCAGGACACACAAGTCTCGCATAGACATATGACTCACAAATATTTTGTTAAACAAGTGACTTCACACACCCAAATGGGAAATGGCGCAAATGTTTAATATTACTAACGATATCTCGAGTTTGAATATATACCCCTTTGTAATAAAAACCATAGGGTTTCTTACCTAAGCGACTGATATAAATCATTCATTTATCTATTAAATTTTCAAATCTTGTTCTTATTTTTAGTAAGTCGTCTAGTAATTTCATGTAGTTTGGGCGTAACGGTTCTTTCTGACATCTGTTGTGAGTAGACTACTGAGTGCAATGCTTGTGATGTAGTACCCTTGATATGATATTGATGTACTGGTCAAAAAGTACAAGTGTGCATGTTGCTTATGCAAGGTTTATAACAAATAATGGTGGTTATGGATTGCCCACGACAGCGAGAAGCCATGTAAGGCGGTGTTTATGTTGATTTAGGGGGCCTGCTCACGTGAGGTGGGAGATTTGTATATGAGTGGGGTGCTTAGTTATATGTGTATGAGTTTGGATCTATTATTTCTCTAGTTGGGGGGAGGTGTATTTATAGAGGCCTTGGGCCTAGGGCTTCCTAAGGAAAGGTCACCCCCACCTGGTCAAAGGTGGACCGTTGATTCTATATTTCCTAGGGTATGTGAGTTAGTTACATATGTTGACATCTTTCTATCCAAGAAACATCTTGTTTTGCATTTCCTATGAATGGGCAATAGAGAAGTATTGGGGGAGGGACGGTTCCACCCTGAGGGTGACATATGATCTCTCCTTTCTTGTAGAGCAACTTATAGTCATCGTCCCAGTCAAGTGTTTTACAAATATGACACTACTCAATCCCTTAACCAAGATACTTTGGATATAGGATGAAGTGATTCTAGACCATGGGGCGTGCGAGTATCCCAAAGTCATATATTTTTAGATGATACGTGTGATGTGTTATGCCAAATAGGCTCGTAATTATTTTTTTTAAAGAGAAGTTAAATTTGTTGGTCCTGTAAGAGGAAACTCTAAGTTTCTTAAGAGTTTAACCATCTTGGAAAATCTAAGCCCTTTAGGCAAAGTCCTATGTTATCTGGATGATGAAACTATAAGTTTCTCAAGCAAGGCGTTGGACCTCTCAGGATGAACATCAATCAAGCCCTCACACAAGACTTATCACTAAGTCTCTTAGGATAGACTTTTGTAACACTTCTTGGGAAAACACCTGATGCCTCACTTCCTTCGCACTACTCCAATAAGATATCATACACTTGGTGCGCAAGTATCTTACTCACAATTATAGAAGCAATCAACTCTCAGATTCAACATGAACCTTACTGAGCTCTTCCATTCATCACTCTACACAACACTATTTTAATAAGAATGGAGAAGTATAAGGTTTTATACGGAGGAATATGAAAGACACGTGCGAAATTCTTTATGAAACATGTTAAAGTTAATTGGAGATCTAAATAAGTGTTTTAAAATATAGTCATGGTAAATAAATCTTTTTATTTTATTTCCCTTTTCTTTCCTTTTTCCTTTGTTCTTTTGTTTGATAGGGTAGATTTTTGGTTATTAAAAATACTTTAAATAGTTTTTCTAATATTAAATTTCATAATTTTATACAAATAAGGATAATTTTTATATAAAAAGTTGGAAATTATAACACATTGAAGAAAATTTAAATGATTAAGAAATGAAATATTTGATTGACAGAGCCTGGTTTCGATCCAGGGACCTGTGGGTTATGGGCCCACCACGCTTCCGCTGCGCCACTCTGATTCACATTTATTTTTTATTTTTATATAATAATTATATTATGCATTGGTAACATTAAAAAATAAATTTAATTTAGTTAAGAATTTATCTCATCATAACAATGAGTAATAAATTGTTCATTATATCGGCCCATTTATGCCTGCTGAACATCACACAAGTGCTAGAATAACCAAAAACCAGCTTAAATAATATATTTCACAAATACACCTAAAAATAATGAAGGGTCAGTAGTCAAGAAAAATAAAGACGAAACGTACCTATATAAGAATATCATCATAAGTATTTGTAGTTTTTTTATAATGACATAGATAGACGCGTCTCATGTATCAAGATATTAAATAATTTGTACATTTAATTTCTAGAGATACATTAAAACTTGAAATCATATTCGTAATTAAAAACGAGATGACAACTAGGTGCATATTAATACATATAAATAGATATTTCACATTCAGACCTAGAGTTTTGTTCAGTTTATTTCAAATGATGACATCATAAGTTACACAACTAACTTTATTTTAGCATTCAAACATGACACTTGTATTCATTATGATGCAGGACACACAAGTCTCGCATAGACATATGACTCACAAATATTTTGTTAAACAAGTGACTTCACACACCCAAATGGGAAATGGCGCAAATGTTTAATATTACTAACGATATCTCGAGTTTGAATATATACCCCTTTGTAATAAAAACCATAGGGTTTCTTACCTAAGCGACTGATATAAATCATTCATTTATCTATTAAATTTTCAAATCTTGTTCTTATTTTTAGTAAGTCGTCAAGTAATTTCATGTAGTTTGGGCGTAACGGTTCTTTCTGACATCTGTTGTGAGTAGACTGCTGAGTGCAATGCTTGTGATGTAGTACCCTTGATATGATATTGATGTACTGGTCAAAAAGTACAAGTGTGCATGTTGCTTTTGCAAGGTTTATAACAAATAATGGTGGTTATGGATTGCCCACGACAGCGAGAAGCCATGTAAGGCGGTGTTTATGTTGATTTAGGGGGCCTGCTCACGTGAGGTGGGAGATTTGTATATGAGTGGGGTGCTTAGTTATATGTGTATGAGTTTGGATCTATTATTTCTCTAGTTGGGGGGAGGTGTATTTATAGAGGCCTTGGGCCTAGGGCTTCCTAAGGAAAGGTCACCCCCACCTGGTCAAAGGTGGACCGTTGATTCTATATTTCCTAGGGTATGTGAGTTAGTTACATATGTTGACATCTTTCTATCCAAGAAACATCTTGTTTTGCATTTCCTATGAATGGGCAATAGAGAAGTATTGGGGGAGGGACGGTTCCACCCTGAGGGTGACATATGATCTCTCCTTTCTTGTAGAGCAACTTATAGTCATCGTCCCAGTCAAGTGTTTTACAAATATGACACTACTCAATCCCTTAACCAAGATACTTTGGATATAGGATGAAGTGATTCTAGACCATGGGGCGTGCGAGTATCCCAAAGTCATATATTTTTAGATGATACGTGTGATGTGTTATGCCAAATAGGCTCGTAATTATTTTTTTTAAAGAGAAGTTAAATTTGTTGGTCCTGTAAGAGGAAACTCTAAGTTTCTTAAGAGTTTAACCATCTTGGAAAATCTAAGCCCTTTAGGCAAAGTCCTATGTTATCTGGATGATGAAACTATAAGTTTCTCAAGCAAGGCGTTGGACCTCTCAGGATGAACATCAATCAAGCCCTCACACAAGACTTATCACTAAGTCTCTTAGGATAGACTTTTGTAACACTTCTTGGGAAAACACCTGATGCCTCACTTCCTTCGCACTACTCCAATAAGATATCATACACTTGGTGCGCAAGTATCTTACTCACAATTATAGAAGCAATCAACTCTCAGATTCAACATGAACCTTACTGAGCTCTTCCATTCATCACTCTACACAACACTATTTTAATAAGAATGGAGAAGTATAAGGTTTTATACGGAGGAATATGAAAGACACGTGCGAAATTCTTTATGAAACATGTTAAAGTTAATTGGAGATCTAAATAAGTGTTTTAAAATATAGTCATGGTAAATAAATCTTTTTATTTTATTTCCCTTTTCTTTCCTTTTTCCTTTGTTCTTTTGTTTGATAGGGTAGATTTTTGGTTATTAAAAATACTTTAAATAGTTTTTCTAATATTAAATTTCATAATTTTATACAAATAAGGATAATTTTTATATAAAAAGTTGGAAATTATAACACATTGAAGAAAATTTAAATGATTAAGAAATGAAATATTTGATTGACAGAGCCTGGTTTCGATCCAGGGACCTGTGGGTTATGGGCCCACCACGCTTCCGCTGCGCCACTCTGATTCACATTTATTTTTTATTTTTATATAATAATTATATTATGCATTGGTAACATTAAAAAATAAATTTAATTTAGTTAAGAATTTATCTCATCATAACAATGAGTAATAAATTGTTCATTATATCGGCCCATTTATGCCTGCTGAACATCACACAAGTGCTAGAATAACCAAAAACCAGCTTAAATAATATATTTCACAAATACACCTAAAAATAATGAAGGGTCAGTAGTCAAGAAAAATAAAGACGAAACGTACCTATATAAGAATATCATCATAAGTATTTGTAGTTTTTTTATAATGACATAGATAGACGCGTCTCATGTATCAAGATATTAAATAATTTGTACATTTAATTTCTAGAGATACATTAAAACTTGAAATCATATTCGTAATTAAAAACGAGATGACAACTAGGTGCATATTAATACATATAAATAGATATTTCACATTCAGACCTAGAGTTTTGTTCAGTTTATTTCAAATGATGACATCATAAGTTACACAACTAACTTTATTTTAGCATTCAAACATGACACTTGTATTCATTATGATGCAGGACACACAAGTCTCGCATAGACATATGACTCACAAATATTTTGTTAAACAAGTGACTTCACACACCCAAATGGGAAATGGCGCAAATGTTTAATATTACTAACGATATCTCGAGTTTGAATATATACCCCTTTGTAATAAAAACCATAGGGTTTCTTACCTAAGCGACTGATATAAATCATTCATTTATCTATTAAATTTTCAAATCTTGTTCTTATTTTTAGTAAGTCGTCAAGTAATTTCATGTAGTTTGGGCGTAACGGTTCTTTCTGACATCTGTTGTGAGTAGACTGCTGAGTGCAATGCTTGTGATGTAGTACCCTTGATATGATATTGATGTACTGGTCAAAAAGTACAAGTGTGCATGTTGCTTTTGCAAGGTTTATAACAAATAATGGTGGTTATGGATTGCCCACGACAGCGAGAAGCCATGTAAGGCGGTGTTTATGTTGATTTAGGGGGCCTGCTCACGTGAGGTGGGAGATTTGTATATGAGTGGGGTGCTTAGTTATATGTGTATGAGTTTGGATCTATTATTTCTCTAGTTGGGGGGAGGTGTATTTATAGAGGCCTTGGGCCTAGGGCTTCCTAAGGAAAGGTCACCCCCACCTGGTCAAAGGTGGACCGTTGATTCTATATTTCCTAGGGTATGTGAGTTAGTTACATATGTTGACATCTTTCTATCCAAGAAACATCTTGTTTTGCATTTCCTATGAATGGGCAATAGAGAAGTATTGGGGGAGGGACGGTTCCACCCTGAGGGTGACATATGATCTCTCCTTTCTTGTAGAGCAACTTATAGTCATCGTCCCAGTCAAGTGTTTTACAAATATGACACTACTCAATCCCTTAACCAAGATACTTTGGATATAGGATGAAGTGATTCTAGACCATGGGGCGTGCGAGTATCCCAAAGTCATATATTTTTAGATGATACGTGTGATGTGTTATGCCAAATAGGCTCGTAATTATTTTTTTTAAAGAGAAGTTAAATTTGTTGGTCCTGTAAGAGGAAACTCTAAGTTTCTTAAGAGTTTAACCATCTTGGAAAATCTAAGCCCTTTAGGCAAAGTCCTATGTTATCTGGATGATGAAACTATAAGTTTCTCAAGCAAGGCGTTGGACCTCTCAGGATGAACTTCAATCAAGCCCTCACACAAGACTTATCACTAAGTCTCTTAGGATAGACTTTTGTAACACTTCTTGGGAAAACACCTGATGCCTCACTTCCTTCGCACTACTCCAATAAGATATCATACACTTGGTGCGCAAGTATCTTACTCACAATTATAGAAGCAATCAACTCTCAGATTCAACATGAACCTTACTGAGCTCTTCCATTCATCACTCTACACAACACTATTTTAATAAGAATGGAGAAGTATAAGGTTTTATACGGAGGAATATGAAAGACACGTGCGAAATTCTTTATGAAACATGTTAAAGTTAATTGGAGATCTAAATAAGTGTTTTAAAATATAGTCATGGTAAATAAATCTTTTTATTTTATTTCCCTTTTCTTTCCTTTTTCCTTTGTTCTTTTGTTTGATAGGGTAGATTTTTGGTTATTAAAAATACTTTAAATAGTTTTTCTAATATTAAATTTCATAATTTTATACAAATAAGGATAATTTTTATATAAAAAGTTGGAAATTATAACACATTGAAGAAAATTTAAATGATTAAGAAATGAAATATTTGATTGACAGAGCCTGGTTTCGATCCAGGGACCTGTGGGTTATGGGCCCACCACGCTTCCGCTGCGCCACTCTGATTCACATTTATTTTTTATTTTTATATAATAATTATATTATGCATTGGTAACATTAAAAAATAAATTTAATTTAGTTAAGAATTTATCTCATCATAACAATGAGTAATAAATTGTTCATTATATCGGCCCATTTATGCCTGCTGAACATCACACAAGTGCTAGAATAACCAAAAACCAGCTTAAATAATATATTTCACAAATACACCTAAAAATAATGAAGGGTCAGTAGTCAAGAAAAATAAAGACGAAACGTACCTATATAAGAATATCATCATAAGTATTTGTAGTTTTTTTATAATGACATAGATAGACGCGTCTCATGTATCAAGATATTAAATAATTTGTACATTTAATTTCTAGAGATACATTAAAACTTGAAATCATATTCGTAATTAAAAACGAGATGACAACTAGGTGCATATTAATACATATAAATAGATATTTCACATTCAGACCTAGAGTTTTGTTCAGTTTATTTCAAATGATGACATCATAAGTTACACAACTAACTTTATTTTAGCATTCAAACATGACACTTGTATTCATTATGATGCAGGACACACAAGTCTCGCATAGACATATGACTCACAAATATTTTGTTAAACAAGTGACTTCACACACCCAAATGGGAAATGGCGCAAATGTTTAATATTACTAACGATATCTCGAGTTTGAATATATACCCCTTTGTAATAAAAACCATAGGGTTTCTTACCTAAGCGACTGATATAAATCATTCATTTATCTATTAAATTTTCAAATCTTGTTCTTATTTTTAGTAAGTCGTCAAGTAATTTCATGTAGTTTGGGCGTAACGGTTCTTTCTGACATCTGTTGTGAGTAGACTGCTGAGTGCAATGCTTGTGATGTAGTACCCTTGATATGATATTGATGTACTGGTCAAAAAGTACAAGTGTGCATGTTGCTTTTGCAAGGTTTATAACAAATAATGGTGGTTATGGATTGCCCACGACAGCGAGAAGCCATGTAAGGCGGTGTTTATGTTGATTTAGGGGGCCTGCTCACGTGAGGTGGGAGATTTGTATATGAGTGGGGTGCTTAGTTATATGTGTATGAGTTTGGATCTATTATTTCTCTAGTTGGGGGGAGGTGTATTTATAGAGGCCTTGGGCCTAGGGCTTCCTAAGGAAAGGTCACCCCCACCTGGTCAAAGGTGGACCGTTGATTCTATATTTCCTAGGGTATGTGAGTTAGTTACATATGTTGACATCTTTCTATCCAAGAAACATCTTGTTTTGCATTTCCTATGAATGGGCAATAGAGAAGTATTGGGGGAGGGACGGTTCCACCCTGAGGGTGACATATGATCTCTCCTTTCTTGTAGAGCAACTTATAGTCATCGTCCCAGTCAAGTGTTTTACAAATATGACACTACTCAATCCCTTAACCAAGATACTTTGGATATAGGATGAAGTGATTCTAGACCATGGGGCGTGCGAGTATCCCAAAGTCATATATTTTTAGATGATACGTGTGATGTGTTATGCCAAATAGGCTCGTAATTATTTTTTTTAAAGAGAAGTTAAATTTGTTGGTCCTGTAAGAGGAAACTCTAAGTTTCTTAAGAGTTTAACCATCTTGGAAAATCTAAGCCCTTTAGGCAAAGTCCTATGTTATCTGGATGATGAAACTATAAGTTTCTCAAGCAAGGCGTTGGACCTCTCAGGATGAACATCAATCAAGCCCTCACACAAGACTTATCACTAAGTCTCTTAGGATAGACTTTTGTAACACTTCTTGGGAAAACACCTGATGCCTCACTTCCTTCGCACTACTCCAATAAGATATCATACACTTGGTGCGCAAGTATCTTACTCACAATTATAGAAGCAATCAACTCTCAGATTCAACATGAACCTTACTGAGCTCTTCCATTCATCACTCTACACAACACTATTTTAATAAGAATGGAGAAGTATAAGGTTTTATACGGAGGAATATGAAAGACACGTGCGAAATTCTTTATGAAACATGTTAAAGTTAATTGGAGATCTAAATAAGTGTTTTAAAATATAGTCATGGTAAATAAATCTTTTTATTTTATTTCCCTTTTCTTTCCTTTTTCCTTTGTTCTTTTGTTTGATAGGGTAGATTTTTGGTTATTAAAAATACTTTAAATAGTTTTTCTAATATTAAATTTCATAATTTTATACAAATAAGGATAATTTTTATATAAAAAGTTGGAAATTATAACACATTGAAGAAAATTTAAATGATTAAGAAATGAAATATTTGATTGACAGAAAACTTGAGTATTTCTTTTAAGTGCTCTTCAATGTTAAATACCCAGCCTCAAAATCTATAAAAGTTCTTAAAATATTAAAATCCTATCAGAGCCTGGTTTCGATCCAGGGACCTGTGGGTTATGGGCCCACCACGCTTCCGCTGCGCCACTCTGATTCACATTTATTTTTTATTTTTATATAATAATTATATTATGCATTGGTAACATTAAAAAATAAATTTAATTTAGTTAAGAATTTATCTCATCATAACAATGAGTAATAAATTGTTCATTATATCGGCCCATTTATGCCTGCTGAACATCACACAAGTGCTAGAATAACCAAAAACCAGCTTAAATAATATATTTCACAAATACACCTAAAAATAATGAAGGGTCAGTAGTCAAGAAAAATAAAGACGAAACGTACCTATATAAGAATATCATCATAAGTATTTGTAGTTTTTTTATAATGACATAGATAGACGCGTCTCATGTATCAAGATATTAAATAATTTGTACATTTAATTTCTAGAGATACATTAAAACTTGAAATCATATTCGTAATTAAAAACGAGATGACAACTAGGTGCATATTAATACATATAAATAGATATTTCACATTCAGACCTAGAGTTTTGTTCAGTTTATTTCAAATGATGACATCATAAGTTACACAACTAACTTTATTTTAGCATTCAAACATGACACTTGTATTCATTATGATGCAGGACACACAAGTCTCGCATAGACATATGACTCACAAATATTTTGTTAAACAAGTGACTTCACACACCCAAATGGGAAATGGCGCAAATGTTTAATATTACTAACGATATCTCGAGTTTGAATATATACCCCTTTGTAATAAAAACCATAGGGTTTCTTACCTAAGCGACTGATATAAATCATTCATTTATCTATTAAATTTTCAAATCTTGTTCTTATTTTTAGTAAGTCGTCAAGTAATTTCATGTAGTTTGGGCGTAACGGTTCTTTCTGACATCTGTTGTGAGTAGACTGCTGAGTGCAATGCTTGTGATGTAGTACCCTTGATATGATATTGATGTACTGGTCAAAAAGTACAAGTGTGCATGTTGCTTTTGCAAGGTTTATAACAAATAATGGTGGTTATGGATTGCCCACGACAGCGAGAAGCCATGTAAGGCGGTGTTTATGTTGATTTAGGGGGCCTGCTCACGTGAGGTGGGAGATTTGTATATGAGTGGGGTGCTTAGTTATATGTGTATGAGTTTGGATCTATTATTTCTCTAGTTGGGGGGAGGTGTATTTATAGAGGCCTTGGGCCTAGGGCTTCCTAAGGAAAGGTCACCCCCACCTGGTCAAAGGTGGACCGTTGATTCTATATTTCCTAGGGTATGTGAGTTAGTTACATATGTTGACATCTTTCTATCCAAGAAACATCTTGTTTTGCATTTCCTATGAATGGGCAATAGAGAAGTATTGGGGGAGGGACGGTTCCACCCTGAGGGTGACATATGATCTCTCCTTTCTTGTAGAGCAACTTATAGTCATCGTCCCAGTCAAGTGTTTTACAAATATGACACTACTCAATCCCTTAACCAAGATACTTTGGATATAGGATGAAGTGATTCTAGACCATGGGGCGTGCGAGTATCCCAAAGTCATATATTTTTAGATGATACGTGTGATGTGTTATGCCAAATAGGCTCGTAATTATTTTTTTTAAAGAGAAGTTAAATTTGTTGGTCCTGTAAGAGGAAACTCTAAGTTTCTTAAGAGTTTAACCATCTTGGAAAATCTAAGCCCTTTAGGCAAAGTCCTATGTTATCTGGATGATGAAACTATAAGTTTCTCAAGCAAGGCGTTGGACCTCTCAGGATGAACATCAATCAAGCCCTCACACAAGACTTATCACTAAGTCTCTTAGGATAGACTTTTGTAACACTTCTTGGGAAAACACATGATGCCTCACTTCCTTCGCACTACTCCAATAAGATATCATACACTTGGTGCGCAAGTATCTTACTCACAATTATAGAAGCAATCAACTCTCAGATTCAACATGAACCTTACTGAGCTCTTCCATTCATCACTCTACACAACACTATTTTAATAAGAATGGAGAAGTATAAGGTTTTATACGGAGGAATATGAAAGACACGTGCGAAATTCTTTATGAAACATGTTAAAGTTAATTGGAGATCTAAATAAGTGTTTTAAAATATAGTCATGGTAAATAAATCTTTTTATTTTATTTCCCTTTTCTTTCCTTTTTCCTTTGTTCTTTTGTTTGATAGGGTAGATTTTTGGTTATTAAAAATACTTTAAATAGTTTTTCTAATATTAAATTTCATAATTTTATACAAATAAGGATAATTTTTATATAAAAAGTTGGAAATTATAACACATTGAAGAAAATTTAAATGATTAAGAAATGAAATATTTGATTGACAGAAAACTTGTTAAAATATTAAAATCCTATCAGAGCCTGGTTTCGATCCAGGGACCTGTGGGTTATGGGCCCACCACGCTTCCACTGCGCCACTCTGATTCACATTTATTTTTAATTTTTATATAATAATTATATTATGCATTGGTAACATTAAAAAATAAATTTAATTTAGTTAAGAATTTATCTCATCATAACAATGAGTAATAAATTGTTCATTATATCGGCCCATTTATGCCTGCTGAACATCACACAAGTGCTAGAATAACCAAAAACCAGCTTAAATAATATATTTCACAAATACACCTAAAAATAATGAAGGGTCAGTAGTCAAGAAAAATAAAGACGAAACGTACCTATATAAGAATATCATCATAAGTATTTGTAGTTTTTTTATAATGACATAGATAGACGCGTCTCATGTATCAAGATATTAAATAATTTGTACATTTAATTTCTAGAGATACATTAAAACTTGAAATCATATTCGTAATTAAAAACGAGATGACAACTAGGTGCATATTAATACATATAAATAGATATTTTACATTCAGACCTAGAGTTTTGTTCAGTTTATTTCAAATGATGACATCATAAGTTACACAACTAACTTTATTTTAGCATTCAAACATGACACTTGTATTCATTATGATGCAGGACACACAAGTCTCGCATAGACATATGACTCACAAATATTTTGTTAAACAAGTGACTTCACACACCCAAATGGGAAATGGCGCAAATGTTTAATATTACTAACGATATCTCGAGTTTGAATATATACCCCTTTGTAATAAAAACCATAGGGTTTCTTACCTAAGCGACTGATATAAATCATTCATTTATCTATTAAATTTTCAAATCTTGTTCTTATTTTTAGTAAGTCGTCTAGTAATTTCATGTAGTTTGGGCGTAACGGTTCTTTCTGACATCTGTTGTGAGTAGACTACTGAGTGCAATGCTTGTGATGTAGTACCCTTGATATGATATTGATGTACTGGTCAAAAAGTACAAGTGTGCATGTTGCTTCTGCAAGGTTTATAACAAATAATGGTGGTTATGGATTGCCCACGACAGCGAGAAGCCATGTAAGGCGGTGTTTATGTTGATTTAGGGGGCCTGCTCACGTGAGGTGGGAGATTTGTATATGAGTGGGGTGCTTAGTTATATGTGTATGAGTTTGGATCTATTATTTCTCTAGTTGGGGGGAGGTGTATTTATAGAGGCCTTGGGCCCAGGGCTTCCTAAGGAAAGGTCACCCCCACCTGGTCAAAGGTGGACCGTTGATTCTATATTTCCTAGGGTATGTGACTTAGTTACATATGTTGACATCTTTCTATCCAAGAAACATCTTGTTTTGCATTTCCTATGAATAGGCAATAGAGAAGTATTGGGGGAGGGACGGTTCCACCCTGAGGGTGACATATGATCTCTCCTTTCTTGTAGAGCAACTTATAGTCATCGTCCCAGTCAAGTGTTTTACAAATATGACACTACTCAATCCCTTAACCAAGATACTTTGGATAGAGGATGAAGTGATTCTAGACCATGGGGCGTGCGAGTATCCCCAAGTCATATATTTTTAGATGATACGTGTGATGTGTTATGCCAAATAGGCTCGTAATTATTTTTTTTAAAGAGAAGTTAAATTTGTTGGTCCTGTAAGAGGAAACTCTAAGTTTCTTGAGAGTTTAACCATCTTGGAAAATCTAAGCCCTTTAGGCAAAGTCCTATGTTATCTGGATGATGAAACTATAAGTTTCTCAAGCAAGGCGTTGGACCTCTCAGGATGAACATCAATCAAGCCCTCACACAAGACTTATCACTAAGTCTCTTAGGATAGACTTTTGTAACACTTCTTGGGAAAACACCTGATGCCTCACTTCCTTCGCACTACTCCAATAAGATATCATACACTTGGTGCGCAAGTATCTTACTCACAATTATAGAAGCAATCAACTCTCAGATTCAACATGAACCTTACTGAGCTCTTCCATTCATCACTCTACACAACACTATTTTAATAAGAATGGAGAAGTATAAGGTTTTATACGGAGGAATATGAAAGACACGTGCGAAATTCTTTATGAAACATGTTAAAGTTAATTGGAGATCTAAACAAGTGTTTTAAAATATAGTCATGGTAAATAAATCTTTTTATTTTATTTCCCTTTTCTTTCCTTTTTCCTTTGTTCTTTTGTTTGATAGGGTAGATTTTTGGTTATTAAAAATACTTTAAATAGTTTTTCTAATATTAAATTTCATAATTTTATACAAATAAGGATAATTTTTATATAAAAAGTTGGAAATTATAACACATTGAAGAAAATTTAAATGATTAAGAAATGAAATATTTGATTGACAGAAAACTTGAGTATTTCTTTTAAGTGCTCTTCAATGTTAAATACCCAGCCTCAAAATCTATAAAAGTTCTTAAAATATTAAAATCCTATCAGAGCCTGGTTTCGATCCAGGGACCTGTGGGTTATGGGCCCACCACGCTTCCGCTGCGCCACTCTGATTCACATTTATTTTTTATTTTTATATAATAATTATATTATGCATTGGTAACATTAAAAAATAAATTTAATTTAGTTAAGAATTTATCTCATCATAACAATGAGTAATAAATTGTTCATTATATCGGCCCATTTATGCCTGCTGAACATCACACAAGTGCTAGAATAACCAAAAACCAGCTTAAATAATATATTTCACAAATACACCTAAAAATAATGAAGGGTCAGTAGTCAAGAAAAATAAAGACGAAACGTACCTATATAAGAATATCATCATAAGTATTTGTAGTTTTTTTATAATGACATAGATAGACGCGTCTCATGTATCAAGATATTAAATAATTTGTACATTTAATTTCTAGAGATACATTAAAACTTGAAATCATATTCGTAATTAAAAACGAGATGACAACTAGGTGCATATTAATACATATAAATAGATATTTCACATTCAGACCTAGAGTTTTGTTCAGTTTATTTCAAATGATGACATCATAAGTTACACAACTAACTTTATTTTAGCATTCAAACATGACACTTGTATTCATTATGATGCAGGACACACAAGTCTCGCATAGACATATGACTCACAAACATTTTGTTAAACAAGTGACTTCACACACCCAAATGGGAAATGGTGCAAATGTTTAATATTACTAACGATATCTCGAGTTTGAATATATACCCCTTTGTAATAAAAACCATAGGGTTTCTTACCTAAGCGATTGATATAAATCATTCATTTATCTATTAAATTTTCAAATCTTGTTCTTATTTTTAGTAGGTCGTCTTGTAATTTCATGTAGTCTGGGCGTAACGGTTCTTCCTGACATCTGTTGTGAGTAGACTACTGAGTGCAATGCTTGTGATGTAGTACCCTTGATATGATATTGATGTACTGGTCAAAAAGTACAAGTGTGCATGTTGCTTTTGCAAGGTTTATAACAAATAATGGTGGTTATGGATTACCCACGACAGCGAGAAGCCATGTAAGGCGGTGTTTATGTTGATTTAGGGGGCCTGCTCACGTGAGGTGGGAGATTTGTATATGAGTGGGGTGCTTAGTTATATGTGTATGAGTTTGGATCTATTATTTCTCTAATTGGGGGGAGGTGTATTTATAGAGGCCTTGGGCCTAGGGCTTCCTAAGGAAAGGTCACCCCCACCTGGTCAAAGGTGGACCGTTGATTCTATATTTCCTAGGGCATGTGAGTTAGTTACATACGTTGACATCTTTCTATCCAAGAAACATCTTGTTTTGCATTTCCTATGAATGGGCAATAGAGAAGTATTGGGGGAGGGACGGTTCCACCCTAAGGGTGACATATGATCTCTCCTTTCTTGTAGAGCAACTTATAGTCATCGTCCCAGTCAAGTGTTTTACAAATATGACACTACTCAATCCCTTAACCAAGATACTTTGGATAGAGGATGAAGTGATTCTAGACCATGGGGCGTGCGAGTATCCCAAAGTCATATATTTTTAGATGATACGTGTGATGTGTTATGCCAAATAGGCTCGTAATTATTTTTTTTAAAGAGAAGTTAAATTTGTTGGTCCTGTAAGAGGAAACTCTAAGTTTCTTGAGAGTTTAACCATCTTGGAAAATCTAAGCCCTTTAGGCAAAGTCCTATGTTATCTGGATGATGAAACTATAAGTTTCTCAAGCAAGGCGTTGGACCTCTCAGGATGAACATCAATCAAGCCCTCACACAAGACTTATCACTAAGTCTCTTAGGATAGACTTTTGTAACACTTCTTGGGAAAACACCTGATGCCTCACTTCCTTCGCACTACTCCAATAAGATATCATACACTTGGTGCGCAAGTATCTTACTCACAATTATAGAAGCAATCAACTCTCAGATTCAACATGAACCTTACTGAGCTCTTCCATTCATCACTCTACACAACACTATTTTAATAAGAATGGAGAAGTATAAGGTTTTATACGGAGGAATATGAAAGACACGTGCGAAATTCTTTATGAAACATGTTAAAGTTAATTGGAGATCTAAATAAGTGTTTTAAAATATAGTCATGGTAAATAAATCTTTTTATTTTATTTCCCTTTTCTTTCCTTTTTCCTTTGTTCTTTTGTTTGATAGGGTAGATTTTTGGTTATTAAAAATACTTTAAATAGTTTTTCTAATATTAAATTTCATAATTTTATACAAATAAGGATAATTTTTATATAAAAAGTTGGAAATTATAACACATTGAAGAAAATTTAAATGATTAAGAAATGAAATATTTGATTGACAGAAAACTTGAGTATTTCTTTTAAGTGCTCTTCAATGTTAAATACCCAGCCTCAAAATCTATAAAAGTTCTTAAAATATTAAAATCCTATCAGAGCCTGGTTTCGATCCAGGGACCTGTGGGTTATGGGCCCACCACGCTTCCGCTGCGCCACTCTGATTCACATTTATTTTTTATTTTTATATAATAATTATATTATGCATTGGTAACATTAAAAAATAAATTTAATTTAGTTAAGAATTTATCTCATCATAACAATGAGTAATAAATTGTTCATTATATCGGCCCATTTATGCCTGCTGAACATCACACAAGTGCTAGAATAACCAAAAACCAGCTTAAATAATATATTTCACAAATACACCTAAAAATAATGAAGGGTCAGTAGTCAAGAAAAATAAAGACGAAACGTACCTATATAAGAATATCATCATAAGTATTTGTAGTTTTTTTATAATGACATAGATAGACGCGTCTCATGTATCAAGATATTAAATAATTTGTACATTTAATTTCTAGAGATACATTAAAACTTGAAATCATATTCGTAATTAAAAACGAGATGACAACTAGGTGCATATTAATACATATAAATAGATATTTCACATTCAGACCTAGAGTTTTGTTCAGTTTATTTCAAATGATGACATCATAAGTTACACAACTAACTTTATTTTAGCATTCAAACATGACACTTGTATTCATTATGATGCAGGACACACAAGTCTCGCATAGACATATGACTCACAAATATTTTGTTAAACAAGTGACTTCACACACCCAAATGGGAAATGGCGCAAATGTTTAATATTACTAACGATATCTCGAGTTTGAATATATACCCCTTTGTAATAAAAACCATAGGGTTTCTTACCTAAGCGACTGATATAAATCATTCATTTATCTATTAAATTTTCAAATCTTGTTCTTATTTTTAGTAAGTCGTCAAGTAATTTCATGTAGTTTGGGCGTAACGGTTCTTTCTGACATCTGTTGTGAGTAGACTGCTGAGTGCAATGCTTGTGATGTAGTACCCTTGATATGATATTGATGTACTGGTCAAAAAGTACAAGTGTGCATGTTGCTTTTGCAAGGTTTATAACAAATAATGGTGGTTATGGATTGCCCACGACAGCGAGAAGCCATGTAAGGCGGTGTTTATGTTGATTTAGGGGGCCTGCTCACGTGAGGTGGGAGATTTGTATATGAGTGGGGTGCTTAGTTATATGTGTATGAGTTTGGATCTATTATTTCTCTAGTTGGGGGGAGGTGTATTTATAGAGGCCTTGGGCCTAGGGCTTCCTAAGGAAAGGTCACCCCCACCTGGTCAAAGGTGGACCGTTGATTCTATATTTCCTAGGGTATGTGAGTTAGTTACATATGTTGACATCTTTCTATCCAAGAAACATCTTGTTTTGCATTTCCTATGAATGGGCAATAGAGAAGTATTGGGGGAGGGACGGTTCCACCCTGAGGGTGACATATGATCTCTCCTTTCTTGTAGAGCAACTTATAGTCATCGTCCCAGTCAAGTGTTTTACAAATATGACACTACTCAATCCCTTAACCAAGATACTTTGGATATAGGATGAAGTGATTCTAGACCATGGGGCGTGCGAGTATCCCAAAGTCATATATTTTTAGATGATACGTGTGATGTGTTATGCCAAATAGGCTCGTAATTATTTTTTTTAAAGAGAAGTTAAATTTGTTGGTCCTGTAAGAGGAAACTCTAAGTTTCTTAAGAGTTTAACCATCTTGGAAAATCTAAGCCCTTTAGGCAAAGTCCTATGTTATCTGGATGATGAAACTATAAGTTTCTCAAGCAAGGCGTTGGACCTCTCAGGATGAACATCAATCAAGCCCTCACACAAGACTTATCACTAAGTCTCTTAGGATAGACTTTTGTAACACTTCTTGGGAAAACACATGATGCCTCACTTCCTTCGCACTACTCCAATAAGATATCATACACTTGGTGCGCAAGTATCTTACTCACAATTATAGAAGCAATCAACTCTCAGATTCAACATGAACCTTACTGAGCTCTTCCATTCATCACTCTACACAACACTATTTTAATAAGAATGGAGAAGTATAAGGTTTTATACGGAGGAATATGAAAGACACGTGCGAAATTCTTTATGAAACATGTTAAAGTTAATTGGAGATCTAAATAAGTGTTTTAAAATATAGTCATGGTAAATAAATCTTTTTATTTTATTTCCCTTTTCTTTCCTTTTTCCTTTGTTCTTTTGTTTGATAGGGTAGATTTTTGGTTATTAAAAATACTTTAAATAGTTTTTCTAATATTAAATTTCATAATTTTATACAAATAAGGATAATTTTTATATAAAAAGTTGGAAATTATAACACATTGAAGAAAATTTAAATGATTAAGAAATGAAATATTTGATTGACAGAAAACTTGAGTATTTCTTTTAAGTGCTCTTCAATGTTGCTTTGATAAATTGATAATACTGAACTATTTATGTTTTTATGCCTAATTACAATTATACAGTTATCATTTTTTGAAGATTCTTAGAAAATAAACAAAGAAGCATATAAAATGAAAAAGTACGAAATTCATATATTTAAGAATAAAATTATAATTTACGAAAATTATGAATTATCTTAAAATAATTATAATATTTTCTCATTGAACGAAAAAAAATATGTATGAATATATTATAAAAAAACAAATGCAACACATAAGTTAAATACCCAGCCTCAAAATCTATAAAAGTTCTTAAAATATTAAAATCCTATCAGATCCTGGTTTCAATCCAGGGACCTGGACCTGTGGGTTATGGGCACACCACGCTTCCGCTGCGCCACTCTGATTCACATTTATTTTTTATTTTTATATAATAATTATATTATGCATTGGTAACATTAAAAAATAAATTTAATTTAGTTAATAATTTATCTCATCATAACAATGAGTAATAAATTGTTCATTATATCGGCCCATTTATGCCTGCTGAACATCACACAAGTGCTAGAATAACCAAAAACCAGCTTAAATAATATATTTCACAAATACACCTAAAAATAATGAAGGGTCAGTAGTCAAGAAAAATAAAGACGAAACGTACCTATATAAGAATATCATCATAAATATTTGTAGTTTTTTTATAATGACATAGATAGACGCGTCTCATGTATCAAGATATTAAATAATTTGTACATTTAATTTCTAGAGATACATTAAAACTTGAAATCATATTCGTAATTAAAAACGAGATGACAACTAGGTGCATATTAATACATATAAATAGATATTTCACATTCAGACCTAGAGTTTTGTTCAGTTTATTTCAAATGATGACATCATAAATTACACAACTAACTTTATTTTAGCATTCAAACATGACACTTGTATTCATTATGATGCAGGACACACAAGTCTCGCATAGACATATGACTCACAAACATTTTGTTAAACAAGTGACTTCACACACCCAAATGGGAAATGGCGCAAATGTTTAATATTACTAACGATATCTCGAGTTTGAATATATACCCCTTTGTAATAAAAACCATAGGGTTTCTTACCTAAGCGATTGATATAAATCATTCATTTATCTATTAAATTTTCAAATCTTGTTCTTATTTTTAGTAGGTCGTCTTGTAATTTCGTGTAGTCTGGGCGTAACGGTTCTTTCTGACATCTGTTGTGAGTAGACTACTGAGTGCAATGCTTGTGATGTTAGTACCCTTGATATGATATTGATGTACTGGTCAAAAAGTACAAGTGTGCATGTTGCTTCTGCAAGGTTTATAACAAATAATGGTGGTTATGGATTGCCCACGACAGCGAGAAGCCATGTAAGGCGGTGTTTATGTTGATTTAGGGGGCCTGCTCACGTGAGGTGGGAGATTTGTATATGAGTGGGGTGTTTAGTTATATGTGTATGAGTTTGGATCTATTATTTCTCTAGTTGGGGGGAGATGTATTTATAGAGGCTTTGGACCTAGGGCTTCCTAAGGAAAGGTCACCCCCACTTGGTCAAAGGTGGATCGTTGATTCCATATTTCCTAGGGTATGTGAGTTAGTTACATACGTTGACATCTTTCTATCTAAGAAACATCTTATTTTGCATTTCCTATGAATGGGCAATAGAGAAGTATTGGGGGAGGGACGGTTCCACCCTAAGGGTGACATATGATCTCTCCTTTCTTGTAGAGCAACTTATAGTCATCGCCCTAGTCAAGTGTTTTACAAATATGACACTACTCAATCCCTTAACCAAGATACTTTGGATAGAGGATGAAGTGATTTTAGATCATGGGGCGTGCGAGTATCCCGAGGTCATATATTTTTAGATGATACGTGTGATGTGTTATGCCAAATAGGCTCGTAATTATTTTTTTAAAAGAGAAGTTAAATTTTTTGGTCCTTTAAGAGGAAACTCAAAGTTTCTTGAGAGTTTAATCATCTTGGAAAATCTAAGCCTTTTAGGCAAAGTCCTATGTTATCTGGATGATGAAACTATAAGTTTCTCAAGCAAGGCGTTGGACCTCTCAGGATGAACATCAATCAAGCCCTCACACAAGACTTATCACTAAGTCTCTTAGGATAGACTTTTGTAACACTTCTTGGGAAAACACTTGATGACTCACTTCCTTCGCACTACTCCAATAAGATATCATACACTTGGTGCGCAAGTATCTTACTCACAATTATAGAAGCAATCAACTCTCAGATTCAACTTGAACCTTACCGAGCTCTTCCATTCATCACTCTACACAACACTATTTTAATAAGAATGGAGAAGTATAAGGTTTTATACGGAGGAATATGTAAGACACGTGCGAAATTCTTTATGAAACATGTTAAAGTTAATTGGAGATTTAAATAAGTGTTTTAAAATATAGTCATGGTAAATCAATCTTTTTATTCTATTTCCCTTTTCTTTCCTTTTTCCTTTGTTCTTTTGTTTGATATGGTAGATTTTTGGTTATTAAAAATACTTTAAATAGTTTTTGTAATATTAAATTTCATAATTTTGTACAAATAAGGATAATTTTTATATAAAAAGTTGGAAATTATAACACATTGAAGAAAATTTAAATGATTAAGAAATGAAATATTTGATTGACAGAAAACTCGAGTATTTCTTTTAAGTGCTCTTCAATGTTGCTGTGATAAATTGATAATATTGAACTATTTATGTTTTTATGCCTAATTACAATTATACAATTATCATGTTTTGAAGATTCTTAGAAAATAAACAAAGAAGCATATAAAATGAAAAAACACGAAATTCATATATTTATGAATAAAATTATAATTTACAAAAATTATGAATTATCTATAACAATATATAAAGGCAATACGTTGTTTTGGTGTAGCCTATTTTCTTTCCTCTTTTACCCATTAAAACTACTTAGAAGTTACACAAATAAAAATTAACTACTCTTTCCATTTTATATTTGAATATTGTACAAAGTAATTAGTTATTTGAAAAGAAAACTCACTTTAACTTCTAATTAAAAACTATATTTAAATAGCTTCTCCTTATAAGTTATGTCTTTCATTTCTAACTCATTGGGTCCATAGAAGTCAAAAATGGAGAAGAAGAAAAACTGCATGAGGAAAATTAGAATCCAGATAATGTTCATGATGATGGTAGAAAAAAGAAAGCTACAATTTGCAGATGTCATAATATGGATTGTGAATCACACAATGATTTGTGTTAGAGTTAATTATTAGGGCATTTAGATTCTTCAATCTAATTTTTTGATTTGGTTTTTTATTTATTTTCATTTACTATTTTGTTCTTTTTACATAAACAAATCCATATGTGAAATTGGGGTTTGAAAATTGAGATTATTGGATTTTTTTTAATGTCTAATACTTAAATTTTTCTCTCTATTGTAGAAGAAAAATGAATCATTATCTCTTACGAAAGAAAAAAAAAGTGTGTTCTAATGTCTATGATCAAATAAGAATGACTATTTTTATTAAATTTTTTAAAATTTGGTTTCCTCTCTTGAATCTTTATCTATTATTGTTCCAATTTTACCTGTGTAATTTGCAAAAATTTTAAAATATAAACAATATCTCAATTTTTAAATTGTATAATTTCTACAATGTGACTTAAACATTAATCTATACTTATCTATAACTATAAATAAAGACAATATAACATTTTGGACTAACCTATATTTGTTAGATATTTGACCTTTAACTGTTATTTTAAAATCAACCACATATACAAAATAAATTTAGTAAATAATAATTGTGTCATTCTCAATATAAAACTTTAACAATTTTTTATCATCCTTATCTTTAACTTCCTATACAATTATCTCTCTTTCACTTGCAAGTTATTTTTCTCTCTCTCATGAATTGTTAATTTCATCTAAATTCTCTTTCACGTGCAATTTTGTCTTTCTTTCTATTATTATTGAATCTTTGAATTGTGTGAATTGTGTATACTGTCAATGTGTCTTTGTGATTACCTACAGTATAAATATAAAGAAAAGGTTTTGTAGAAAGTTAGAGTTGTTACAAGCCATTGTATATCATTCTATATTTTACCAATTATCAAGTGATTTAATATACCACCATTCAACTCCTCAGAAATACAAACTTGAACTATATATATTTAATTTTTTTTATTAATGCATCAGAAAATAATTGATCATTTTTAAAATATCCAAAAAAATATATGATACTTAATTATATTGTTTAGGTTGTTATTGAGATTAATCTCTAATCTTGTCATCTATAAGACTCACATTCACAAATAAAATTACAGTAATGGTAAATATAGGCTTTAGAGTTTTTTTTGTATAATGTCAAGTCTAAGGCTATGAATGATATTAAGGGTTGAATATCGTTTAAAGATTGAATGTATTTGTGTTTATGTTTTCATCATGATTTTTTGTTTAATGATAACCAATTATTAATTACTTAACAAAACAAAGAAAGAGGAACAAATAAATGCCATGTGCAAAGGAGATTGAGATATATAGAGAGGTAGAGAGACTGATGAGTGATATAAAAAAAGAATTAGAGAGAGATGAAGAGAAAGTGTGTGTGTGTGTGTGTGTGTGAGAGAGAGAGAGAGAGAGAGAGAGAGAGAGAGAGAGAGAGAGAGAGAGAGAGAGAGAGAGAGAGAGAGAGAGAGAGAGAGAGAGAGAGAGAGAGAGAGAGGAAACACATATTAGTGGCAACATCCACAGATAAGTTATAAGAAAGGTGAAGTTACAAAAATAATTAAACAGAACATCGAGCATGAAAAATAATAGTAAGATTATTAATGTTCTTTATTGTAAAATATGTGAATATTATTTGTTGTTATTTTATATTCATTTATAATTTGTATGATTTCTACATTGTGATATTATTAAAATTTTAAGACATTAACAATATACATTGGTTGTCTTCTTACTTTTATTTTTTTTTAATTATGTAATAATATTATTTTATGTAACATTTAATTTATTGATAATTTTTAATTTTCACATTCTACTCTTTAGATTATTAAATTAATTTTAAGTTGACATTTGCATTGTTAAATTGGTCTGAAGATATTTTTTTAATATTAAATTGGTCTGAAGACATTACTAAAACATATTAAAGTTAATATGTATCATTATATTTTTATTTTATTTTTATAATTGTTCTTAAGTAATATTATTTTTAATGGAATATAGCTCAAAAACACCATTAAAAAAATTACACGTGTTAGCACAATAAAAAAAGCGGACAAACGGGTGCTGTCCATCCAAGTATTATTATTATTTCTCTTTTTTATCACTCTTGCATTTCCTTTTTATTTCTTCTGCCTCAGATCCTTTTTTGTTTTTTTTTTTGTTCACACAACATTAGGTGGAGGCATTTGTATTTGTTGATTTTTTCCCAATTAAATGTAGTTACGTTGCAATTTTCACACTCATTTTGAATAAAATCCCTTTTTAAATAAAGATTTGTTGTCTTTGAAGTAAAAAATAGAAAAGGAAGAGATCTACTGAATATTTGTAAATTAATTGTTATTACTTTACTTTTATTGAGATGAACTGCAATATTTACAATGTAAAAATTGTAAATGCGACTCAACTTTCTAATAAGTGTTATTGATAATGTATTTTATTGAACCATTCAACATTGTTTCCAGGCTTTAAGTTGGGATTAACCGTGGTTACAATTATGGAAACAAAATTACTCATAAGTTGTTTGACGTAGGATTTTCCTTATGGTAACATAATCGTTGTATAAGTATTTTGAGGGTCGTGTTAGGGAAAACCTCCACAGAAACAAGTTTTTCTCCAATTTTTGAACCCTGCATGTTTCCTGATTTAAACCATTGTTGTATGGAAGCTCTATTGCATGGAGTGCCCGTTTGTCCACTTTTTTTTACCGTGCTAACGCATGAAAATATTGATAACGTCTTTTTTATAAGTTTGATTTTAATATAAAGTATTTATATGACGAAACATATTGTATTTATTCAGATACATATTAAGTTTTATTTGCAATATGTAATATTCGTGTATTAAATTTTGTTTGAATTGAGAAAACCGCATAGTGACGTGACTATATTTAACCAGTATCATATATTTCTGGACAGTTTAGCCGGAACATCTTCTGAAGTCCTAATTCACACAATTCTATCACATTATTAAAATATATTTTGTATCATATATTTTCAAGGACTTCTATTGTGTCATATTGTTTAAGTAATATTGTATATCCATTTTAATTAAGTACATATTTCTATTCAGAAAAGTTGACTATATATACCTTAGGAAGTCCTATCAATATTATAATTATATGATAGGCTGAATTCTTCGACAGGTGTATTGCACCTTGACTATCACATTTAACAGTGATATGATACTTAATTATCGACAGGTGTATTGTACATATATAGAAAGTATTGTTTACTTTCTATATATTTTAAAAGAAATTATTATTTTACTAATAATTTAAACATATAATTAAGTATATATTTTGGCTAATTATTCAATTGTCGATTACTTTTTAAAAATATTGTACATATATTTTAAAATATTTCCTAAGGTATTTTTAAAATGGGTAAACATTAATCATATTGTATTTATTCAAAATTGATTATCATATTACTTAGTGATCCCATTTTTCTAAATAGAAATAAGTCTATTGATAATAGATGGGTGGTTCCTTATAACCCATGGTTATTGTTGAAGTATGATTGTCACATCAATGTCGAGATTTGCAGCAGTATCAAAAGCATTAAATATTTGTATAAATATGTTTACAAAGGTCCTGATCGAGTTGCAATGGAAGTTCACAGAGGTACAGGTTTGGATGAGATTCAACAATATGTTGATGCAAGATGGATTTGTGCTCCATAGGCGTTGTGGAAAATATTTAAATTCACACTTTACAAGTTATATCCCTCTGTTGAAAGACAATAAATCCACTTGCCAAATCATCATCAAGTGCGGTTTTATAAGCATCAAAGAATCACATATGTGCTAAATGATAACCAAAATGCAGTAACCATGCTCACTGAATTCTTTGCACTAAACCAAATGGATCCACATGCTAGGAATTATTTGTACAGAGAGATTCCAGAGCATTATTGTTGGCTAAAAGAGGTCAAAAAATAGCAGCGAAGACAGAGAAAACGAAAAGTTATTGGTCGAATCTATACAGTATCCCCTTCAGAAGGTGAGAAATTTTACTTACGTGTTTTATTGTCTCATTTAAGAGGTCCAACAAGCTGGGAATACCTTCTTACACATAATGGTGCATCTTTTTTCACATTTAAAAAATCAGTTGAGGATTGGGGGTTATTAGAGAGTGATAATAGTATTCGTGAATGTTTGCTTGAAGCATCAAATATGCGTATGACATATGCTTTACGAAAGTTGTTTGTGACTATATTAATTTTTTGTGAACCAACTGATGTTAGAGGCCTATTTAATGAGTTTTATCCCTACATGGTGGAGGATTATCAAATGACAAATGTTGTTGTGGAGGATAACTTTGAAAATATGTTATTGCGGGAATTGAGGGATCTTTTTCTACTTCATGGAAAACTAATAAAAAACTACGATCTTCCAATGTTGACAACGAAAACAAATGAAGTCGGGGGAGTGCCAACAATTATTCAGGAAGAGTTATCGGTCCAAATTCCAAATGAAGACGTTCAATCTGTTGTGAAGTTAAATAATGACCAGATGAGTGCTTACAATATAATTATGAACGCCATCCACCAAAAACAATGTCAAATTTTTGTTGTTGATGGTCCTGGAGGGACAGGTAAAACTTTCCTTTATCGAACTATAATGGCAAATTTGAGGCGTAATAATGAAATTGTCTTAGCAACAGCTTCCTCTGGTATAGCTGCTACATTTTTACCTGGTGGTAGAACTGCACACTCTCGATTTGGGATCCCCATTGATATAGAGCCCCATTCTATTTGCAAAATAGAAAAGAATTATGACCTTGCAAAACTCATTAGAATAACCAATGCAATCATCTAGGATGAAGCACCCATGATAAATAAATATTGTGTAGAAGCATTGGATCGATCACTTCAAGGCATCATGAATATCAATGCTCCATTTGGTGGAAAAATAATGATCATGGGCAGAGATTTTCATCAAGTGCTACTAGTTATTGAAAAAGGAAATAGAGGACAAATGATTTCAGCATGTATTGTTAGGTCTCAATTATGGGCCACCACAAAGGTCCTACATTTGCGCCAAAACATGCGATCAATTCATGACCAGGACTTTGCGCAGTTTCTAATGAGGATTGGAGATGGTAATGAACCTACTAAAGAGGATGACATGGTCAGAATACCTACTGAAATTGTAATACCTTGGGAAGGAGAAAGATCCATACAAAGTCTTATACAACATACATTCCCCCAATTAGAAAACCATGGATGGGATGCTTCATATATGGTGGAGAGAGCCATACTTACTCCAAAAAATTGTGATGTGCATATGTTGAATGACATGATTATTGATAAATTCCCTGGAGATGAACATATTTTGTTATCTTTTGATGAGGTTGAGGGTGATACTCATATCTATATCAACAGGAATACTTGCACACGATTGCTCCTGGTGCTTTACCGCCACATATTTTAAAGATAAAAATAGGGGCTCCACTGACGTTGTTGCGAAACATAGACCCTAAATTTGGGTTGTGTAATGGGACAAGGTTGTTATGTCGTGGTTTTTTTTATGAATTTGCTTGATGTTGAAATATTTACAAGCCACAATGCTGGAAAAAGAGCTTTCTTGCCAAGAATTAAGCTCAAAACCACTGAAGGTGCGGGACTTCATTTTATGCTTATTAGAAAACAGTTTCCTGTCAAACTAAGCTTTGCACTCACTATAAATAAATCCCAAGGACAAACAATTCCAAATGTCAGAATTTATCTTCCACGACATGTTTTCAGTCACAGAAAATTGTATGTTGCTTTATCAAGAGGTGTTTCGCGGGCTGCAACAAGAGTGCTAATTAAAGACGGAAGAGTAAGTGGGGAAGAAGGGGAGTTTACAAAAAATATAGTTTTTAAAGAAATTTTGTTGTCACAAACTCAGGTATTTATCTATTATGTTTAATCATTCAACTATACTTTTGCAATCTCACGTTAGGTGTGTACTTACTAGATTACACTGTACAGTTGACTACAAAAATTTACTTCATTTGTTTTGCAGTGAAACGAGAGATATTTCTGATTTTGATTCCATGGTTGACCTTCCTATTAAGCAATAATGTAACTTAATATCCGTGTTAATGTTTATGTTTAGTTGCTTAATAAATTGTGAAAAAGATTTTTGTTCTTCTTCTATCTAAATCTTCTTATACTTTTGACTAATCTATACTAATATATAAATACAAAACTTAATGTTTCATCATATAAATAATATATATTAAAATCAATTTAATTAGTTTATGGTAAAATTAAATTTATAAAAAAATACGTTGTAAATATTTTTGCACGTTAGCACAATAAAAAAAGCGGACAAACACAAAATTTATATACCAAGCCTCAAAATCTATAAAAGTTCTTAAAATATTAAAATCCTATCAGAGCCTGGTTTCGATCTAGGGACCTGTGGGTTATGGGCCAACCACGCTTCCGTTGCGCCACTCTGATTCACATTTATTTTTAATTTTTATATGATAATTATATTATGCATTGGTAACATTAAAAAATAAATTTAATTTAGTTAAGAATTTATCTCATTTATGCCTGCTGAAAATCACACAAGTGCTAGAATAACCAAAAACCAGCATAAATAATATATTTCACAAATACACCTAAAAATAATGAAGGGTCCGTAGTCAAGAAAAATAAAGACGAAACATACCTATATAAGAATATCATCATAAGTATTTGTAGTTTTTTTATAATGACATAGATAGACACGTCTCATGTATCAAGATATTAAATAATTTGTACAATTGATTTCTAGAGATAGATTAAAACTTGAAATCATATTCGTAATTAAAAACGAGATGACAACTAGGTGCATATTAATACATAGAAATAGATATTTCACATTCAGACCTAGAGTTTTGTTCAGTTTATTTCAAATGATGACATCATAAGTTACACAACTACCTTTATTTTAGCATTCAAACATGACACTTGTATTCATTATGATGCAGGACACACAAGTCTCGCATAGACATATGACTCACAAACATTTTGTTAAATAAGTGACTTCACACACCCAAATGGGAAATGGCACAAATGTTTACTATTACTAACGATATCTCGAGTTTGAATATATACCCCCTTGTAATAAAAACCACAGGGTTTCTTACCTAAGCGATTGATATAAATCATTCATTTAGCTATTAAATTTTCAAATCTTGTTCTTATTTTTAGTAGGTCGTCTTGTAATTTCAAGTAGTCTGGGCGTAACGGTTCTTTCTGACATCTGTTGTGAGTAGACTACTGAGTGCAATGCTTGTGATGTAGTACCCTTGATATGATATTGATGTACTGGTTAAAAAGTACAAGTGTGAACGTTGCTTCTGCAAGGTTTATAACAAATAATGGTGGTTATGGATTGCCCACGACAGCGAGAAGCCATGTAAGGCGGTGCTTATGGTGATTTAGGGGACATGCTCACGTGAGGTGGGAAATTTGTATATGAGTGGGGTGCTTAGTTATATGTGTATGAGTTTGGATCTATTATTTCTCTAGTTGGGGGAAGATGTATTTATAGAGGCTTTGGGCCTAGGGCTTCCTAAGGAAAGGTCACCCCCACCTAGTCAAAGGTGGACCGTTGATTCCATATTTCCTAGGGTATGTGAGTTAGTTACTGATGTTGACATCTTTCTTTCCAAGAAACATCTTATTTTGCATTTCCTATGAATGGGCAATAGAGAAGTATTGGGGGAGGGACGTTTCCACCCTGAGGGTGACATATGATCGCTCTTTTCTTGTAGAGCAACTTATAGTCATCGCCCTAATCAAGTGTTTTACAAATATGACACTACTCAATCCCTTAACCAAGATACTTTGGATAGAAGATGAAGTGATTTTAGATCATGGGGCGTGCGAGTATCCCGAGGTCATATATTTTTAGATGATACGTGTGATGTGTTATGCCAAATAGGCTCGTAATTATTTTTTTAAAAGAGAAGTTAAATTTTTTGGTCCTGTAAGAGGAAACTCTAAGTTTCTTGAGAGTTTAATCATCTTGGAAAATCTAAACCCTTTAGGCAAAGTCCTATGTTATCTGGATGATGAAAGTATAAGTTTCTCAAGCAAGGCGTTGGACCTCTCAGGATGAACATCAATCAAGCCCTCACACAAGACTTATCACTAAGTCTCTTAGGATAGACTTTTGTAACACTTCTTGGGAAAACACCTTATGCCTCACTTCCTTCGCACTACTCCAATAAGATATTATACACTTGGTGCGCAAGTATCTTACTCACAATTATAGAAGCAATCAACTCTCAGATTCAACATGAACCTTACTGAGCTCTTCCATTCATCACTCCACACAACACTATTTTAATAAGAATGGAGAAGTATAAGGTTTTATACGGAGGAATATGAAAGACACGTGCGATATTCTTTATGAAACATGTTAAAGTTAATTGGAGATCTAAATAAGTGTTTTAAAATATAGTCATGGTAAATCAATCTTTTTATTTTATTTCCCTTCCAAGCATTTCAACACACTCTTTGAGGTCCAAAGAAGCTGTCCAGATCATCGTTTGGCATTTGTAACACCTCTACATCAAAGTTTGATTTCCTCTTGCACAGGTAAGCCTCAAGCACTCAAACTCTATGATCAATGCATCATAAATTTATTTTGAAGTTACCAACATGTTTCTGATAGTTCATAGAGTGTTTCCCCTTAATCAATTGCTATGTTCCAATCGTGTATAAAATTTCATGATAGTTTATGCAAATTCTGGGGTTTATGTGTTCATGCGTGATAACTCTCTCCACATTTAAAAGAAATGAAATTAATTTCCACCATCATGTTCCTTGTTAAAAAACAAACGAAATCCAAGTTTACACTATTTGATTCCATTGTGTAATAATAAATATAAGTGAACTCTTGCAAAACAGCCATGAAGGGAGACGCGAGGAAGAAGAAGGAGTTGTTGGCGCCTTTTTTCAAATATTTGAATTTTTGAATATTTTATTTATTTTGTTAATTATCTTTAAAAAATTAATTTATCTCTCAATTTTAATCATTTTCAAGTGATTTTTTTAATATAAATTCCTCACATATTTAAAAATTTTATTCCACAAAAAAATCAAAAAAAAATTGTTGAACCCCAAATTTGTCCTACCTTTACATGGTTTCTAGTGCCACTTTATTTTGAATGAATAAAATGACACAATTTGCAAGAAACCGTGTGTAAGGAGTTATGAGTGTGAGAGGTCGAGTGTTCGAATCCCACCTTCTTCACTTTTTGTTTTTCTTTTATTTTTATTCTCACGACTTATCAGAAAAATCCACCTCCGAAAATCAACCGTCCGTCACAACAAAAGCAGAGAATCTGAATAATCTCACCGTAAGCATCGTTAATTGGCTGTTATTTCTTTTTTTGTTTTTTTCTTCTTTCGTAATCCATTTCCAGGATAAGGAAGAGTAAGAGGAGAAAAGGTAATTAAAGGCAACTCTAATGGGTCAAATGAGCAGAAAGAAAAGGTAATTAAAGGCAACTCTAATGGGTCAAATGAGCAAAAACAAAGGATGTATCGTCACCCCAGTGGTTAAATGAGCATGAACAAAGGATGTATCGCCACCCCAGTGGTTAAATGCCTTCCCCTTTCATTATATTTCCTTTTTTTTTATTATTATTTATAATTATTTCTCCTTCCTTTAGTTTTTTTGTCCTATTTATTTTTATTCTTTTTTTTGTAAAATTATTATCTTATTTTCTTTTTTAAAGTAATTGAGTTTGAGCTGCTAAAATTTTCATTAACAAAAAAAAAACTTTTATTAAAATCAAAACTAAAACATTTTTTTAATGTTTAACTAAAACCTTTATTTAAATTAACATTAAACTAAAACCTTTTTTTAAAATTAACATTAAACTAAGAACTTTTTTTAAAAAAATTAACATTAAACTAAAGAAATTTTTGTTAAAATTAAAACTAAAACATGTATTAAAATTTTAAACTAAAGATTTTTTTTAATATTAACATTGAAGCCTTTTTAAAAATTAAAAATTAAAAACAAAAAACTTTCTTATCAACATTAAAATTATTTTCTTAAAAATTTAAACTAAAATCCCTTTTTAAAACTAATAAAACTATAATTAAAATTCTAAATTGCATTTTGTCTTTCTTTCAATATTAACTATTTCATTATTTGTCATATTTTTGTCTAACTTTTCACTAATGTTCTCTATTTTCCCCCTCAGATTATACTTAAATTCCGATTAATATTTATTTAATTTATGTTGTTCAATGGATGTAATTTACGCGAGGCCATGGTCGCGATTTATTTTATTTTGCATTTTTTTTGGGACTTGTAATTTACGCGAGTGATCGTCGCGATGCTTTATTTACTTTCCGCATTTTATTTCTGCCATATAATATTTCGCCATGTTTGCATGTTTACCGTTAATCATCCTTCCGAAGGAATTAGGATTAACAGTTTGATCGCCGAGTCAATAACCCTAGTTTCAACCATTTCAAAACCCTAATTAGCTTAGGTGTCCCGCTGTGGACAAAATTGCCCTTTACCCTAACTTTTAGGTCAAAGAGCCGCCGTGCTCTGTTTAGGTTTTCCCGCCGTGGAATCTCTAATTTCAACCCTAAATTTTCAATTAACAAATTCAACATAGGAATAGGAGTTTCAAAGACTCCACGTAAGCGTGTCCTTAAGATACGTTTATTCCCCATTGAAACCTTGACCATAGTCAAGACGTTTCTAACCTCCCTTTCGAGGGGAACTACGATTACTCTGATTCCATTCCCTATCCAGGATACGTAGGCACAAGATGCGACGTCTTGCCGAGTAAACTTAGGACTAACCCTTAGGCCTTTAGGTCACTCTATCCCTTAGCTCAATATATATTAAAGCAGATAATGAATAAAAATAAAAAAAGCATACAATAAACAAAAGGTTCCTGTAGAGTACTACAGAAGTTTAGGGTGCTAGTACCTTCCCTAAATTTAACCAACCCCTTACCTAGGTCTCACCCCACATTGTGTTTACGATGCAAAATTAGGTTTTTCCTCTTTTGACCTTTTCCTTCGGATAAATCAAAGAGCGGTTGTGAATCAAGAACTGTGATTCAAACTAATTAATAGTTTGATATCCTATTTCCACTACAACTGAAAATAGCGACTTCACTGGGGATTTATCGGATTTTTAAGGGTTGCCCCTATTTTGTTTATTGTATGATATTTCTATTTTATTTTATTATCTGTATATATTGTACCTTGCTTGGGGTATCTTTGTTGTGAGATAAGTCCTACACCCGGACTTGAGTGACATTATTATAGGAAGGTGATATATTCGACGAGGCTTATAGGGAGTGGAATCCCGACCAAGCTGACTTGAGAATCACCGCTCAGTTGAGACCCTTTCGAAAATGGTTCGGTTGAACGAGTAATCGTGAAAACTTTTACTATTGTCGATTGGAGTCTGTGATACTGGGGGCCGTAGTACCTTAACATCACTTTGGCCTTATCTAGGACGTAGTGCGGGAACTATGAGGGAGTAATCCCAAGATAGTTGCTACGCGATACTACACTCAAAAGAGGCTCTCTTGAGGATATTATTAACCACCGAGTCAATTGGGAAATTGATAATATCCGAAAGATGGACTGGTGACTTTGGGCACCTCTTTAGAACCTTATTCTGCAGGTACAACTACCCCATAGTACATACCTTTTGGGAAGGGTAGACCTTAACTCCATTTATTGTTCCTCTAACTTAGGACTCTGTTGTTTATATGTATTTGTGCATGGCATTCATAAAACATCATTCCTAGTTTCAAGGAATTCAACAGTACTTTGTGAATTCAAAAGTCCTATATTTCAAAGTTTAAAACTGTTTCCAACTTTCCTAAAAAAGAAATGTTTGCAATCGACCGTTGAAGTTCTTGAAACTATTGCATTGCATTAGCATCATGTCTTGCATGGCATCTTTCCCCGAGTTTCTCATGTCCAGTTGTCTTTATCTTCCAGTGTTCTGTTGAGTCGTCAAACTGATTCCTCGACACAGATATCAGACTAGAGCTAACTGTAGACGCCAAATGTCAGAACAAGAGGAACATAATGCGGAGGTCCGAATGGAGATTGATGAGTTGAAAGCAGACATGACCAGGCTTATCGAGATGCTTCAAGTGTTGATTTCCAGAGGAGAGCCACCTCAGAGGACTGTCATTCAGGAAGTTTCAAGTGTTGATCCACCTCTTGTTTTAGTGCCGCCCTCTAGTTGGCCTGAGTTTGGTTTACCTCCTAACTACTCTCCACCTGTTGCATCTGCTGCTATGATTGGTCAGGCTGTCAGACCGGTTTTTCAAGCTCCTGTCCTTACCGAGGCCCAACCTGTGGTCCACACGGTTAATCAGACTATCCAAGCTCCCGTTGAGAATTCTCCCTATGAGTACAATATTGCCGATGTTCAAGAAGATTTTGTTGAGCCTGAGATCACCCGTGAACAGTTTCAGATCATAAACAAGAGACTCCATGCTGTCGAGGGTACTGATTTCTTCAATGTTGATGCCGATAATATGTGCCTAGTTTCTGGTCTTGTTTTGCCTGCCAAGTTCAAGACTCCTAAGTTCGTGAAGTATCAAGGTCATTCATGTCCAAGAGCCCATCTAGTCATGTACTTCCGAAAGATGGCAACTTACACCAACAATCAGAAGTTGCTCATCCATTGCTTTCAGGATAGTTTGAGTGGTGCTTCTCTTAAATGGTATATGAACTTAGAGCATAACAGTGTCCACTGCTTCCAAGATCTCGTCAACGCTTTTATGAAGCAATACAAATACAATTTGGATATGGCTCCCGATCGTCGTCAGCTTCAAAGTATGTCTCAGAAGGAAAAAGAGTCGTTCAAGGAGTATGCTCAGCGTTGGAGGGAGTTAGCTTCCCAAGTCGAACCCCCTATAGCAGAGAAGGAACTGACAGAAATATTCATGGATACTTTGTCTCCTTTCTATTGGGAAAAGATGATTGGGATTGTCTCTTCAAGCTTTACAGATCTGGTGACTATTGGCCAAAGGTTAGAAGAAGGTTTGAAAAATGGGAAGGTATCCAAAGCTGCCGAATCTTCTAATGGTGCAAAGAAATCCTATGGGAATTTCCATAAGAGGAAGGACGAGCAAACCAATGCTGTCATGACTGAATCAAGAAAGCCTCGCCAGGGATCTCAACCTGTTGTTGCTCCGCAGCCAGCTCAGAATCCTCAACGCCCAGTTATTAGACTAGACCAGTATCGAAATAGGAATCAATTTGATCCTATTCCCATGACTTACACAGAACTTTATCCTTACCTGGTTCAACGAGGGCTGATCACTACAAGGGCTTTACCACCTCCTCCTAATCCTCCTCCAACTGGATTTAGGGCTGATTTCCAGTGCGCTTTTCATGAGGGTTCCTTAGGCCACGACTTGGAGCATTGTTTTGCACTGAAAGCCAGAGTGCGTGAGCTGATGAGAGCAGGGATACTTGATTTTCCAGACAATCCTCCGAACATCCAGAAGAATCATTTGCCAGGGCATCAGAAGTGAAGCTTCGGGCTGACCTCAGTAGGCTATTTATTTGTTTTAGACATGACAGTTTATCTTTGTATTGTTTTAATCACAGACCTTTGTTTCTCATTGTTTGTATTTTCCTTATTTTATTAGCTGTTTGCTTTCGAACTATGTTTGTACTTTTATATTGATGAACTGAGCATTGCAACTTTTGATTTAATTCATTTTATCTATTATTTTCATCTCTATGCTTTATCTTTCAAATATTTACTTTTGTCCGAATTTTTGGTATGCAAAGATTGGAGGGAGAATGACGAAAACGTTATACCCATACTTGCTGTCAGTATGCTTTCAATCAAACCTTGTTGACGATGTAAGGCATTGTTTCAATTCCCAAACACTGGAGAAATAAGGAAGTTAATCCCTTGTCAACCCCTTCGAGCCTAGAAGTTGGAGTTCCTTTCTTTACAAAAAAAAACCCACAATTTTAACCTGGGGATGGGTATTTCTCAATTAACTCGATTATGTGTTCATGCAATATACCTTTCATATAAAGGTCGCACTTACAATTTTCCTTCACACACAACAAACAAGTGTCAAAGATTTTTTTAAGCCAAGAAACCGATGATGGTTCACCGTAATCGTTAAACCAAGCAGTCATGTTTCAAAAGAAAAAAAATCAAAAGAAAGAGCCCGCTAAGCCAAAACCTATGAAGGAGACTTAGGCAAAACTGGGGCATCCCGCTGGCTGTAAGCTTTAAAAGAAACAGTTCAGGAAAAATTTAGAGATAATACAAAGAGGAGTTCTAAATTCTTCATCTTGAAAATCTTCAATATCAAAATGACAAATATTATAAGGAAGTAGTGGCTGCCTTTTCATATGTCCTTGACTTTGGAACCATCATTGCTACCATCAGTGCAATTCCTAACTTATAGGAACCTGAATGCATAACACGAGTTAACTGAGCGTAGGGCTGGAGATCATCACGTAGAGTGTGTGGGTACAAATAAATTTTGAGCCTTTATCCTTTGTTTCTTAAACCGTGAACCAGGCCACATTACAACCCTTAAAAGACCTAACTGAAGCAAGGTTATTTTGAAAGCATACTACAACAAGGTTGCGTAAGCTGACTCCAAAAGGTATTTGTGAATCATTTATTTTGACAATACACCTTTGTTTTAAACTTTGAGCGTATTGAACCGTCGTGTTCTGACTGACGACTCATGTATTTTCCATTTAAAAAAAAATTTGACTTCAAAAGTCACATGAACTTTGCATTACCATGTTTGTATGAATATACTTTGTTTGTAAATTGGCTTTCCTCTAAGGAATTTTCAAACAATCAAGAAACTTGGTCAAGTGATCTTATCAGGGGCAAGTTTCTTTTACATCTCGTCTGAGAATCAATTCAAGATTTGTTCAGGGCAAGATCTTCTCAGATTTGGTTTATCAAGACTCATACTGGGGCAAGCCTTATGAGGGTACAGTAAAACAATAATTTTACGAGAAACAATTATCAGTTCATCCAATCTGGGGTAGTTTATTTGAAGAATCCCCGAGTAGCTTTTCATCCTTCCTACAGGGACTATCAGCGTGATACAGTTTAACAGAATGACAGTGATGTATGGGTTGAGGAATCAGTCTTCCAGTCTTGTCATCTTACCAACAGAGTCGAGCCTTGTCGTCGACATCTGCATTGTCATTTGATCATCTATCATAGCATGATTTATACACATGTGTATATCATGGGTGTTTTATCCCCATTTGCTTTTTCTCCCGAGGTCGTGTTTTACCCGCGTATTACCTCGTGGACGAAGTCCAATTTACCTGGCATCATGGGTGTTTTATCCCCATTTGTTTCTTCTCCCGAGGTCGTGTTTTACCCGTGTATTACCTCGTGGACGAAGTCCAATTTACCTGGCATCATGGGTGTTTTATCCCCATTTGCATTTTTCTCCCCGAGGTCGTGTTTTACCCGTGTCTTACCTTGTGGACGAATTTATTTACTTGGCATCATGGGTGCTTTATCCCCATTTGCATTTTTCTCCCCGAGGTCGTGTTTTACCCGCGTCTTACCTTGTGGACGAATTTATTTACTTGGCATCATGGGTGCTTTATCCCCATTTGCATTTTTCTCCCTGAGGTCGTGTTTTATCGGTGTCTTACCTTGTGGACGAATTTAGTTACTTGGCAGCATGGGTATTTTATCCCCATTTGCGTTTTTCTCCCCGAGGTCGTGTTTTATCCGCGTCTTACCTTATGGACAAAGTCCAGTTTACTTGGCACCCATCGACTATTTCGTGTCATGTCTATCTGACGTTCTTCCAGATACGACGTGTCTCCTTTTCGACGTTCTTCCGAAATGTTCTGATGTTTGTCTCTCCCTATATGTTTTCCAGTGAGTCCTGAAGATCCCGCTCGATCTCTTCAAGGAATGTCCCGAAAACTCTAGCGTCTGTCGTTTACCTGGTCCTGTCTCCGTGTGGATCCTATGTTACCTTGTCACCACCGCGTGTCTTCTTCCCTAGTGCAATTCTTCGCTGCGCTGTCCCCCATGACGTCGTGTCGTCTGCATCCTTGCATTCATCATTCCATCATACACATCATATTAGATTCATGGCATTGTCAGCATTATAGTTTGTGTTATTTTGTCCATATCGTTGCATATCACTGCATCTAGGAGCCAAATTTCCGGTTATCTGTATTTAAATCCCTTTCACCGCGATTTCTCGAGTCTCCGCTGCTCAAATCATCCGGTGAAGCTATTTAAATAGGGGCATCTGTTGAACCCCAAATTTGTCCTACCTTTACATGGTTTCTAGTGCCACTTTATTTTGAATGAATAAAATGGCACAATTTGCAAGAGACCGTGTGTAAGGAGTTATGAGTGTGAGAGGTCGAGAGTTCGAATCCCACCTTCTTCACTTTTTGTTTTTCTTTTATTTTTATTCTAACTTTTCTATTTTCATAAAAAAAAAAATAGTTTTTTTTATTATTTAATTATTATTTTCGTATTTTATTTAAATTATTTTTTAAAAAATATTATTTTTTTCACTTTTTTCCATATTATTCATAAAAACATCCAAAAATCATAAAATTAAAAATATTATAAAAGATTTTATTCTTTTAAGTTTGTTTTAGTTTGTTTTTTAGTTTTGACTAATTATTTAAGTTGGGCTTTAAAATAGGCATTAGGTTAGAGTTAACCCTAATTTGTTACCTATATAAACATAAGTTGTGTTTGAGAAAAGAAAAAACGGAGGAAGAAAAGAAAAAACGGCGGCCGTTCTCACGACTTATCATAAAAATCTTCGAGGCTTCATCATCATCTCAATCAGAAGAAGTTTCGGAACCGCGAGAAATCCACCTCCGAAAATCAACCTTCCGTCACAACAAAAGCAGAGAATCTGAATAATCTCACCGTAAGCATCGTTAATTGGCTGTTATTTCTTTTTTTGTTTTTTTCTTCTTTCGTAATCCATTTCAGGATAAGGAAGAGTAAGAGGAGAAAAGGTAATTAAAGGCAACTCTAATGGGTCAAATGAGCAGAAAGAAAAGGTAATTAAAGGCAACTCTAATGGGTCAAATGAGCAAAAACAAAGGATGTATCGTCACCGCAGTGGTTAAATGAGCACAAACAAAGGATGTATCGCCACCCCAGTGGTTAAATGCCTTCCCCTTTCATTATCTTTCCCTTTTTTTTATTATTATTTATTATTATTTCTCCTTCCTTTAGTTTTTTTGTCCTATTTATTTTTATTCTTTTTTTTGTAAAATTATTATCTTATTTTCTTTTTTAAAGTAATTGAGTTTGAGCTGCTAAAATTTTCATTAACAAAAAAAAAACTTTTATTAAAATCAAAACTAAAACATTTTTTTAATGTTTAACTAAAACCTTTATTTAAATTAACATTAAAATAAAACCTTTTTTTAAAATTAACATTAAACTAAGAACTTTTTTTTAAAAAATTAACATTAAACTAAAGAAATTTTTGTTAAAATTAAAACTAAAACATGTATTAAAATTTTAAACTAAAGATTTTTTTTTAATATTAACATTGAAGCCTTTTTAAAAATTAAAAATTAAAAACAAAAAACTTTTTTATCAACATTAAAATTATTTTCTTAAAAATTTAAACTAAAATCCCTTTTTAAAACTAATAAAACTATAATTAAAATTCTAAATTGCATTTTGTCTTTCTTTCAATATTAACTGTTTCATTATTTGTCATATTTCTGTCTAACTTTTCACTAATGTTCTCTATTTTTCTCCTCAGATTATACTTAAATTCCGATTAATATTTATTTAATTTATGTTGTTCCATGGATGTAATTTACGAGAGGCCATGGTCGCGATTTATTTTATTTTGCATTTTTTTTGGGACTTGTAATTTACGCGAGTGATCGTCGCGATGCTTTATTTACTTTCCGCATTTTATTTCTGCCATATAATATTTCGCCATGTTTGCATGTTTACCGTTAATCATCCTTCCGAAGGAATTAGGATTAACAGTTTGATCGCCGAGTCAATAACCCTAGTTTCAACCATTTCAAAACCCTAATTAGCTTAGGTGTCCCGCCGTGGACAAAATTGCCCTTTACCCTAACTTTTAGGTCAAAGAGCCGCCGTGCTCTGTTTAGGTTTTCCCGCCGTAGAATCCCTAATTTCAACCCTAAATTTTCAATTAACAAATTCAACATAGGAATAGGAGTTTCAAAGACTCCACGTAAGCGTGTCCTTAAGATACTTTTATTCCCCATTGAAACCTTGACCATAGTCAAGACGTTTCTAACCTCCCTTTCGAGGGGAACTACGATTACTCTGATTCCATTCCCTATCCAGGATACGTAGGCACAAGATGCGACGTCTTGCCGAGTAAACTTAGGACTAATCCTTAGGTCTTTAGGTCACTCTATCCCTTAGCTCAATATATATTAAAGCAGATAATGAATAAAAATAAAAAAAGCATACAATAAACAAAAGGTTCCTGTAGAGTACTACAGATGTTTAGGGTGCTAGTACCTTCCCTAAATTTAACCAACCCCTTACCTAGGTCTCTCCCCACATTGTGTTTACGATGCAAAATTAGGTTTTTCCTCTTTTGACCTTTTCCTTCGGATAAATCAAAGAGCGGTTGTGAATCAAGAATTGTGATTCAAACTAATTAATAGTTTGATATCCTATTTCCACTGCAACAAAAATATTTTTGTTTGATATACTTTTAAATATTTTAAAGAATTTTATTTGAATTTGTTTTAAACATTTTAAATAATTTCTTTTTCTTGATTTTTCAAAATCAAATGAATTTTAAATCAAAATGTGAATAAAACATTATTTTCCAAACCCTCACCATGGTTCATATCTTGCTTTTTGAATTTATTTGATATTTTTCATCATTTTTAATTGTTTTTCCCTTTTAAAAATTCAAAATCATATGGGCCTCTGCTAGGAATGTAAGTCCCATCCCTCTGTACATAATCATTGTGCTTTCAAAATCACATGGGCCTCTGCTAGGAGTGTAAGTCTCATCTCTCTGTACATAAACTTTGTTTTCAAAATCACATAGGTCTCTATTAGAGTGTAAGACCCAACACCTTTTGTAAATAGAAAACCTTTTTAGCCTCATTCATCATGGGCTTTGTACATGATACAAATAAAACCCATGGGCCTCTAGTAGAGTGTAAGATCCAACACCTTTTGTAAATAGAAAACCTTTTAGCTTCATTTATCCTTGGCTTTGTACAAGATACAAATAAAACTCATGGGCCTCTATCTAGACTCTAAGACCCAACAACTTTGTTTACTTAAAGATCAAGTCATCTACAAAGTCAAAACTTTCTTCAATATCTAAAAACCCTAACCCAGTCTTGGACCTCTTGATGCTAAATTTTTGCAAGTATACGAATAGCGTCAGAGTAATACAAAAGATTATTGATCCCACAGATACCAAATGTCAATCCATCGATTACTATTGTTACGGTGTTTATCTAAGGCAAATCAATCGGGAGTTCGTGCGTGCAAAGTAAAAGTAAAGTGCGAGAATAAATTTAATATTAAAACAACAGGCTTAGATGTAATTCACATAGCTGGGTAGTATTCCAAGTGCGTGTAATAGAACTTCTTGTAGGGTATTGTTTTCTACTCGTGAAAATAACTAATTTAACGGGAACTGTTGCTTTCGCGTATTCAGAACCGAGTTTATCCAATAATCGATCCCTTTTATTGTCACTTATAAAAAGGCGCACATTGCGTTAAAGTAATAAACCTATTTTTAAGAAATATAGTTTCTTAACTTAGTTGAAAAGTATTTTGACCTGGAAATCTTAACAAAAAGAGGTTCATGCGAACCGGACTTTAAACCCATAAATGCGTCCAAAAATAGTTTTAAAATCGTTTTTCTAAAGTATTAAAGACTCCTACTTAACTGGACTAAGCGCTTTCGCTTCCTTTGAATAGTTAAGACTGACCAAACTTAAATAAAGGTTGGACGGCTTTCGATCTTACCCAACAGATTTTAAGTGCAGAAAATTTGTGTTAAAAGTCAGAATAACTCCAAAGTAATTCTATCGACAGCTGTATGGAATACCACTTTAACTATGATCCTCACATCCTAACCTTTAAGATTTAGCCGGACATGGAAATATAAATAGACATGATAAATAAAGTGCGGATAAATAATGCGATAAATAAAGTGCAAGTAAATAAAGGCGAGAAATAAATAGTGCAGGAAATAAAGTGCGAGAAATAAATAGTGCGATAAATAAAGTGCGAGTAAATGAATGCAGAAAATAAATAGAAAGTAAATAGAAACCTTCTCCAAATGGGAGGTTTTAAATCTGGTAAAAAAAGACTGGAAAGAAAATGGCGGCAGGATTAACTTCTATCAAAGTGCTCCAAACCCGATTACAGACTCGATCAAAAAGTGTGATAAATCCTCAACGTGATAAGTTTATCGCTTTACAACAAATGACAGTATATGGCTTGAGTTCTGTAACTAGGCTTGGATGATTATAAATGAGGCAAAACTCGCCTATTTATAGGCTAGGAAAGTACAAGGAAAGAGTAGAATGCCCCCAACTTCTTTTGGGAGGGAAAACGAAATACAAGGGTGGCGCCTGCCATACCCTCATGGTGCCCGCCATGTGAACTAGAGGAGGAAGAAGTGGCAGTTGTGGCAGTTGGTCTCTTATCCAAGTTATGGCATCCCCTATGGCGACCTCCATGGTGAGTGCCATGTGTACAATTCCTAAAAAGCTGGTCTTTCTTGCTCGTTTTTCTTCATTTCTTCTCGAGGAGCTATGGAAATACAAAATCCTGAAAATGAAACAAAACAGAAGCATAACACAAGAAAACAGTAATAAAATCCTAAGGAACATGTGCAATTCGAGTCAAATACATAGTATAATTTAGGTCTATCAAATTTTCCCACACTTAAGCCTTTGCTTGTCCTCAAGAAAAACATTATGACAGAAAAAGTTGATATCCATAAATGATTTGGGCAAAAAGGGCTTCTAAGTTCGAGCTGGAATGAACCAATAGGTGTTAACTCAGTGAACCAAGGATACTGAAACGACACTTCTCCGTAAGCACGAACATAGGCTTCGTTTTTATATAAACCAATCCATACCATCCCACTGTACCTAGGCCTACTTTAAATCTCCTTTTGGGTCCTTTTCATTCAGGTGCAATCACATTAAGCCCGTCATCCCTACATACTCATAGTGAAGTGACCGGTTAGTGATTCTGATCTCAAGCACGGGGCTCTGGTACACAAACTGGTGTAACCCCTTTTATTGACCCAATTGTATTTGTGGGGGATCGGATCGTAACCCGCCCTACCGAGCTCAGCACCAGACACCTCTGAACCAACTAACAATGGGAAGATATTTTATTTTGTTATATATATATATATATATATATATATATATATATATATATATATATATATATATATATATATATATATATATATATATATATATATATATATATATATATATATATATATATATATATATATATATATATATATATATATATATATATATATATATATATATATATATATATATATATATATATATATATATTCGAGATTTTACAACTTTTTGGGTTAAATGACCTTGTGAGGGTTACCTATACCCGAGTTGCAATTATTTTATGGAACACACAGATCATTCACTTATATTCATCGGTCCTTCACTTAGAACATGCTTAGGCCGGAGCTTACTGCTAGGATAAACTACTAAGGACTTACTACGAACATTATTATTAAGGCCATGGTACATGGGGTATCGGGGTCGATTTCTACCGCGAAGCCTAAGGTGTTAAAATGATACCGATGTTTCAAAAAAAAGGATTTTCCAAGTCATCTGCATCCTAACTTGAACTTGCCTCAAAGCCTAAAAAAATTTCAAGATAGTACACTTTTTGTCAATAAAATTTTTGGTGAGGCTAAGGAATGAGGGAATAAAGGTATACTACAAATGACTCGTCAAGCACATGCGTATTCTAAAAACGAAAAAATTAAGATAAATAAACTAGAAAGCGATAAAAGAAAAGAAAATGCGAGAAAAACAAATAAAGTATCCTCCCACACTTACACCGAACATTGTCCCCAATGTTTTGAAATAAGATAGGGACGAGTTACCTGAAGGTCCTAAGGCATGTTACTGGTGTTGTCGCCAGCGTGCGGTGAGTACCTAGGGTGATGAGATCTACTACGAAGATGGTCGCTTTGAGAAGCAGCAAACTCGTCGAATCGGGTGGTCAAAGCAGCCTGCAATTGCATTATACTTTGCATGGATTGGCTCATCTTCTATTGAGACTCTTGCATAAATCTCATGTTGTCATTTAACTGTTGTTGTATGGTAGTGAGCAAGTCATCTCGTCTTTCCTCTCTGGCTAACAAATCGCGCCACATCTGCTCAGAAATATAGAAACCAGGAGCGGTACCTGCAGAGTGGTGAGAAGAAGACGGTGCAGTGTAAGCGGGTGGGGCGACATAGGATGTTCGGGAGACCGCTCTCTTTGGTCATACCCGTCATCGGTGACATCGCCGTCACCAATAGGAACATTATGAGGTAATGGACCCGTAACAGGTGGAGCATCTAAATCATAGGTCCAGTTCCTCACGATATACACATCAGTACATCTAGTGCAAGGCAAAACAATAGATGGGATAGCTTTCCCATGGATCATGAGCTCAAAGCCCCCTTCCTTCCTTACCTTGCACAATTTCATGTCTTTTAAGAATTTTAAATTAATTGTGTGAGACGGAAGAGGTGTTAAGGTGGCTATCTCAGCGTCGAGGTTCAGAGCCTTTGCGATAGACGTAATTAGTCCTCTGAAGGCAATGGTTCCAAACCCCATGGTGGGCGCCATGGACTATATGGCGAGCGCCATCCTCACAGAATGTTTGTGGGCCGAATTTTTCTTTTCATGCTTGGGTTTTTGCGCTCCTCCTTGTTTTGGGGTGTGTAGGTAGCAAGAATCACCTGTACTAGTACACTTATATTCCTCCTATATTTTTTTTTCTTATTTTGACATCAAAATTCTAAAGAACAAAAATAAGTAAATAAAATAACACAATGTAAATAAGGAAATAATGAAATATATATATATATATATATATATATATATATATATATATATATATATATATATATATATATATATATATATATATATATATATATATATATATATATATATATATATATATATATATATATATATATATATATATATATATATATATATATATATATATATATATATATATATATATATATATATATATATATATATATATATATATATATATATATATATATATATATATATATATATATATATATATATATATATATATATATATATATATATATATATATATATATATATATATATATATATATATATATATATATATATATATATATATATATATATATATATATATATATATATATATATATATATATATATATATATATATATATATATATATATATATATATATATATATATATATATATATATATATATATATATATATATATATATATATATAAATATATAATGCATAATCAATATCATGGATAAAAAAAAGAAAGAAATGTAAGCATATGAAATATGTATAAGTCTGAAAAGAAAATGGAAATAAATCAAGCTATAACGGAAGTAACGAAAGTAGTGTCATCATGGAGTGGGGTGCTCTTCGGTCTGGTCAGGATGTCGGAGCACGTGTAACTCTCGGTGCAGGTATGAGATCTTCTGATATAAGTTGTCGGCCTCCGCCGCATGAGTCATATCAGATACCTGTACCTGCAAAGTGAGGTCAATAATTGTCTGTTGGAGCCTGGCTGTCTCCATACGCAGCTCAGCTAGCTGTGTACACAGGTCAGTCCTTCGTAGTGAATGATTATTTGACAATATTGTAGTCATCGGAGAAGGTGGTGAAGGATGATACTCTACTGAAGGTGGTGAGCGCGGCTCATCAATTGTCTCTCCATAACCTTCCAAGGCATAACTCCAGTTAAAAGGGTCGTGGACACTGATCATCGCAGGATCAGGAAAAGTAAAGTAATGGATGGTCTGGTAGTCGATCAGGAGTCTGAAATAGTCAGGTTGAAAGGAGGCTCTCCTCATCAACCCTCTGTCTAAGCAGAAATCAATGTCTAGTAAGGTGTACCCGCAATATGGAGTCAGGTGAAGCAGCTGGCTGGTGAGACCCAAAGCTGTGGCAATCTGAGTAACGGTACCTCCTACATGGATAATCCCTTCAGAGGATCTAGTTGTGAGCTCGAGATTATTCAGCAAAAAGTTTCCACAAGCCATATGACGTGACTAGTTTGCACAAAACAGGAAGAAGATCTCCTCCTCACTAACATGAATATCAGCGTCAGCCTTTCCGAGGAAAGTGTGGTCCATGACCATCTGAAAGTACCTGAGAGCTGGGTTATGGATGCATGGAGGCAGCTTAGAGGATGGATCGAGGCTTCCTCCACCTATAATGTCACTCCAGAATTTGTCGATATCTTGACTCATAAAATATCTCATCGGTAAATCAGGTATAGCATCAGGGGTAGTCTAGAAACCGAGCAAATCACTGAACCCCTTAATGGTAAAGGCATACCCCGTCCCGAACAGTCTGAATGTGGTGATACCGTCTTGACCAACGTATGGCTCGTGGTGGAATGAACTAAGGAACTCCAGAGTAATGTGTTTGTAGGTCGGGTGCAATTCATCAGCATATGCATCCCACTGGAGCTGATGACATAGAAACCTTATGTTGGGCTCAATCCCCAAGGCGTCCATGCAAGCCTGATCTGGGTACCGGGTAGGTGCCGTGGGGCGTTGCTGAAGAACTAAATACCGCTGTCTCTGAGCATCGTCCCTAAAGGTGACGTGCATGTCGTCGAGGGGCTGCATCCTGCAAATAAAATTTTTAGAGAACAAGACCTGAAAGCACAAGCTTGATAAACGGTTAGTTGACACATAACAAAATAATAATCACTAAAATAAAATAAAAAATATAAGTAAAGAAAAATAAAGAAAACCGTGGGTTGCCTCCCAGGCAGCGCTTGTTTAACGTCATTAACTTGACGAGTAGAACCTATGTGGTTGAAGTAGGAAATGGTGGATCAATCAAAGTGTGGCTGGAGTAATCATTGGGAATGTCACCTCCTTCGTAGTATTTCAATCTCTGCCCGTTTACAGTGAATGGGCTACATGACTGGTTCTGGATCTCAACTGCTCCGAATTTTAGGACTTTAGAAACTGTAAAAGGACCTATCCACCTTGAACAAAGCTTGCCAGGAAAAAGTCGCAACCTGGAATTAAAGAGGAGAACAGGGTCTCCTATATGAAAATATTTTTTTATAATCCTTTTGTCATGCCAGGCCTTGGTTCTTTCTTTATATATTATGGCGTTTTCGTAGGCGGATTGGCGAAGTTCTTCTAGTTTATGAATGTCAAGGATACGTTTTTCTCCAACGGTCAAATAGTCAAAGTGCGGGGTTTTAATGGCCCAATAGGCCTTGTGTTCTAACTCAAAGGATAGATGACAGGACTTTCCATAAACTAACTGGTAAGGAGTTGTTCCGATAAGGGTTTTGAAGGCGGTTCTATAGGTCCATAGTGCATCTTGTAGCTTCTAAGACCAATCTTTTTTTGATATAGAAACTGTTTTCTCTAAGATCTGTTTAATCTCTCTATTAGATACCTCTACCTGGCCACTAGTCTGTGGATGGTAAGGTGTCACTATCCTATGCTTAACTCCATATTTTCTTAAAAGTTTGTCAAAAATCCTTGATATGAAATGTGATCCACCATCATTGATAACAAGACGGGGTACTCCGAATCTAGGGAATATGTAATTCTTAAATAGTTTTATCACTACACGTGTGTCGTTGGTAGGTGAGGCTATAGCTTCAATCCACTTAGACACGTAGTCAACTGCTACTAAGATATATTTGTTTCCTAATGAAGACGAAAATGGTCCTATAAAATCGATGCCCCAAACATCAAAGAGTTCTACTTCCTGAATATTTCTTAAGGGCATTTTGTCACGCTGGGAGATGTTCCCAGTGCGCTGCCACCGGTCACATTTAACTATATAAGTGTGCACATCATGCCATATTGTGGGCCAAAACAGGCCGGCTCAAAAACTCTTGGCGTGTGTTTTGGAGGTGCTAGTGTGTCCTCCGTAGGGTGCAGAGTGGCAGTGTTGTATGATATTTCTTACCTCTTCTTCTGGAACGCAACAGCGAAAAATACCATTTGTGCATCTTTTGAAAAGGAGTGGCTCATCCCAATAGAATTGTCTAACATCGTTAAAGAACTTATTTCTCTACTGATAGTTAAAGTCAAGGGGTATGATATCGGCAGCTAGGTAATTTACAAAATCTGCGTACCAAGGTACGCCGCTTACTGCCAGAGATTTCTCAAGGGTCTTATAAGGATCTAGGTTATTTTCTTCTATGGTTTCTATCCTAGCTATTAATCTATCATAGGTAAAATCATCATTTATAGGGAGTAGATATGGTTTCAGGTACTCAAGTCTAGAAAGGTGATCGATAACTACATTTTTTGTACCTTTCTTGTCTCGAATATCAAGATCAAACTCTTGTAATAAAAAGATCCATCAAAGTAACCTAGGTTTGGCATCTTTCTTGTTTAATAAGTAACGAATGGCAGCGTGATCGGTATAAACTATAATTTTAGCTCCTACCAGATAGGATCGAAATTTGTCCATCGCAAAAACTACAGCAAGGAGTTCTTTTTCAGTGGTTGCATAGTTAAGTTGAGCAGCATCTAGGGTTCTACTAGCATAATAGATAATGTGTAATTTCTTATCCTTTCTTTGTCCTAGAACAGCTCTTACAGCATAATCGCTAGCGTCGCATATGATTTTGAAAGGTTCGGCCCAATCCGGAGGTTGGATAATGGGTGCCGAGCTCAACGCTTGTTTTATAAAGTTGAATGCTTCGAGGCACTTTTCATCAAATTTAAACTCTATGTCTTTCATCAGGAGGCTGGTTAAAGGTTTGGTTATTTTAGAGAAGTCTTTGATAAAACGCCGGTAGAAACCAGCATGTCCAAGAAAACTTCGGACTTCTCTAACGGTGTTAGGTGGTTTTAGGTTTTCTATCACTTTTATCTTGGCTCTATCTACTTCAATACATCTTTCAGAGATTACATGTCCTAAAACTATACCTTCGGTGACCATAAAGTGACATTTCTCTCTGTTCAACACCAGGTTAACATCAACACATCTTTTCAGGATTTTCTCAAGGTTAGCGAGACGGTTTTTGAATTCAAATCCGCATACTGAGAAATCATCCATGAACACTTCCATAATTCCATCTAGGTAGTCAACGAAGATTGCCATCACGCAACGCTGGAAGGTAGCTGGTGCATTATAGAGGCCGAAAGACATTCGTCTATAGGAAAAGGTTCCATAAGGGCATGTAAAGGTATTTTTTCTCTTGATCCTTTGGATGGATAGGAATTAGGAAAAATCCTGAATACCCATCAAGATAGCAAAAATAGGAGTGTCTGGCTAAACGTTCCAGCATTTGATCTATAAATGGTATAGGGAAATGGTCTTTTCTAGTGGCTTTATTTAATTTCCTATAATTTATGCACATACGCCATCCTCCTTCTATCCGTTTTGCTACATGTTCTCCTTTATCGTTCTGCACGACTGTGATGCCTCCCTTTTTAGGTACTACATGCACAAGGCTCACCCACTTACTATCTGAGATTTGATAAATTATGCTCGCTTCTAGTAACTTAAGAACTTCCTTTTTTACAACATCACTCATTATAGGGTTTATCCTTCTCTGATGTTCTCTGGAGGGTTTTGAGTCCTCTTCAAGTAAAACCCGGTGCATGCGCACGTATGGACTTATACCTTTTAGATCAGAGATGTTATATCCTAAGGATGAGGGATATTTATGCAAGACATATAAGAGCTGGTCTGTTTCTCCCTGGTTCAAGGTAGCACTGACTATAACTGGACAGTCCATTTCTTCGTCCAAGAACTCGTATCGTAGATTCTTGGATAGTTCCTTAAGTTCTAAAGTTGGTTTCTTAGGGCATGGTATTGGATCTGGGATAAACATTCGCGTAGATTATCATCAATGTAGGGTTCCATAAATCCCTCATCTCCCTTTATGAAGGTTGAAGGCAGTATGATGGTTTCTTCTTGTTCTAGTTCCCTAACGCATTCATCAATGATGTCTATGGCATAACATGCGTCTCCTAATACTGGTTCCATAAGAAACTTCAACAAAATAAATTCTATCTTTTCATCGCCTACCTCAAAAGTCAACTTTCCTCTCTTGACATCTAGTATGACTCCTGCGGTTGATAAGAATGGCCTTCCTAGGAGGATTGGGATGTCACCATCTTATTTAATGTCCATGACAACGAAATCAGTAGGTATGAATAACTGACCAATCCTGACTAGGACGTCTTCCAACATGCCAACCAGATACTTGACGGATCTATCGGCTAACTGAAGAGACATCTTAGTAGGTTGTAATTCTCCTAGTTTTAACCTTTCAAAGACTGCCAGAGGCATTAGGCTTACACTAGCTCCTAAGTCTAGAAAAGCTTTATTGATGACATGACTCCCCAAAATACAAGGTATGGAGAAATTTCCAGGATCTTTCTCCTTTTTGGAAAGTTTATTTTCGAAAATGGAATTGCATTCCAAAGGTTTTGAATCGTCAAGTCTACGTTTATTGGTAAGCATGTCTTTGAGGAATTTTTCATATGTTGGTATTTGGGTGATGGCTTCTGTGAAAGGGATCTCCACATGAAGTTTCTCTATCACTTTAATGAATTTCTGATATTGGTTATTGATCTTGGTTTGAATCACAATTCTTAATTCACAACCGCTCTTTGATTTATCCGAAGGAAAAGGTCAAAAGAGGGAAAACCTATTTTTGCATCGTAAACACAATGCGGGGAGAGACCTAGGTAAGGGGTTGGTTAAGCTTAGGGAAGGTACTAGCACCCTAAACTTCTGTAGTACTCTACAGGAACCTTTTGTTTATTGTATGCCTTTTATTTTATTATCTGTTTTATGTATATATTGAGCTAAGGGATAGAGTGACCTATAAAGACCTAAGGGTTAGTCCTAAATTTACTCGGCAAGATGTCGCATCTTGTACCTAGGTATCCTGGATAGGGAAAGAAATCAGAGTAATCGTAGTTCCCCTCGAAAGGGAGGTTAGAAACTTCTTGACTGTGGTCAAGGTTTCAATTGGGAATAAAAGTATCTTAAGGACACGCTTACGTGGAGTGCGGAGATTCTAATCTCTACGTTGAATTTGTTAATTGGAATTAGGGTTGGAATTAGGGTTATTGACTCAGCGGTCAAACAGCTAGACCTAATCCTTCGGAGGGGAAATAACGGTAAAACATGCAAACCTAGCAAATTATTATACGGCAAAATTAAAGTGTTGAAAGTAAAGAAAGCGTCGCGATGATCACTCGCGTAAATTACAAATTCCCAAAAAATGCAAAATAAAATAACCGCGACCATGGCCTCGCGTAAATTACATCCATGGAACAAAAACGAACAAATGAAATAATAACGAGTTGAAACAAACAAATTAACGAGGGTTAGACAAAAATAAAACGGCTAAATCAAAACTTATTTCTTTTTGAGTTTTTATTGAGAAGAGGAGAGGAGAATTAATTTCATGCTTAAATGGAGAAACTATTCTAATTATTTACTAAAAATTTTAATAAAGAAACTAGTTTTAATTTTAATAAAAAAATGTATTAATCTTATTGGAAAAAAATGTTTTAATTTTATCAAAAATAAATGTTTTAAATTTTAATGAAAAAAAATGTTTTAAATTTTAATGAAAAAAATTTGATTTAAATTCAACGAAAAAGGTTTTAATTTTTGTTTTAGTGAAAGAAAAAGTCATTTTTTAATTTTTGTTTTAACTTAATGAAAAATGGTTTTAATTGGAAAAAAGCTTTAATTAAGAAAAACTGATTTATTTAGAAATATGTTTTTAAATAAAAATTGGTTTAATTTTGAAAAAAACTTTTTTTTAAAAAGATCTTAATTTTTAAAAAACTAATTACGTTATGTTTTTATGTTGAAATAGCTTACCTAAACTTAATTGCATTATTAATTGCAAACTACATAGTTAATGAAAATGAAAAAAATAAACAATTGAATAATAAAAAATAAAAAAAACAAATGAAACGTAAATAAAAAGGCTTCTGCCGTTTTCTCCATGGATGACTATCGAAGCTTTTCCTCTCCTTCAATCCTTGCATGTGAATGGTTCCTTCTTCTATTTATTCTTCCCATTAATCTACAATCAATGAACAAAACAACACATAAAAATCGTAAAATACCGTAAATCAAAGGAAAGAGAAAGATTACGGTAACGACGATGGTGTTGAACGAACTGAGCCTCCGCCGTTTGAACTTTTTGCTCGCCGGTAGCGCTTGGCTGATGATGAATTCAAACCTTTTAGGGCTCTTCCGAAAGAATCCCCTCTTCCTCTGATGACCTGTTCTTGATTTTCTGATGTTCATGAAGTTTTCTCCCATCACTTATGTTTATATAGGTAACAAATTAGGGTTAACTCTAACCTAATGCCCATCTTAAAGCCCAACTTAAATTAATATTAGTTATGATTACAAAATTTAAATAATTAAAATAAAATTGAAATTAATAATTCTATTTATTTATTTATTATTTTTTGTAAAGAATTCTTATTATTTTTAATAAAATCCTTTATTTTTTCTTAAAAAATTATTATTATTTTTTTATTTTTTTGATATGCAAATAATAATCAAAATTAAAACTCAGCATAAAAATGTATAGAATGAAAATAATATTAAAGAAAAATGAAATTAATTTAAAATGAAAAATAGAAATGAAATGAAATTATTTAAAAATGAAATGAGACTAAAATTAAGAATGAAATAGAAATGAAATTGATTTTTCTTTAAACAATGAAACAATGATTGATTTAAAAATGGGATTAATTTTAAAAAAAAAAAATGATATATGATTGATTTTAAATATGCAATGAAATTAATTTAAAAAACGAAATATGATGAATGAAAAAATGACACATGATTGATGAAATTAATTTAAAATAGGAAATGAAAAACCCTTTTTTCTATTAATTCCTAGTTATTCCAATTTACCCTTCATGAATCAAAGAGCGCGCCACATGATATTTTCCTGCAAAAATCAACCAACTACACGAACTTGTTAGTGACTGGTTAAATGCAAAAATGCAACAGAATGCGAGATGATTCGACTAATCTTAGGGAAAATTTTGGGGTATTACAATTTCCCCTATTTAAATAACTTCACCGAATGATTTGAGCAATGTAGGCTCGAGAAATCGTGGTGAAAGGGATTTAAATATAGATAACCGAAAATTTTGCCCTTAGATGCAGTAAGATGCAATGCTATGGACAAAACAAGACAAAATATAATGCTGACAGTGCCATGAATCTAGCATGATGCATATGCTGGCATGATAAATGTAATGATGCAGATGACCCGACAATATAGGTGACAGACGCGACGGACAAACTCGACTAGAGAACACGACGCACTGGGTGACAGCACGACACTAGGGACAACGACGCCTTGGGACGCCCAATTATCACTTTTAAAGATAAATGGTAAGAACGGGATCCACAATGGAGATGGCACCGGTGAGACGGGCTCCACTGGGGAATATCTAAGAGTACTTGGTCAACAGGTTCATGCGTGACAGGCTGATACTCTAGGGTAAAAGATAAAAATGGATCTGCACGACTGTAGGATCGATTAACAAGATGCTGGAGCATTGAGCATAGAATAACATCCGAGCTTCTGGAAACTCACCCTCGTGACAGGATCAGACTGAATTTTCAGGAATCCGTAGAAAATATACAGGGTAAAACCGGCTGTATGCCAAAATAAATGGACATTAAGGGGAAACACCCTGATAAGCTTTCTCGAGAAAGAACTGCCACTTATCATCGGAAGGGACTTATATGCCAAACTGGATAAGCTCTCATATAACGAGACTGATGCTTATCTGTGAATAATAAATGAAAAATTGATTGATGAGCTCCGTTGGAGGGAATTGTCGCTCATCTGATAAATAAACCTCTTCATATCTAAGGTCGGCGCCCGGAATACGATTCGGATTCTTCTTTTACTAAAGGATAAAATTGAACGTCTGCATGACTCAAGGTCGGCGCCCTAATCATGATTCAGATCCTTCTTTTACTAAAGGATAAAATGAACTTCCTCCTACTTCAAGGTCGGCGCCCGGAATACGATTCAGCTCCTTCTTTTACTAAAGGATAAAATGAACTTCCTCCTACTTCAAGGTTGGCGCCATGAATACGATTCGGCTCCTTCTTTTACTAAAGGATAAAATTGAACGTCTTCATAACTCAAGGTCGGTGCCCTGATCATGATTCAGCTCCTTCTTTTACTAAAGGATAAAATGAACTTCTTCATACCTCAAGGTCGGCGCCCTGAACATGATTCAACTCCTTCTTTTACTAAAGGATAAAATTGGTCCACAGCGGGAAGCCTAAGCATGAGTACGGTGACTCCACGTCTTAAAGTTTAAGAAAAGATACGTCCACGGCGGGATGCCTAAGCATGAGTGCAGCGACTCAATATCTTAAGGTTTAAGTGATATGTCCACGGCGGAACGCCCAAGAATGAGTGCGGCGACTCAACGTCTTAAGGTTTAAATGTAGGTGATACGCTCCTCGACTGGGAACTGTTGCTTGTCTGCAAAGGATTGTAAATTCTTTCCTTGAAAGATACTGCAAAATAAATGCACGTCCAGGTATGTTCGACGACCGACAGGCCCAAAGTTCGATCTAGAATTGGGTTAGAAAGAACTGACAAACAAGACTCCCTTGAGGAAATGAACTCAAATGGGAATTATCTTATACTATCATGGAAATATAACGGAAATAACCATTGTCCACGAGGGTTGAACTCTGTGGGGAAACTGGAAATAAGTATTTTATGCTTAGGGCTGACGATCTACTTGGAGAGAGCGGACAAACCCGGTTACTCGTCGGTAGCGGCAAAGGATGACACGGACCGCAAACATGCAGATGCTAATGCGTATGCCAAAGTGTATACTCACGTGTATGTTCATGTGTATGAAAATGTCATGCACTGAGTATGCAATGCTTAGGCTCATGCATATGCTTACAAAACAGACGAGAGGAGGAAACATGAGATGAAATAAACATCTCGACGGGGATACCCGGGGACCTCTGCAACAGTACATCTATCGAGGGATAAGAAGAGTTGATGGTATAACCAAATCTTGCTTCAAAAAATTCCAGCTTCCCTGGGGAGAAAATGTCATGACTTCCACATGGGGATATGATACGACTTCACCGGAAAGTATGACGCCCTGACTTCAATTGGGGATCCATGATCTCTGCATGGAGATACGATGTCATGACTTCACGTGAGGGATTGCTATTGCTATCATGAACCATAATTAGCCTAAGAACTCTTGGATCAGAGACTTCCGGGGATAAAATAAATATCTGTTGTATGGGGAGATGTGGATCTAGGCAGCTTTATGGAGAAAAGCGTAGCAACTTCCTGGGAATAATACCTTGGCTTCCTGGGGCTAAGGTACATTCGACTGGGGATAAAAGATATTAGTTTCCCTGAGGAGAGTTCGTCGGACTTACTGGGGAGAAATCAACAGACATTCCTGAGGACAATATCTTGACTTCTTGGGGAAAACATGGCAATCTCCTGGGGAAAATTCTTGAGGAAAGTAAGTGAGGAACAGATGATCCTACCGAGAATGGGTCTTCAAGAACATATATCACTTGGAGGATACCAGGGATATCTCTGCAATCTTGGGAGTCACTGGGGATTTATAGGATGGATCCAAAAGTGTGGACAACTTAAAGTCTCGCTGGGGACTAGCACTGGGAAGATGCTGGTATGATCTCTGTAGTCTAGAAAATTACTGGAGATTACCGGCTCGGTCCAGAATGCTGTCAGCTTATAGTATCGCTGGGGACTGTCAGTTTAAAGTCTCTCTGGGGACTGTCAGTTTAAAGTCTCTCTAGGGACTGCTTTGAGGTGAAGGTTTAGATGTGTTTCTGCAACGGTGAGATTTACTGGGGAGAATGAAGACCTCCGGGATTGAAATCTATCGAGTGCACGGAGAATGTAGTGAAACAAGCTAGTTTGGATCTTAACGGACTTTATAGTAATCGCCATTTTGAAAAAATATCATGCCCCAGAGTACTTGCTTTGTGAGGAAGAGTCATCTCAAGAGGATTTTACAAAGAACGTGGAGTTCAATTTTCTCCACTGTTTCAAACTCTTGGAGAGATCTGTCAGATCTCGACGTAACTGGCTCAGATCAACAGTGTCATGACTGAGTCTTCAAGAAGTGGCTCTCAAGAAAGTCAGGCTTGCATCAATAAACGACTTGGAAGCCAACTGTCCTTGCTTAGCAGGATCTTCAAGCTTTGTTGTCGCCATCTATATGTAAGTTTCTAAGATATCAGGCAAAATCAACACACGTGAAATGCTAATTCTGAAACTATCAATGCAACGATATATTTGTCTTGAAATTTTTGTTTTTGTTTTGAAAAAGATATCGCAATAACTTGTGACTGAAATCACTAGTTAGGATATAAGTTTAATTTATAATACCAACATGAATTTTTGAGCATAGCTCATAGGAGTCAGGAAACGCTATCTCGTCGAGTATGCTTTCAAGAGAATTCCTACTTCAATTAGGTCTTTGAAAGGTTGTATCGTGGCTTGGTGCACGGTTTAGGGAACAAAGGATAAAGGCTCAAAGTTATTTGTACCCACCCATTTCTTCGTGATGTTCTCCAATCCTAATTCAGTTAATTGGATACGAGCACTCGTATCTCAGTCAGATTTGATATGGTCGCGAACTTATCAAGGCTTTGGACATGGCAGACACTCACCTATTTCTAATAGCGATTGGTCACCCAACTTTGTTCTTTATTAGGGATTCTTTATTGTAATCCCTTGTTTTTGTTATATATTTTTTCATTCCCTAACTTTTGCCTGGACGACGTCTTTTGGATTTTTGACTTTGGAGTCCAGCGGGATGCCCCGGTTTTGCCTAAGTCTCCTTCATAGGTTTTGACTTAGCGGGCTATATATATATATATATATATATATATATATATATATATATATATATATATATATATATATATATATATATATATATATATATATATATATATATATATATATATATATATATATATATATATATATATATATATATATATATATATATATATATATATATATATATATATATATATATATATATATATATATATATATATATATATATATATATATATATATATATATATATATATATATATATATATATATATATATATATATATATATATATATATATATATATATATATATATATTTTTATTTATTTATTTATTTATTTATTTTATTTTTGTCGACTAAGTCATGTGACTCTTTTGAAAGGCTTGTGACTGCCCCACTCTTTTAGTATTAGAGGGATAGTCATTGGCTTCTAACTTCCTAAGACGTTAGGGATAAATTCTCGAAGGTTCGCTCTTCCTTTTCGAGAGTCTAAACGCTCAATCAATTTAACTGAACAACTACCCTGCCCCAAGTTAAAATGAAGGGTTTTTTCATGTTTGGTAAAGAAAACTCCTACTTCCAGGCTCAAAGGGGTTAGCGAGGGGTTATCATCCTTATATCTCCATTGATTGAGATTTGAAGCAATGCCTTACATCATCAGCAGGTTTCAATCGAAAGCATACGACAAGAAATTTGACGTTTTTTGTTCATCATCCTCCTTCCAATTCTCTATCAAGGCAAGAGATCGGGTAAAGTTGGCATTATAAGTTTATGGAAAAATATTTTTGGAGTGAAACAAATGGATTTATTCAAGACAAATATGCATTGTATTAATTATTCAAAATAAACAAGTTCATACATGCTAATTATGCTTAATCAACGAAAATAACATATAAATAAGCAAAAATGAAATGTCTCAAAGTCCTTCAAAATGTGTTTATGAAGTCTTCGCATCTGCGGCCGACATGGTAGTGGTGGTTTCCTCTAGCGGAGCCTCACTGGAATGGGTCGTCTTGCTTTCCCCAGCTAGATCTGTCATTGCTTCGTTATCAGTCTTCAAATCTTCCTTTGGACTAACCTTCTCGGATTCTTGGCTGATCACGGTCACATCATCCTAAGGACTGCTGAAATGAAGTGGATTTGTCTTCTGAATAAATATCGGCTTTGGAAGATTCACAGGAGAAGTAACTGGCTGAGATATGTTGAAAACCTTGAGAGGAGTCTTGATCTTTGGCTGAGGATCATCAAAAGACAATATCTTTTATTCCAACAAATCTCTGACAATGTTATTGAGCGCATAGCAACCTTCCAAATCGTGATCGGGCGGACCCTCATGAAATAAACAATGAGCGGCGGTGTAGTAGTTGGCTGGCAAAGGATTGGGAGGCAGACCCATTGCTCGGGTGGTGATTAAACCTCGTTGCACTAAGTAAGGAGACAAATCGGTAAACGTCATTGGAATCAATGGACAAGGCTTGTATTGTCCCTTCGGAGCATTTTGGCGGGGTGCCTGATTCCTCGGCTGTTGATTTGCCGGAGCATTGGACGCCTGCTGATAGTTAGGCAGAGGTTGTTGATAAACCGGAGGCGGATAAACAGAAGCCTGCTGCATAGGCTGATAAACAGGAAACTATTGATTGACAGGAGTTGCAATAGTAGCCACATAGGGTTATGGAGCATACTGAACTGGATAACCTTGAACATAATTCTGCTGAGGTTACCAAGGTTGGTGGGGAGCCATCGAGCGATTTCTCGGACGTGTAGGTCTTTTATGGTGGTCAATGCTCAGAGTTTTGCAGTTCGGAGTAGTAACTCGTCAAACTGGTTGAGCAATGGCAGGATGCACCAAACTGGGTTGAAGACCATGAGGAGGTATGTTCTCAACAGTAGGTTGATTATCCATCTTCACCTTAAGGGCTTGCAGCATCTCCATAATCTGCCCCACACTTCCTCGAAGATCTTCGAGTTCATGGCTGACATGGTCGATCTATTGAGCTTGTTCTTCCATCCTTTTTCGAGCTTGGGCTCTAGTATTATACTGATGCGGAGGACCCAGGGTGACGAAACTGGAAGGCGAGAGAACCGAGAATAAGAAACCGGGAGACGAATGTGATGCAAAAAATGCGAAATGCGAATGAAATGATTTCATGGAATTCAAATATTTACGAATATCACAGAATGCCAAAACTTTATTTATTAATTTGAAAACGAATTACAAATAACATTCTTAGAAAAGTCTTGGCATAATAGCTAAATAAAAGCTAATAATAACCCTAAGGAAGCTTCCTGTTCTGCCCCTTGCTCTGCTCTTCGGGCTAGGCCTTTTTGAGGATAAGCCTATCTTCAAAAGGTAAATCGAGAGTTAGAGGAAAATAAATCCTTCATCAAAACCAAGCAAGGGTACGTTGGAAAAGTCTTCACAATTGTTGGTGATTACTGTCCTTGATGTCGGATGACTTCGAGCATATGGCTTTAGCAACGGTCTTGTCCTTTAGGGTCTTTCTCCAAGAAAGGGAATGAAAACTCCTTTAGAATAGGTAACACCACCAATTGAGAGTACTCTTCTAGGGTAGGCAAGAGCTGGTACTCGAGGGATGTAAGGAAAAGATAATCTGGATCCTAGAACTGTAACAAAGTCGAAAGGAAACCTTCATCTACTTGAGGTTTCAACAAAAATAACGGCCTTCCATACTTGTTTCTGGATCCTTTGTTGATCTTGAACCAAAGCTCCTAGCTTCCTTAGGTCATCTAACTTAAGTCCTTTAAAAGAATATCCCAAAGTTTTTCTTTTGTAATCCATGGTATCCTGCAATATTCATAAATAAAATTTGAATTCCATGACATGTGATGCAATGTGATGTCTTATGGATGTAATGCATATATACAAAGTCCTAGGTTAAAGGTGTATGCAAGGAGTTAGGGTCTACCCATCCCAATAAGGTATGTACTAAGGTTAGTTGTACTTGCAGAACAAGGTTCTATAGAAGTGCCCAAAGTCATCAATCCATCTTTTAGATATTATCAATTTCCCGATTAACTCGGTGGTTAATAATATTCTCAAGAGAATCTCTTTTGACTGTAGTATTGTGTAGCGACTATTTTGGGAATATTCCCTCATAGCCCCCGCACTACGTCCTATATAAGGTCAAGGTGGTGTTAAGGTACTACGGTCCTCAATATCATAGACTCCAATCGACAATAGTAAACGTTTTCACGAATACTCGTTCAACCGAACCATTTTCGAAAGGGTCTCAACTGAGCGGTGATTCTCAAGTCGGCTTGGTCGGGAATCACTCCCTATAAGCCTCATCGAATACCTCACCTCATATAATAAGGTCACTTAAGTCTGGGTGTAGGACTTATCTCACAACAAAATAGATACCCCCCCCCTAAGCAAGGTACAATAATATATACAGATAATTAATAATATAAAATATCATTCAATAAACAAAATAGGGGTAACCCTTAAAAATTATGGCATGTCCCCAGTGAAGTCGCCATTTTCTGTTGCGGTGGAAATAGGATATCAAACTATTAATTAGTTTGAATCGCAATTCTTAATTCACAACCGCTCTTTGATTTATCCGAAGGAAAAGGTCAAAAGAGGGAAACCTATTTTTGCATCGTAAACACAATGCGGGGAGAGACCTAGGTAAGGGGTTGGTTAAGCTTAGGAAAGGTACTAGCACCCTAAACTTCTGTAGTACTCTACAGGAACCTTTTTTTATTGTATGCCTTTTATTTTATTATCTGTTTTATGTATATATTGAGCTAAGGGATAGAGTGACCTATAAAGACCTAAGGGTTAGTCCTAAGTTTACTCGGCAAGATGTTTCATCTTGTGCCTACGTATCCTGGATAGGGAATGGAATTAGAGTAATTGTAGTTCCCCTCAAAAGGAAGGTTAGAAACTTCTTGACTGTGGTCAAGGTTTCAATTGGGAATAAACGTATCTTAAGGACACGCTTACGTGGAGTGCAGAGACTCCAATCTCTATGTTGAATTTGTTAATTGGAATTACGGTTGAAATTAGGGATTCCACAGCGGGAAGCCCTAAAACAGAGTACGACGACTCTTTGACCTAAAGTTAGGGTAAAGGGCATTTTCGTCCATGGCGGGACGCCTAGGCTAATTAGGGTTTTCGAAACGGTCAAGGGTTAGGGTTATTGACTCGACGGTCAAACAGCTAGACCTAATCTTTTGGAGGGGAAATAACGGTAAAACATGCAAACCTAGAAAATTATTATAAGGCAAAATTAAAGTGCTGAAAGTAAAGAAAGCGTCGCGATGATCACTCGCATAAATTACAAATTCCCAAGAAATGCAAAATAAAATAACCGCGACCATGGTCTCGCGTAAATTACATCCATGGAACAAAAACAAACAAAATGAAATAATAACGAGTTGAAACAAACAAATTAACAAGGGTTAGACAAAAATGAAACAGCTAAATCAAAACTTATTTCTTTTTTAGTTTTTATTGAGAAGAGGAGAGGAGAATTAATTTCATGCTTAAATGGAGAAACTATTCTAATTATTTACTAAAAAATTTAATAAAGAAACTGGTTTTAATTTTAATAAAAAAATGTCTTAATCTTATTGAAAAAAATGTTTTAATTTTATCGAAAATAAATGTTTTAAATTTTAATGAAAAAAATTTGATTTAAATTCAACGAAAAAGGTTTTAATTTTTGTTTTAGTGAAAGAAAGGTCATTTTTTAATTTTTGTTTTAACTTAATGAAAAATGGTTTTAATTGGAAAAAAGCTTTAATTAAGAAAAAACTGTTTTATTTAGAAATATGTTTTTAAATAAAAATTGGTTTAATTTTGAAAAAAACTTTTTTAAAAAGATCTTAATTTTTAAAAAACTAATTACGTTATGTTTTTTTGTTGAAATAGCTTACCTAAACTTAATTGTATTATTTAATTACAAACTACATAGTTAATATAAATGAAAAAATAAACAATTGAATAATAAAATAAAAAAACAAATGAAACATAAATAAAAAGGCTTCTACCGTTTTCTCCAAGGATGGCTATCAAAGCTTTTCCTCTCCTTCAATCCTTGCATGTGAATGGTTCCTTCTTCTATTTATTCTTCCCATTAATCTACAATCAATGAACAAAACAACACATAAAAATCGTAAAATATCGTAAATCAAAAAAAGAGAAAGATTACGGTAACGACGATGGTGTTGAACGAACTGAGCCTCTGGCGTTGGGACTTTTTGCTCGCCGGTAGCGCTTGGCTGATGATGAATTCAAACCTTTTAGGGTTCTTCCGAAAGAATCCCCTCTTCCTCTGGTGACTTGTTGTTGATATTCTGATGTTCATGAAGTTTTCTCCCATCACTTATGTTTATATAGGTAACAAATTAGGGTTAACTCTAACCTAATGCCCATCTTAAAGCCCAACTTAAATTAATATTAGTTATGATTACAAAATTTAAATAATTAAAATAAAATTAAAATAAAATTGAAATTAATAATTCTATTTATTTATTTATTATTTTTTGTAAAGAATTCTTATTATTTTTAATAAAATCCTTTATTTTTTCTTAAAACATTATTATTATTTTTTTATTTTTTTGATATGCAAATAATAATAAAAATTAAAACTCAGCATAAAAATGTATAGAATGAAAATAATATTAAAGAAAAATGAAATTAATTTAAAATGAAAATAGAAATGAAATGTAATTATTTAAAAATGAAATGAGACTAAAATTAAGAATGAAATAGAAATGAAATTGATTTTTCTTTAAACAATGAAACAATGATTGATTTAAAAATAGGATTAATTTAAAAAAAAATGATATATGATTGATTTTAAAAATGCAATGAAATTAATTTAAAAAACGAAATATGATGAATGAAAAAATGACACATGATTGATGAAATTAATTTAAAATAGGAAACGAAAAACCTTTTTTTCTATTAATTCCTAGTTATTCCAATTTACCCTTCATAAACCAAAGAGCGCGCCACATGATATTTTCCTGCAAAAATCAACCAACTACACGAACTTGTTAGTGACTGGTTAAATGCAAAAATGCAACAGAATGCAAGATGATTCGACTAATCTTAAGGCAAAATTTGGGGTATTACAGATAGGGTATAAGAGGTTTGTATGGCGGGGGTGGTTCGTTAGCTCTTTCTATAATTCTTTCTTTGTCTTGATTTTTCTGTTTTTCAGATCCTACTGGTTCCTCTACTTCGTCTGTGGGTACCATGATTTCCTTAGAAGTCTTGGGTTCGCTCAATACCGGGTTAACTGGTTCATCGTAAGCGGTCCCACTTCATAAAGTAATTGCATTGGCTTTCCCTCGGGGGTTTTGTTGAGGTTGTCCAGGGAATTGTCCTCTGGGTGTAGTTTCAGGGGCTTATTTTAGAGCTATATGAGAGATCTGGGTTTCAAGCATCTTATTGTGGGTGACTATTTGGTCTACCTTAGTTCCTAACTGGGTAATTAGTTCATTCACATGAATGTTTTGGTTTAGGAATTCTTTGTTTTGCTGGGTTTGAGCCGTAATGAAATTTTCCGTGATTTTCTAAAGGTTCGACTTAGGTTGCACAGCTTGCATAGGTGGGCTTTGCCTTTGAGCTTGAAAACCAGATGGTCTCGGAGGTGCAGGATTTTGGATAGGATTGTTGTTTTTGTAGGAAAAATTTGGATGATTCTTCCATCCAGGGTTGAAAGTGTTTGAAAATGGGTTCCCTTGGGTGTAGTTGACCTCTCCTGAATTAGTTTCATTCAACAGATTGCACTCTGCTGATTAGTGTCCTTTGGCTCCACATAATTCACATTCCGTTGACACTGCTGCTGCAGTAACCAAAGCGTCCATTTTGGCTTGTATCATGTCTATAAAACTTATCTCATGTATTCCTCCTTGGGCTTCTTTCTTTTACACCGTTGCTCGCTCTATCCCCCATTGACAATGGTTTTGAGCCATATCCTTGATGAGAGCGCAAGCTTCCGGGTAAGATTTATTCATCAGAGCGCCACCTGCGGCAGTGTCGATGGTCATCTTAGTGTTATAGTGAAGTATATTATAGAAGGTGTGAATGATTAGCCATGATTCTAGGCCATGGTGTGGACAAATTCTCAATAGGTCTTTATATCTCTCCCAAGCCTCGAAGAGTGATTCACCTTGGTTTTGAGTGAATTTGGTTATTTGGTTTATAAGAACAGCTGTTTTGCTTGGGGTAAAATATCTAGCGAGGAAGACTCTCCTAAGGTCTTCCAAGGTTGTTATAGAATTGGCTGGAAGGGAGTCTAACCACGTAAGGGCTTTGTCTCTGATGGAAAAAGGAAATAGTCTTAGACGAATCGCCTCAAGATTTTGACCATTAGTTTTAAAAGTGTTAGCTAATTGGATAAAGGTATTTAAATGTTGATTCGGGTTCTCAGTAGGGAGACCTACAAATTGGTTTTGTTGTACTAATTGTAATAGGGAGGGTTTTAGTTCAAAATTGTGAGCAGGGATATTGGGGTTCACAATACTAGAACTAGGTTCGTCATTGGATGGTTGGGCGAAATCCTTAAGGGGTCTTTGGTTACGGTCTTCGGCCATAGTTTCCTTAATTCTATGAAGTAAGAGACGTGCGCGAGCGTAATGTTCAGGTTCCTCTAAAGCTTTCTATAAGACTACTGATGCTGCGAGTTCTTCGCATTGATCAGTAGGTAAAACCTTATTCTAGACGGTGTAACAATAGGGTACGGAATTTTGACATAATTAGCCCCCGGCAACGGCGCCAAAAACTTGATGCTAAATTTTCGCAAGTATACGAATAGTATCAGAGTAATACAAAAGATTATCGATCCCACAGAGACCAAACACCAATCAATCGATTACTATTGTTATGGTGTTTATCTAAGGCAAATCAATCTGGAGTTCATGCGTGTAAAGTAAAAGTAAAGTTCGAGAATAAATTTAATATTAAAACAACAGGCTTAGATGTAATTCATATAGCTGGGTAGTATTCCAAGTGCGTGTAATAGAACTTCTTGTAGGGTAATGTTTTCTACTCGTGAAAAGAACTAATTTAACAGGAACTGTCGCTTTCGCGTATTCAGAACCGAGTTTATCCCCTAATCGATACCTCTTATTGTCACTTATAAAAAGGCACGCATTGCGTTAAAGTAATAAACCTATTTTTAAGAAATATAGTTTCTTAACTTAGTTGAAAAGTATTTTGATCTGGAAATCTTAACAAAAAGAGGTTCATGCGAACCAGACTTTAAACCCATAAATGTGTCCGAAAATAGTTTTAAAATCGTTTTTCTAAAGTATTAAAGACTCCTACTTAACTGGACTAAGTGCTTTCGCTTCCTTTGAACAGTTAAGACTAACCAAACTTAACTAAAGGTTGGACAGCTTTCGATCTTACCCAAAAGATTTTAAGTGCAAAAAATTTGTGTTAAAAGTCAGAATAACTCCTAAGTAATTCTACCGAAAGTTGTATGGAATACCATTTTAACTATGATCCTCACATCCTAACCTTTAAGATTTAGCCAGACATGGAAATGTAAATAGACATGATAAATAAAGTGCGGATAAATAATGCGATAAATAAAGTGCGAGTAAATAAAGGCGAGAAATAAATAGTGCGGGAAATAAAGTGTGATAAATAAATAGTGCGATAAATAAAGTGCGAGTAAATAAATGTGGAAAGTAAATAGAAAGTAAATAGAAACCTGCTCCAAACGGGAGGTTTTAAATCTTGTACAAAAAGACTGGAAAGAAAATGGCGGCAGGATTAACTTCTACCAAAGTGCTCCAAACCCGATTACAGACTCGATCAAAAAGTGCGATAAATCCTCGATGTGAGAAGTTTATCGCTTTACAACAAATGGCAGTATATGGCTTGAGTTCTGTAACTAAGCTTGAAGGATTAGAAATGAGGCAGAACTCGTCTATTTATAGGCTAGGAAAGTACAAGGAAAGACTAGAATGCCCCCAACTTCTTTTGGGAGGGAAAATGAAATACAAGGGTGGCGCCCGCCATACCCTCATGGCGCCCGCCATGTGAACTAGAGGAGGAAGAAGTGGGAGTTGTGGCATTTGTCAGCAGTTGGTCTCTTATCCAAGTTATGGCATCCCCTATGACGCCCGCCATGTGTACAATTCCTAAAAAGCTGGTCTTTCTTGCTCGTTTTTCTTCATTTCTTCTCGAGGAGCTCTGGAAATACAAAATCCTGAGAATGAAACAAAACAGAAGCATAACACAAGAAAACAGTAATAAAATTCTAAGGAACACGTGCAATTCGAGTCAAATACATAGTATAATTTAGGTCTATCACCTCTATCCAAAGTATAAGACCCACCACCTTTTTCATTTCAATTCATACTTGTTTATATACATGTTCATATCCCTGTATATATTCTTGTACATATCTTGTTAAGTTTCTCTTAGCATTTGAATCATCATTTGTTTAGACTAGTTCAAACAATAGGATCCTTGTCAATCAGTATAACTTAGTTCAAACAACTAATTCCCCCTTATACAAAGGAATTCTTCTTCCCAATACAGTCAGCCTCCTCTTGGGCTTTGTTCAATTGATTCATCCTTGAAAAGCTTCAATAAAGAGAGGATTATTTCCTGGTGAAACCTCTTTTTTAACCCATTTAATCTTGGAACAGTTCAACAAAGAAAGGATTATTTCTCGGTGAAACCTTTCTTGAACTTTTCTTAAGACTTGGAAAATCTAAATTCCCTAGTCTCCTCTTGTGCTTAGTACAAGGACCCATAGGCTTCCTAGGAGCATCCCCAACCTCCTCTTGGGCTTAGTACAAGGACCCTCAGGCTTCCTAGAAGAACAGGATAGACCCTAGTCATCCCTACACCAATTCCCGAAAGAGTCAAAACCTCTAAAACATTCAATCTCGTCCTTTAAGTCTCCTCTGATCCTCAACAAGGCTTGGCTTCCACCTTAAATCCTTAACAAGGGTCAGGTTACAATCAATAAATTCCCAAAAGAATAAAAGCCTTTATGGCAGTTCAATAAATCCAACTCTCCTCTAATTTCCAGCAGTAGTCAGTTTCTATTTTGATTCCTCAGAGCAGTTGGATCCTGCTCTTGGATTTAATTTTCCTCAGCAAGAGTCAGTCTCCACTTAAATACCCTCAGCCTCCTCTTAGGCTTCATATAAATATTTTCCCCAATCAGCCTCAATCTTGGGCTTTGTACAAGACAAATATAATACTCCCGTAGTGGAGTCAGTTTTCAATCCCTCTTTTAGCTTCAACCTTGGGGTTTGATCAAGGCACAAAATTCATAATCCCCACAAATGAGACTCTGAGTTCTCTCTGTAGGAGGATATTTCCTCTATACATCACATTTTAAAACAATCAAGCAAACCCTTTTTCCAGATAATTGATGTAAGTGACACACTTTTTGATTCAAAATCCAAGCTGGAGTCCCTCCTTTATCATGGCCAAAGTTCTCTTTCATCTAAGTGATGTAAGTGGCAAGCCTCTAGAACATATCCAAGCCAATGTCCCTCTCTTAGCATGCAAAGATTCATACAGGAACAAGTGGCATTGCTCTACACTGAGTTAAATCTTGTTCCTTCATGATATTTCAATTCTCTTACAAAGGAAGATGTGGCATTGTTGGATTCCATATATCCCAGTTAAACCAACTTCCCTTATAAACAAAACCTCAATAATTGTGATGAATAGGTGAGATATCTCCCTTTAGAGATGACAAATTCTCTCTCAAAAACTCTATTAGCTTCAATCTTGGGCTTTGAACAAGACACAAACACTTTTAGCTTCAATCTTGGGCTTTGAAAAAGACACCAAACATTTTTCCTCCCATAGAATAGGGGGAACTACGAACACTCTGATATCTCAGTTTCCTTTTATAAGAATACGCAAGCATAAGATTGTGATATCTTAGAGAGCGCACTAATAAGAAACCTTAGGTCCAGATACCTTTCCAAAAATAATAGAAAATCCTAAAACAACAAAAACATTTCCAGAACCTCCCAAAAGAGAAACTTTCCCCACCTGACAATAAATAGACTCAAGAAAACAATTCAAATAGTAAAAGCAGATTGTTGCATCGCTGCGAATAGGGGCCGGCAAGGACAAAAGAGTCGCCACCGTTTGTTATTTATCCCAAAAGAGGGAAAGGAAACGATCAGAGAAAACCTAACAAAAATGGGAAAAGACAGGTCATCGCAACCATATCTCGGGTTCGGGAGTCAGTTACGCAAGGGGAAGGTGTTAGCACCCCTCAAGTCCGTCGTACTCGACGGGATCCATGCTTTGTTGTTTATCTAAAAGGGTGTTTACTATCTAAGCTACAACTCAGGGACAAAAGAAAATAAAAGAGACTCGATAGAGCATCGCCGCTCTATGCCTACTGTCGCTACTGCGAAAATCGGCGCCGGCTGAACAGAAGAGTCGCCACCGTGCGTTATTTATCCCAACGGAGGGAAAGGAAACGCTCGAAGTAAACCTCGCGAAAAAGGGAAAGGTATGGTCATCGCAACCAAAACCTGGATTCGGGAGTCGGTTACGCAAGGGGAAGGTATTAGCACCCCTCACGTCCGTCGTACTCGACGGGATCCACGCTTGCTTGGTTTGTACGGATTACACTTCTATCTAAACTAAAGGATGAGGTCTGAAAAAGAAAAGAAAGTTTGACTCGGCAAAGCATCGCACTTTATGCCTACGTATTCCCGTCTGGAACGAGAAATCAGAGTCAACGTAGTTCGCCTAACTACGGGGAAGGTGGGTGAAGGTTGCTCGCTAGGATATCGCATCCTATGCCTACGTACTTCCACACGGCATGGAAGATCAGAGCAAACGTAGTTCGGGCTACGCCCGACACAAGCTGTTCAAGTGTTTTTTATGAAAAATCTCACCTTAAACAAGGGTTTTCTTATTGCAAAAAGGTTGATGTCTGTTCAAATCTTTTGACGGAAGAAATGAATTAATCTCTGTTATAACCTTTATTAATGTTTTTCTGTTGTTTTGAAGGAAGAAGAGATGACACTCTACAAATCCTAGGGTTAAAAGGGAATAAAATCTACCCTAATGTTATCATGCATGGGTTAACTCCTAATGTCTATCACATCCTCCCTTGAACAAGGAAGAATGGAAGTCCTACGGGAAAGGAAACGAAAGGAAGAAACGGAAATACAAGTAATAACCGCATACAAGTGAACATGAATATAGCAATGGTAAATGCAATGCAAAGGAGGGAGGAAGGTTCATCTCAACCTCAAGCCCATTCATGGATGGAATAAGAAAATATCAAGTGATCATATGCAAAGAATCGAGTGAAAACTCCGAATGAAACGCATAATCCACTATTTGGAATCGCAACGTGCTATCATGCAAACAAGTCGATAATCGGGCAAGCTACACATACAAATAACAGCCACCTAAGGGTCTTCCAATACCTCTAACCTATCTACAATAAGAAATATAAGCCACGGCGTTCATCACGCAAACACAAAGCGGCCGTTGGAGCCTTAACAAAAATAAAGTCCGTTCGGAAGTCCAAATTACAAGTTCGAATACAAAACATAAGAAAAATAGCAAAAGGTGCTAAAAAATTCAAATAAAAATCTCCAATTCCCTACATCAAGCCACAAACCAGGGGTGAGAGATACCACAAAAATATCCAAAGATAAATGGTCAAACAAGATGAAAACATTGCAAGATATCTCATGTATACCAAAGGAAAGATTAAAGTGGAGCATGTTAAAGAAAGAATCCAAAACCAATTAAAATGGTACAATAAAATTCCCATAAAAATATATCACAATACCTCAACGTGTGTATGAGATCCCTGCAAAAGGATTGACATTTAAATTATGTTTTGATAGGTCAAAGAAATTCAACAAAATGATAGCACCAGGATTGGCCTTTTATGACGACCCAAATGTAAAAAATCCAAAGAAAATGTCAAAATATGGTAAAATTATAATTCCAGTTTTATTAAATCCTAGACATCTTAAAGATTCAGCACAAAAAAATGGGGATCAAAAAGACTAATTTTCCTATTTTTTATGATTATTTGAAGTCAGCATATAAGACAGAAAAATTAAAAGAAACATGGCAATAGGAAAATAAAAGAAAATAACATGAATAAATAAAAGTGGCATGAGGCTTATGTGGCCGGTTGCGTGGCGCAGTGAGAGGCGTTGGATGAATGGAAGAAACCTTGACTTGGAAATGCATCCGACGGTGTTAACACCTTCTTCTCCAAATCAAAATTTTCAACTTTGTGAATAGTAACCCGCAGCCCCATGAACATGAGTTTTTTGCTACTTTGAAGCACCATAACTCCATCAATAATTATCCGTTTCGCACAAAATTTTGGTCAAACTTGAAGGAAAAAAATCAAGGAATCCAAATATGGTCTTAAATTTTCTTGAAACTCTCTCTAACTCCCAAAACGTGGCACCTCAAGAAAAACTCAAGAACCAAAAATTGTCATAAAACCCATCTTTTTTGTACTAGAATCCATGTAGGAGATGAGAGCAATGTAATGCAACAACAATAATGCAAGAAAGACTCATAAATCATGAGTTATGTCGAATTTTTTATACCTCCGAAAAATGGCTTATGGAGCTTCACTCGATCACCAATTCTTTGAGAAAATGATGTGGAATCACTCAACAATACTTGGTGAATATGTTTGAAGCCTTGACAAGTCTTGAATTGATGAAAAAGTGAAAATTGGAATTTGAGTTTTCACCACTTTTTCATGTTACTACAAGGTTCCTCTTGCTCCAATTCTCTCAAAAATGATGAACCATCTTCATAATTGTTGTGTAATTGATTGGTGAAGAGAAAAAGTATGGAAAGTGAGAGAGAAAAAAAAGATTGAAAAAAATGGGAATTCCAAAATGTGAAAGTGTGGGAAAAATGGAAAAAAATTCAATATGATTTGAAAAATGGATTCAACATCAACTATCACCAACCTTTACTCTTAATGATCTCAATCCAATATATAGATGATGATTAACAAACTTAGAGGTTTCTAGAATAATCTTGGAGGATTCTAGAAAGTTGTGGAAATTTCATGAACTTCTCATGCCATGATACTTTGAATATCTCTTATCTCATGCTTGCACCTTTCCAAAGTTATGTCAAAATCTCCTTACATGAGATATGGGAAGTGTATGTAAGCTCCTTGCCTTGAAAATTCATCTTGTGCCAAGTTTTCTATACTTGCCTTATTATGCAAGTAACAAAAATACAAAGCAAGTCCAATTTTTAAACCCTAACTCAAACAAGTGGCTGAACCAATGTCTTTAAAATGATGTTTGGAATCAATTTGGTATATTGGATGACCCATATTGGATTTGTAGATCTCCCAAACCAATTTTTCATTTCAACTTTTTCAACTTATAAGCCATTTTCAAGTCATTTGAACCAATTTTAAAATTCCATGCTCTAAGCTTTTCCAAACTTTCACACCTTCTTTTCTAGCCTTAAAATCCCATTTTGAACAACTTTGATGTTGTGAAGTTTTTCATTTTAAGCTTCCTTGTATGAGTTTTAGGCATATACTAAGAATGACCTGTAATCCTCAAATGACCAAAATACCCTTTGCTTGCCAAGACCATAAGTAGAGTTCCATAAATCATATGAAGGCATACCATACCATTATAGAAAGCTAAGACAATAAGGAACAATTCTCATGTTGTCCAGAAATCCATTTGAAGTACCCTTGAAAGTCAAAAGTTGCTTGGAATACAGACAATTTTCACAGACAAATTTCAGTGCCCTCAGATGGCCTGTAACTTGCAAGAGCCATAACTTGAGTTCTACAAATCATCTTGATGACTTCCACCACTCAAATTAAAGCTATGAAGATATTATACAAGTTTCATGTGGACCAAGAATCCATATGAAGCTTGCATCTTGAGTTACACTGCTTTGAAGTTTGACCTAAATCAGGGGATTTTACAATAAAACCCTAATTTAGTAACTCCAGTTCTCCTTGACTCCTCTCGATTTTTATTTATCATAACATCATACACACCTCATGCTCTTGGCTCATAGCTCACATTTCCTCTGATGATCCCCCACTAGCCTCACGATAGGAGAGAATTCACTGATCAACCTGGCAGCTCTTCAATACTCAAATTCTTCCCTGATGACCTGAGTAGTCTTGAATATGAATGAAACCCTTGGATATACCTCTTGAGATAGGAATAGCACTTTGATCCCCTGTTAAGATAGCTTGCCTATGCAGATGAATACACTATGTACATGATGACAATGCAAATGACTATGCAATTGAAACATAAACCTAGGTTAGAAAAGGTTGGGCAAATTTTGGGGTGCAACAGCTGCCCCTATTCAAGCGACTTGGACCCGACTGGATGAAGAGCGCGCAGCCTTCAGACAATCGAGGTACGAGACGGTTGAATACGAAAGTACCCGGAAATTTGCCAACCGCAAAAATAAATTGCGAAAACGACTACTGCTTGAGAAAACCCTGGGAGCTGGCTTCTGTTGTCACGGCAACAACTAGCCATCCATCTGTCAAATAAACTGATGTTGTCCGCAGGCCACTCCATTCCGAAGAAATGAGCATACACCACATAATGAGATTGTTGACCTTACTTACCAACCTCTGTTGATCTCACTTACCAACCTCTGTTGATCTCACTTATCAACCTCTGTTGATCTCACTTACCAACCTCTGTTGATCTCACTTACCAACCTCTGTTGATCTCACTTACCAACCTCTGTTGATCTCACTTATCAACCTCTGTTGATCTCACTTATCAACCTCTGTTGATCTCACTTATCAACTGAGCGCATGCTAACCAGCGGGAGAATATTGACTTCACTTGTCATGTTGACTTCACTGATCAACTTTTCGTATCCTGAAGAAACGAGAGAACGCTTAACCAAACGAGACAAGGTCCGAAGACATGAACAACCGACTCTGCGGGGAGATGAGAAACTTAACCGAGCAACTCTGAGGGGACAAATTCTGACGACTGCCGTTAAACACCTGCTGGGGAAAATGGGAACTTAACCAAGCACCCTTGTTGAAAACTACGAGTAATTTAACCAAACAACTCCTGTAGCGAGCTCCCTGCTAGAGACTATGAGGGACTTATCCAAGCAACCCATTGAAGTAACACCCTGTTGGAGAACATAACTCTGTTGGGGAATTGCGGGTAACCACCCGAAAATCTGTATTACCACCTTCTAATACTGATACCCCATCCTCTTGAGAAAGACTCAGCTGGGGAAATACAAGTGACTTAACCAAGCGACTTGTCAAAGGATACCCTGCCAGGGACTACGAGGAACTTAGACAAGTATCTCGTTGAAGAACAACCCACTGGGGATTACGTCTCTACTGGGGAAACTGTGGGTAACCACCCAGAAACAGCATTCTGAGAAAGGACTCGGCTGGGGAGAAAGAGAAGTGCTTGGCCAAGCAACTCTGCTAGGGGAATATGCCATAACGGACACGATCACTGCGTGTCTGGCACAACAAATCCACAAAACTGCGACGAACACGGTCACTGCGTGTCTTACAAACAAAAACCATTTAACGGGACAAACACGACGAACACGATCACTGCATGCTGCGTTACAATCACATCGACCATAAATCCAACCGGATGAGATAAACACGATCACTGCGTGCCAGACAAAATAAATCCACATAGGAGATGCGAACACGTTCACTGCGTACTTCAACCACCAATATGATAAACACGATCCCTGCGTGTGCTGCAATAGGGAGAATGCGATCACTGCGCATCTCGACCAACAAAACCCCGGAATTATGTCAACACGATCACTGCGTGTGTCACAAAATCAACCCATGTAACAGGACGAATACGATTACTGCGTATGCCGACCAACAACCCACTGATACAATAGCCACGACCACTGCGCGCTCCGCATCATAAGTTCCCATGGTACTAACAACACGATCACTGCATGCTGTACGAATACGATCACTGCGTATCTTGAACACGATCCCTGCGCGTTCGAACATGATCACTGCGCGTTCTGAGCCACGATCCTCTTGACTGGAGAAAAAACACGATCCCTGCGTGTTGCGTGAATACGGTCACTGCGTATCTGGAACACGATCACTGCGTGTTTGAACACGATCACTGCGCGTTCTGAGCCACGATCCTCTTGACTGGAGAAAAACACGATCCCTGCGTGTTGCGTGAATACGGTCACTGCGTATCTGGAACACGATCACTGCGTGTTTGAACACGATCACTGCGCGTTCTGAGCCACGATCCTCTTGACTGGAGAAAAACACGATCCCTGCGTGTTGCGTGCCTCAACTAACCCACATAACTGGACGAATACGATCACTGCATATCCTGACCATACATAGGATAAACGCGATCGCTGCGCGCTTCATGTCACGACCCTCTTGACTGGAGGAAACACGATCCCTGCGTGCTGTGACACAATTTCAAACATGGGACGAATACGATCCCTGCATATCCTGACCATACATAGGATAAACGCGATCACTGCGCGCTTCATGTCACGACCCTCTTGACTGGAGGAAACACGATCCCTGCGTGCTGTGACACAATTTCAAACATGGGACGAATACGATCACTGCGTACTTCGGCCACCAACAACCCGATGAACACATTCACTGCGTGTCCTACAGCATAATCAAACTGCATAACGGACGAATACGGTCACTGCGTATCAACCCATAATCACTGTAACACGGACGAATACGATCACTGCATATATCGACCAACAACTAGATGAACACGATCACTGCGTGCCTTGCTCAATAAAACCCCCAAAACGATACCAACACGATCACTGCGTGCCTTACAAAACAATCTTCTTAGATCGGGACGAATACGATCACTGCGCCATTCGACCACAGATACACATTCCAAGACCAACACGATCACTGCGTGTCCTACGACATGAACCCCATACCTGGCACAAATACGATCACTGCATACTTGGGCCGCCAATCAATATCTCAAAACCAACACGATCACTGCGTGTCTCACAATATGAACCCCGTAGATGATGCAAATACGATCACTGCGTACTTTGACCACAAGTTAACATCTCAACATCAACACGATCACTGCGTGCCTTACAAAACAATCCTCTTAGATTGGGACGAAAACGATCACTGCGCCATTCGACCACAGATATACATAACAAGATCAACACGATCACTGCGTGTCCTACAACATGAACCCCATGAAAGAGACAAAATACGACCACTGCGTACTTCGGCCACAAATCAACATCTGTAAATCGACACGATCACTGCGTGTCTTACAATATGAACCCCGTAGCTGGTACAAATACGATCACTGCGCACTTTGACCACAAAATCCACATCTTCCTGAATCACGATTTCTCTTATCGGCAAGGAATAACATATCTGAACTGGAGATGTAACCACCTGGCTTATGTTTCAAATATGCATGTTTGATAATCCCGAAATGCTTCCATACTGCATGGAAATGCTACGTACTTGGGTAGAATGCAAATGCTCATGATGCATGCTCATGCAAAGAATTGCTTCAGCAAAATAAATGCTGAAGACACATTGGCTTCGCTGGGGATTACCGGAATACCACCGATACGCTTCCAACAAAATAAATGTTGGAAAGATGAACTAACTCTGCTGGGGATAACCATCCTGCTGAGAAAGGTCTTCCTGACGAGGAAGAGCGACTTGCTGGGGAAAGAAGGGACAATCCTGCTCTGGAAAACTCCTTTCAGCAGTTCCAACCACTTGCTTGAGCTCTGTGGGAACTCTTCCTGCTATCACTGAGTTGAGTAAATCATCCCGCCATCACTGAGCTGGGGAAATCATCCCGCCATCACTGAGCTGGGGACTGAATCACACATTCTGATTTGCACTGCACGAGAACCCTCTGGGAGTTAATCGTATCCATCTCGACCTTCACTGGGGAGGACTCTGCTCTGCTTGATAAGCTAATGCTGAACTGAAGATACATTAATCTTAACTCTCCTGGGGAATTAACATTCAGTTTTGCCCCGGGCGACTTCACTGGGGAAGACACAACATACAATCTCTGGAGAGGGTACCAGCCCGCCATGGATTCTGGCGGGGAACTTTGCGAGCTTTTGAATAGCTTGCCCTAGTGCACTCCACTTGCCCCTATCTACCTCCTGGGAATACTTGCGTTGAACCGCTTACTATGAGACGACCTCGAGATTTCTTGCCCCGGTAACCATACGACAAAAAGATTCAATCTCCATTAGCTCCGATCAACCCAGTCGGTTTCAATGCTCTCTGCGGCGACTCGCCCCTGAATGAGCGTTCTAGCGACCTATCCTGATCTGATTTTCCACCTGAAGTATCTGCTTTCAAATCCCCACGTTCTGCATGACTGCCCCTGATGGGATCTCGAGAAGACTCTCTTCCGATTAGTTGCCTCTCAAGCATACTGCCCCTTAATCAACTGAAGCTTCGGGACTTGTCCTCAGACTAACCGATTCCGAACTCACTGGAAGTCAATGCCCCTGATTCACATGACTTTGCCCCCGATTAGCTGGTCCAGAACAGTACCTCCAACTACGAGAGATTTACTGAATCTCGACCTGATTGCCCCAGAGTAGCTGACTTCTCATGGCTGACCTGACTGGGAATCACGATAATAGCTTGCCCCTGCTCTCGGAACATTCGGGCGCTCTGTATTCTATCCTGACCATACTTTCCGCTGTAGAAAACTTTTCTGCTATCAAGCACTTACTCGCAAGTAAAACAAGTTGTTCTGCGTAAAAGACATATTAATGTAACACATATGACAGTTTTGACATCCAATCTGTTCACTGGGAAAAGGGAAAAACAGTTTATAGCATATAATGCACAAAGCATTTATCAACATCAGTACCAACATGGTAAGAGGAACCCTTTCGGGAGTCAGAATCGACGCGGTCTTTACCGAAGTATGCTTTCGAAACAACCTGCTTCAATTAGGACTTTTGAAGGTTATAACGTGGTCAGGTTCACGGTTTTGAAGGAAAGGATAAAGGCTCAAAGTTTATTTTAACCCACCCATTCTCCTTGATGTTCTCCGATCCTACGTTCAGCTAATTCGACCTTAGCGCTCACCTCTCAAAGGCTGAAATATAGGAGTGATAGTTCGAGAACCCATGAACTTCTGGAGTGACAGCCACTCACTTTTCGTCTTTGACACTTAGGGTCACACGACTCGCATTTGATTTGAGGATTTTTCTTTTTGTCCTCCTTTCATCTTTTTTCCTTATCCCTAACTTTTGCCTGGACTGACTCCTTTTGAGTTTCTTTTGATTTTTTAAGTCCAGCGGGATGCCCTCATTTTTGCCTAAGTCATTTGTTTTCAAGCTTTGACTTAGCGGGCTTTTGATTCTTTCTTTTTTTCTTTTTTTTCGAATAAGTCGTGTGACATTGGTTGTCTGACTCTTTGGGGAATGATGTGACTGTCTCACTCTTGATTTAACCATTGTGGTTTTTTAGGCACGACCTCTAGAGGTGTGATTGATCCTCGAATGGACACTCCTTTTGCAACTTGAACGCTCGGTCAAATTAGCTAACACCTACCCTGCCCCAGGTTAAGATTGAGGGTTTTTCATTCACAGAAAGAAACTCCTACTACAAGGCTCAAAAGGGTCGACAAGGGATTATCTTCCTTATAACTCTGGTGTTTAGGGATTTGAAACAATGCCTGTACATCATCAACAGGTTTTATTTCAAAAGCATACAATATCGGAAGTTGCATGTCATTCATTTTCGTCATCCCCCCCAGATTCCTCTTAACCAGGTGTTGGACATTTATAAAAACAATTAGTGAACACGAATGGATTTAATCAAAACATGCATATTTATTTCATCACCATCAATTGAAATGAAAACAACAAGTTTTACAAACAAGATTGCGATTTAAACATGAAAGAAACTACAAACGTAAAGAAATGACAAGATAAAACAAAGAAAAATGCCAGCTTCCGAGAACCGGGCTTTCACATCTGTCTTGCTGCTGAAACAGCTATCTTCACAATCAGTTATTAGAGGCAGCCTGCCACTGTTCTGATCTGCTTTTAACGGCCCACTCGAACTATAGAACTCCTCTTTGTCCACCATATTCCAACCTATTCATGGTTTGGAATTGGTTTTTGTGTAATGTTGGGACCTTCCTTCCCAAAATTGATGGCTGAGCTATCAAGCAGATCTTGCACTTTGTGCTTGAAAGCTAAACAGTTCTCGATGTTGTGCCCGGGTGCACCAGAGTGAAAGTCACAATGCTCGTTGATGTCGTACCCTACTGGTGGCGTGCCAGTCGGCGGCGCCAAGGTTCTCTTTTCAACTAGCTGTAACTTCAATAGAGTCTGAAGGAGCTCTGCGTAAGACATCGGCGGTACCTCAAATACCCTCCTCGGCCTTGGAGCCTGAAACCGCCGCTGATTCTGATTAGGCTGCTGCTGAGCCTGCTGCTGTTGTTGTCTCTGTTGCTGAGGTGGTCCCGGAATAGTCACACTTGCAACTTGAGGCTGTGGACGCCGGTTCTGATTCCTATTTCCCCGCTGAACGTTATACACTGCATTAGCATCACCTTGCCTTTTACCACCGAAGGCTTTCTTGGTGCTTCCAGCTGAAACAGATTCTCCCGGTTGAATCTTACCAATTTTTATCCCGTTCTCTATACGCTCCCCCATCAGGATCAGCTCGGAGAAGGTACTCATTGAGAAGTTGAGCAGCCGGTCATAGTACATCCCTGAGAATGTCCCTACGAACAAGTCTATCATTTCCCTCTTGACCATAGGTGGTTGTACTCTCGCAGCCAGGTCACGCCATCTCTGGGCGTACTCTTTGAAGCTTTCCTTGGGCTTCTGGGACATGCTTTGCAACTGAACTCTGTTAGGAGCGAGATCGTTGTTGTATTGGTAGTGCTTTACGAAAGCTTCCGCCAATTCTTTCCAAGTTCTGATCTGTGTTGGCTCCAGGCTCATGTACCACTCCAATGACGGCCCTGACAAGCTGTCTTAGAAAAAGTGCATAAGCATCTTTTCGTCGTCCGAATACGCAGACATCCTTCTGTAAAATGAACGGACATGCACCCTCGGGCACGTGTCGCCTCTATACTTATCAAAAGATGGCGCCTTGAATTTCAGAGGTACCCTCAGCCCTGGTACCAACCCCATGTTAGACATATCCAGTCCCACAGCGTTCTGATTAGCCAGACCATTTACCTTTTCTTCCAACAATCTCATGCGGAGGCTTTCCCCTGTAGGCCTCCCGTAGCCTTCATTATGGCCGGAGAAAACGTCTTCCTGATGGTCCTCCCAACGAGGTATCTCTTCATATGCAGCATGTCCAGCGTTACGGCCCAGACCTGCTTGGAAGTACCCGGGGTTACCCCTCAGGTTGCCCATATCCTGGCCGTTGTTCATACCCATTCCATATCCTGCGTTACCATAACCATGGTCTCCGTATCCAGTTTTGGCTCCAGCCACATTGCCATATCCCACATTCATACCCTGAAAGCCCTGATTACCATTGCCGCCATTCAGCCCGACGTTCTCCGCACCCAAGTTGAAACCCTGGTTGACGTTCCCTATGAACACTCCTGTAGTATCTCCGTTAGTGTTACCAGTGTTTCCGTTCCCACCAGCAGGACCAGCTTCTCCGTTGTTCAGCCCAGCGACTTGAATGTGATCAGCACTTTGATGATTTTCAACCCTAGGAGAGTTAGCCACATTTTCACCACGCGGGGTGCCATTGTTCTCAGCACGAGCAACCAACGGCTGCACCAGACTCTGCAACTGTTCCTGTCCTTTGGCGATAGTCTCCATGGTTTGCATGAACAGGGCCATCCTGTCACGCATCTCTTGCATTTCAAGCTGCATGGCGTCCATGATCTTCTTCTGGTTGATTCTTGTAAAGTAACGGTGGACCCGCTTTTCTTCAATCCTGAAAATACCTAAAAAAGCAGGAGATAAGATACACGGATCACAAACCTGTAATGCAAATATGAGTATGTATGCAAAATGCAATGTGCGTCTGTGCATTAGGGATTATCATTCCCCGATTCTAGTGTTAATACGTTTGATACAGGGCAGCGCCGTGACAGTGCGGTGACAAACATTTGCAAGAAGTTGAAATTCAATCACAGAAGGGAAAACAACTCATGTATTGAACAGGCCTTCAAAGGCAAAAGTATAATACCAATGTATCACAAGACGAACAAAAGCATGACCTCAACCCACAAACCGGGTGATGGTCAGCGTACAATAAAGCATGAACAAATCAGGTATGCCCATAATCCCTATAATCCCTTAACAGCTTCTTTGTCTTGGGATGATCAGGCTGGACAAGCAATCCCTCTATGAGTAGACTCCTCTGCTTAAGAACTCGCCGCAAGTCGTCGATGGACTCTTCCCATACGCCTTCACCAAAGCACTCATCTAGCTTCCTCTTCCGGGACCGAGCTTCCTTTCTGCGGGCCTCTACTTGCTTCAGTGCATCTTGGAGGGCATATCTAGTCATGACTTCTTCTTCGTGCTGCCTCCTAGTGGCCTTCAATTGGTTCTGAAGATCAGCGATCTGTTGCTTCAACTTATCCTCCCGCTCCTTGTTGTTAGTAAGGGTGGCATTCCATGTCTTATTGAATGAAGCGATCTCTCGATGAGCGATGTCCAACGACTTCTTCTTAGCTTCCATCATGTCATGAGAGCTCTTAAAGTCTTGTCCTAGGCGTTCCCGCTTCTCCTTTTCTTTAACCAACTTAGTCTTCAACAAGGTTACCATCTCAGTTTGTTGCTGAAGGGAGTACGCAACTTCGTTCTTCTCACTTCGAACCCGGGCCAATTCTCTTTCTAGATCTTCATTAACCACCAACAGAGCTTCCTTTTCCTTCACCACTTGCTCGTAGACCTCCCTGGAAACAGTAGTCGGCTCTTCTACCGGAATAGGAACTAGGACTGGTGCAGCTGGAAATGGCATCAATATCTGTCTGGCTCTCTCCTGAATCCAAACTTTGTAGGGTGCATACGCCTGGCAATCACTCTTCCCCAACAGCGGTTTCCCTTTTCGGTTGATACGCGTCCAGGCATGCCGAAGCTTGGCTAGTAGTTCTCCGCTCAAATCACCTGTGAAGTACAGAGATTCCTGTACTTCATCCTCCTGAGGTGGGCTCTTCAGCGCATATCCAAACTGACGGACGAACAAAGATGGGTTGTAGTTGATGCACCCTTTTCTCCCTATCAACGGAACATTAGGATACCCAGCACAACTGACAATAAGCTCGGACCCCAGCAGGTCTCGATCAAACCATTCGATATCTGTAGAAGACAGCCTCATCATCCGCTCTGGCCAGTCAGATGTGGTCGCACTATCCACAAAAGGTCCCTTCGAAGGAAGATGGCTCTTGAACCACATATACAGCAGAGGCACGCAACAAGAGACATTCTTGCCTCTCCTGTTCTCATTCCTGTAGTGCATCGAATGATAAAAGTCCCCGATCAGTGTAGGTACTGGGTTACCAGCAGCAAACAGATGAAATGCATCCATGTCCACGAAGTTTGGGAAATTGGGAAACAGCACGATCCCGTAAATGCATAGAGCCAAAATAGCGTTAAAGACCACCCAACACCCATTCTTGGCGTACTCTTGAGCCTTACCAACCAGAAACTGAAGAGAGAAACCCGGAACCCCTCGCCAAGAAGTTATCAACAACTCAGAAGCATCCATATGCAAGGCTTTGGCTAGATCCTCCAACTTAGGTTCAGCGGCAGAGTGAATAAAGGGAACCGCATTCTGCACTGGCAGCTCAGTAAACTCCACATACTCCTCCAGGGTTGGTCCCAAAATGAAGTCTGCAAATGTAAAGCATCTCAAAGCCGGGTCATAGAACTGCATCAGCGTGTATAGCCCGTTCAATTCATCGTCGGTGGATCTGCGAACCAAACTCAACAGTCGTCCGTAACTCTGCCTGAAGCTTCTACGGACATCCTCACCTGCCAGAGAAATCAGACCCCAGGAGTGGAGTAATATCAGGAATAGGTAGCTTGTAAGCAAATGTCATCCTCAAACCCGCCATGATCAATACTCGGAAGTCCAGATACTAGAACCCGGGGATATGCAAATGCACCTGCAGCACAGACACACGTTAATGGGATGCAATGGTAATGATCATGCAAACAATGCAATGCAAGCAACATGCAACAGGGACCAAGTGTTGTAGCCGAGAAGCCTGAATCATATCGAAGGTCTCAAATCATGGTCTCGGATAAACCTAATATAAAGCTCCACACTGGTCTCTGATAGACCCATAATATAACTCCAACTGGTCTCTGACAGACCTCAAACCATAACTCGGACCGGTCTCTGATAGACCTCATAATATACCTCCAACCGGTCTCTGACAGACCTCAAACCATAACCCTGATTGGTCTCTGATAGACCTCAAATCAAAACTCAGACAGGTCTCTGATAGACCTCAAATTAAAACTCAGACTGGTCTCTGATAGACCTCACAAATATCCATAAATACCCAGGATCTCTGATCGAGAAATAACCAGTTATCTGAAGGTCTAGTTACCTGCATAACCCCAAACCCTCTCACAGGTGGATGTCCTAGTAACTGACAAAGGTATGGCATCCTATGCGGTCGTCGGCGTCACAGACTTTCAGGAGTGACGATACGATTCCCAGAAGGAGTGGCATCATCACATCCTGAAGAGGCCTCACTTAGCCAACTTCCAAATGATCGGTCCCCAGAGTCGACAATCCAACTAACCAGCAACCCGAGCCACCCAAAGGGCAGGACAGGAGGCCAACCAGAAGAACCTCGTCTGAGCGTAGATTTCGCGGGACACTAGGACATGCAAAGCACGTGCGCGCCCACTAATCTCTACTCTAAATCTAGGTGCACTCAAGCCCAGGTCCGGCTTATCTCTCAATCAAAGAACACCCGTCACACCCCACAATACAGCAATAATAATGATAATATAATGCTGAAAGGTAAATACAGAAATGTAAATCCATACAAAATCCTCGACGGGCAAACAAACGCTAGGATTGACTCTCTTAAGGGACGTTGGATCCCAAATGCATAAGGACCATCGCAGTCCTTAGCAGCCAGGGGACGTTGGATCCCCAGCAGAGTCGCCAGTTGTCGCTACTGCGAAAATCGGCGCCGGCTGAACAGAAGAGTCGCCACCGTGCGTTATTTATCCCAACGGAGGGAAAGGAAACGCTCGAAGTAAACCTCGCGAAAAAGGGAAAGGTATGGTCATCGCAACCAAAACCTGGATTCGGGAGTCGGTTACGCAAGGGGAAGGTATTAGCACCCCTCACGTCCGTCGTACTCGACGGGATCCACGCTTGCTTGGTTTGTATGGATTACACTTCTATCTAAACTAAAGGATGAGGTCTGAAAAAGAAAAGAAAGTTTGACTCGGCAAAGCATCTCACTTTATGCCTACGTATTCCCGTCTGGAACGAGAAATCAGAGTCAACGTAGTTCGCCTAACTACGGGGAAGGTGGGTGAAGGTTGCTCGCTAGGATATCGCATCCTATGCCTACGTACTTCCACACGGCATGGAAGATCAGAGCAAACGTAGTTCGGGCTACGCCCGACACAAGCTGTTCAAGTGTTTTTTATGAAAAATCTCACCTTAAACAAGGGTTTTCTTATTGCAAAAAGGTTGATGTCTGTTCAAATCTTTTGACGGAAGAAATGAATTAATCTCTGTTATAACCTTTATTAATGTTTTTCTGTTGTTTTGAAGGAAGAAGAGATGACACTCTACAAATCCTAGGGTTAAAAGGGAATAAAATCTACCCTAATGTTATCATGCATGGGTTAACTCCTAATGTCTATCACATCCTCCCTTGAACAAGGAAGAATGGAAGTCCTACGGGAAAGGAAACGAAAGGAAGAAACGGAAATACAAGTAATAACCGCATACAAGTGAACATGAGTATAGCAATGGTAAATGCAATGCAAAGGAGGGAGGAAGGTTCATCTCAACCTCAAGCCCATTCATGGATGGAATAAGAAAATATCAAGTGATCATATGCAAAGAATCGAGTGAAAACTCCGAATGAAGCGCATAATCCACTATTTGGAATCGCAACGTGCTATCATGCAAACAAGTCGATAATCGGGCAAGCTACACATACAAATAACAGCCACCTAAGGGTCTTCCAATACCTCTAACCTATCTACAATAAGAAATATAAGCCACGGCGTTCATCACACAAACACAAAGCGGCCGTTGGAGCCTTAACAAAAATAAAGTCCGTTCGGAAGTCCAAATTACAAGTTCGAATACAAAACATAAGAAAAATAGCAAAAGGTGCTAAAAAATTCAAATAAAAATCTCCAATTCCCTAAATCAAGCCACAAACCAGGGGTGAGAGATACCACAAAAATATCCAAAGATAAATGGTCAAACAAGATGAAAACATTGCAAGATATCTCATGTATACCAAAGGAAAGATTAAAGTGGAGCATGTTAAAGAAAGCATCCAAAACCAATTAAAATGGTACAATAAAATTCCCACAAAAATATATCACAATACCTCAACGTGTGTATGAGATCCCTGCAAAAGGATTGACATTTAAATTATGTTTTGATAGGTCAAAGAAATTCAACAAAATGATAGCACCAGGATTGGCCTTTTATGACGACCCAAATGTAAAAAATCCAAAGAAAATGTCAAAAAATGGTAAAATTATAATTCCAGTTTTATTAAATCCTAGACATCTTAAAGATTCAACACAAAAAAATGGGGATCAAAAAGACTAATTTTCCTATTTTTTATGATTATTTGAAGTCAGCATATAAGACAGAAAAATTAAAAGAAACATGGCAATAGGAAAATAAAAGAAAATAACATGAATAAATAAAAGTGGCATGAGGCTTATGTGGCCGGTTGCGTGGCGCAGTGAGAGGCGTTGGATGAATGGAAGAAACCTTGACTTGGAAATGCATCCGACGGTGTTAACACCTTCTTCTCCAAATCAAAATTTTCAACTTTGTGAATAGTAACCCGCAGCCCCATGAACATGAGTTTTTTGCTACTTTGAAGCACCATAACTCCATCAATAATTATCCGTTTCGCACAAAATTTTGGTCAAACTTGAAGGAAAAAAATCAAGGAATCCAAATATGGTCTTAAATTTTCTTGAAACTCTCTCTAACTCCCAAAACGTGGCACCTCAAGAAAAACTCAAGAACCAAAAATTGTCATAAAACCCATCTTTTTTGTACTAGAATCCATGTAGGAGATGAGAGCAATGTAATGCAACAACAATAATGCAAGAAAGACTCATAAATCATGAGTTATGTCGAATTTTTTATACCTCCGAAAAATGGCTTATGGAGCTTCACTCGATCACCAATTCTTTGAGAAAATGATGTGGAATCACTCAACAATACTTGGTGAATATGTTTGAAGCCTTGACAAGTCTTGAATTGATGAAAAAGTGAAAATTGGAATTTGAGTTTTCACCACTTTTTCATGTTACTACAAGGTTCCTCTTGCTCCAATTCTCTCAAAAATGATGAACCATCTCCATAATTGTTGTGTAATTGATTGGTGAAGAGAAAAAGTATGGAAAGTGAGAGAAAAAAAAAGATTGAAAAAAATGGGAATTCCAAAATGTGAAAGTGTGGGAAAAATGGAAAAAAATTCAATATGATTTGAAAAATGGATTCAACATCAACTATCACCAACCTTTACTCTTAATGATCTCAATCCAATATATAGATGATGATTAACAAACTTAGAGGTTTCTAGAATAATCTTGGAGGATTCTAGAAAGTTGTGGAAATTTCATGAACTTCTCATGCCATGATACTTTGAATATCTCTTATCTCATGCTTGCACCTTTCCAAACTTATGTCAAAATCTCCTTACATGAGATATGGGAAGTGTATGTAAGCTCCTTGCCTTGAAAATTTATCTTGTGCCAAGTTTTCTATACTTGCCTTATTATGCAAGTAACAAAAATACAAAGCAAGTCCAATTTTTAAACCCTAACTCAAAAAAGTGGCTGAACCAATGTCTTTAAAATGATGTTTGGAATCAATTTGGTATATTGGATGACCCATATTGGATTTGTAGATCTCCCAAACCAATTTTTCATTTCAACTTTTTCAACTTATAAGCCATTTTCAAGTCATTTGCACCAATTTTAAAATTCCATGCTCTAAGCTTTTCCAAACTTTCACACCTTCTTTTCTAGCCTTAAAATCCCATTTTGAACAACTTTGATGTTGTGAAGTTTTTCATTTGAAGCTTCCTTGTATGAGTTTTAGGCATATACTAAGAATGACCTGTAATCCTCAAATGACCAAAATACCCTTTGCTTGCCAAGACCATAAGTAGAGTTCCATAAATCATATGAAGTCATACCATACCATTATAGAAATCTAAGACAATAAGGAACAATTCTCATGTTGGCCAGAAATCCATTTGAAGTACCCTTGAAAGTCAAAAGTTGCTTGGAATACAGACAATTTTCACAGACAAATTTCAGTGCCCTCAGATGGCCTGTAACTTGCAAGAGCCATAACTTGAGTTTTACAAATCATCTTGATGACTTCCACCACTCAAATCAAAGCTATGAAGATATTCTACAAGTTTCATGTGGACCAAGAATCCATATGAAGCTTGCATCTTGAGTTACACTGCTTTGAAGTTTGACCTAAATCAGGGGATTTTACAATAAAACCCTAATTTAGTAACTCCAGTTCTCCTTGACTCCTCTCGATTTTTCTTTATCATAACATCATACACACCTCATGCTCTTGGCCCATAGCTCACATTTCCTCTGATGATCCCCCACTAGCCTCACGATAGAAGAGAATTCACTGATCAACCTGGCAGCTCTTCAAAGCTCAAATTCTTCCCTGATGACTTGAGTAGTCTTGAATATGAATGAAACCCTTGGATATACCTCTTGAGATAGGAACAGCACTTTGATCCCCTGTTAAGATAGCTTGCCTATGCAGATGAATACACTATGTACATGATGACAATGCAAATGACTATGCAATTGAAACATAAACCTAGGTTAGAAAAGGTTGGGCAAATTTTGGGGTGCAACACCTACATATTCCCTCGTGCAATGGGAAAGTCAGAGCCAATGTAGTCCGGCTAACTACGGGTGAAAGGTGGGGAAGGTTTCTCGCCAAGACATCGTCGTCTTGTGCCTATGTATCCTCATCTAGTAAGAGAAATTAGAGCAAATGTAGTTCGGTCTAACAAGAACACCAGTTGGTTCAAAATGTTTTAGGCCCGAGTAAGGTTAAAACTTAGTTTTAGCAGTTAGGTGTATGCGGCTTGACCATTGGAGACTTAGGCGTTACCTGTTTGCGATAGAACCAAGAGTTAAGAAAACTCTCCTTATGAAAAATATTTTCCAAATTAAGATCCTGAAGGATAAAATATTTGAAGTTTGTTTTTGTGTTTATTAGACAAGAAGTGCATTGATTATTGTTTGTAATTCATGTTGCACTAAAGACTATGACCTAGGAGCGAATGCGTCGCATATCGTCCAAAGGACATACGCTAAACACTCTAGATAATTGAGAGGAGGCCCCCCAATTACCATTTCCCAAGTACTTAAGGCTTGTAGCGTATAACAATCCTTAACCTTTATTAGATGTTTTGAGAAAGTTTGAAGATGAGAAGAGAGAGACATTCTAAAGGGAGACTAAGACTCAACCTAAAGTTATCATACAAAGTGCACCTATGATTGAGATAAAAGGGAATGCTACCTAATGTCATCATGCATGGATTCAAGCCTAAGGTCTATCATAATCAATCTTTAACAAGAAAGATTAGAGGTCCTAAGGGAACATGGCAAAGAGAGACAAAAGAAGAAGAAGAAGAAGAAGAAGAAGAAGAAGAAGAAGAAGAAGAAGAAGAAGAAAGCATAAGAAAATGCAAGTATGCAAACATGTAATGCACAATTAGAATGAAAGTGAGGGAGGAAAAAGGTGTGGGGAAGTAGCCTCCACAAGCACATCTCAACCTCAAGCATGCATATGAGAGATGCAAAGAAGAAGGAAGAAAGAGTGCACACAAAAGAGATCAAACAAGTGCACAAAAGTGGGATGAAATGGGAGAAAGAATCCTACAACCATTTGTCCTCAACCATAATGCCCAAAGGCAAACCAACAAGAGATGAGGACATGACACAAAGTGAGGATGAGAGATGAGATGAGGACAGCAAGGAACTCATAAAGATCACTCAACCAAAAGCATCACCAAGATTATGCAAACAAAAGCATAAAAGAGTCCTCAAAGAATCACCATTTATGACATGTTCCAAGTACCTCCAAAGCAGGGACTAAAACCATCTCAAATGGGATTTAAAAGTCATTGGACAGAAGAAAAGATGAGAGAAGGTACATAAACCAAATAAGGAAAAGCACAAAAGAGATGCAAGAATAGGCATGGAAGAAGACCTAAGTCTTAAGCACATTCAACACTTGAACTTCAAGTGGAAAGCCTAAAAAGGAATGCAAATCTCAACAAGAAATGAACAATTTTATGACCTAAAAATGAACATCTAGCAATCTCAACATGTTAATCATATTAATCTAGAGGAGTTGAGAGCTTAAGGGATCCACAAGTGTCATTTCCAAATCAAACTAGGTCAAGTACTTGTATGAACCACCCTTAGAAGTAACTTGACTTGCGAGTTACCTCAAAAATAGGAAAAAGGCTCAATTAAATCCATATAAAATCTCAAATGAACATCAAATATTTGGAAACCAGACGCCAAAATATTACAAACAAAGTCACTACAAAGCATCATCAAAGAATTTGATTCACAAGGATGCTTCACATTGAAGGAGGGTTATCGAGGGTCAACAAAAATGGATCAAAAGTCAAACCAAAATGAAATAAACCAAGGGTGAAATCATCCTATGAGGCTCCTCAATTCATCATTCACATGAGAAAAAGGTCTCAATCATTGGAGAAAAATATTGGATCAAGAACAAGGCATGAAACCAAAAGGAGCAAGAAAGAATTCAATTAAAACACCTCCAAATGATAAATTCCTTTTTAATTGAAAAATAATTAGAAAATGAAAATAAAAATTATCAAAAATTAATTAACACAATAAAGTGTCTCAAAAATATTTTTGTGGAGTTTTTAATCATTTGGAGATATTTTTAATGAATTAAAAATGAAAACAGAAAAACAATTAAAATAAAAAAGAAAAGAAAAGGAGCCACGGTGCAGATAGCAATTTCTGCAGTTCAAAACCAATGGGCCTCACATGAGAGGGGGTGCGAAGAGCGCTTTTGGCCCAAATCCAAATACAAAGCTGCAACATCAAAATGATGCGCATCACTTAAACATGTGGCAAGTCAAACAACACATCAGTCGGTCAGATCAAATCTGGATCGTTCATCCTACTCAGTTAATGAGTCAAACAATACACATGGCAGCCACACAAGCTCGCCTGCAAACAAGAACCAGACTCCGGAGCTATTCTTCGGTTGTCTTCTCCGGTAACACAACCGGAGTTGCAGGACCTAAACCTCAACAATTCGTGCAAAATTATATACCAATCGAAACAGGAACTCATGCATATCACAAATCCAGGCTTAGATTTCATTTATCATGCGTATATAAAGCAAATTGAAGGAAACAAAATCCAAGCACACAACTGAAATTATCGCAAACATCACAAATAATGATCCAAAATTTGCCTACAAGTGTAGGTCTTCAAATTGCAGCAAAAATGGCATGGAACTGATGCATAACATGAGAGAATTTTTTATTTGAAAATTACTTAACGGAGTCTCTCCTTTGGAGCTTCACACACGCTTAAGCTTGCTAGTAATTGTGCATAATCACTCCACTTAATTTGAGGAAGAAGAAGGATGCTTCAATTTTGCTTGAAACTGCTCCAATCTCTGTTCACAATTTTCAATTTTCTCTTGAATTTTCAAATTGTGCTCTGCTCAATTCTCCATGAAAAATGACTGAATGAATGATCAATCTTCATCTAGAGCTTTTATGTAATGGATCTAGAAGTGTTTTGAGGCCCAACTTGGCTTGGTTTGCTCGAATTGAGAAAATGCCCAAAGTTGGAAATGCAAGCTCGTGCATACGTAAATTCCCTCCAATTCCACTTGAATTTTATTTGGATCAGTTGCTGGGACCTTGTTTTGATCATGTGGATAGAAATTTTTCCTTAACTTGATCCAATGGTGGAGATTGGATGTGAAACTTCTCTTTGAAGTAACCTTGAAAACCAGAAGCATTTCACATTGTACCTCAAATTTTCTTGGTGCATCTTGCTTGTTGAACAAATGTGAATCAAAATGGGCACAAATATGGCATGAAAAAGTTCTCAAACTTAATCAATTTAATTCATGACTTTAAATCCAAATTTCACTTGGTTTTCTTCACCAATTTCCAAATCTTTTCAAAATTCATGACAATTTGGTGTTCCATGATGGAATTGAGACCATTTTGAGCAACTTTCATGTTGGAGAAAGTTTCATTTGAAGTGCACAAAATCATGAAAAGGACCTATAATCAAAATGACCTATAATCTCACTTTCCCAAAATACCCCTGCCTTGCGAGCTTCATAACTTGAGCTCCACAAATGAGATAAAGAACTTCTAGGACTTTTTGGAAATCTAAGATCATGAGGAACAACTTTCATGTTCATCCAAAGTTGAGGAGAAACATGATTCTAGGTCAAAAGTGTCTTGGAAGTAGGTTGACTTTTGTTGACTGAAAATATGATTTATCTGAGACCTCTAACTTGTCAGCATCATAACTTGAGTTCTAGAAACCTAATGGATGAGTTCTAGTACTAAAAAGAAATCTAGGAACATGCTCTACAAGTCTCATGTTTATGTCAAAGTGAGATGAAACTTGTATCTTGAGATATGTGGTCTTGAAGTTAGGCACTAAGCAGGGGATTTTACACCGACAAACCTCTGAAACCCTAATTTAGTAACTTCTCACACTTTTGATTCTTCTTGAATTAATCTTGAAATAACATCTTAGATGCCTCAACACAACTATCCATGACTTAAATGACTTGGAATAAGTCCTAATCTCCTTCAAATCCACAATGGATCTTGCACTAGGCAGATGAAACCCTAGGTGTGTAGTCCTTTGAGTGTGGCATCTTGCACATGATGTAACAACTTGCATTAGCTTCACAATGGCTCTCAAAGCACTCAATGAGCTTCACAACATCTCATATCCATCCATGAACTTGTGATCCTCAGATGATCCTCAATTGGCCTCCAAAATAGGAGATAAGCAATATACATCCATTCACTTTCTCAAAGAGCTCTGACCAACTCCTGATGACTTGATGAGAACTCATGCTTGCTTGGAACCCTTGGCAAACCTTCTATTTCTATGCACACCTCTTGATCCCTGCAAATGAACAATGATATTCAAATGAAAATGCTAGAACAATGTAGTGAAAACATAAGCCAAGTAAAGAAAAGGTTGGGAAAATTTTGGGGTACAACAGTTGCCCCTGTTCAAGCGACTTGGACATGAATGAGTGAAAAGCGAATGAATTTCAAACAATCAAGGTTAAAGACGGTTGAATATCAAAGAACCCGGAAATTTGCCAATCGCAGAAATAAACTGCAAACTCTGACTGGGGATAAACATCTCCGGAAATAACTGAACTGATAATTGCAATGGTAACAAGTGAACTGATTACCAATTTCAAATCGTCGACACTAAGTCGAAAAGATCATCTGACATCATGTAGCGGATACTGAACCTCTGACTTTGTTGTCATGCATCTGACCTCACCGTCAGGCATCGACATCAAGTTGGTAAAACCTCTGACATCACCGTCAGGCATCAACATCAAGTCGGTAAAAACATTTGACATCACCGTCAAGCATCGACATCTAGTCGGTAAATCATCAGGCATCACCGTCAGAACCAATGAACACCATAAGCATTGAACCAAAAGGCTGGCTCAACCCATAACTGAGAAGAAACCCCTGACATCACCGTCAGGCAACTGTTAGATAAAAACATGTATTGAATCCAAAGACACGGACCTCTGACATCGTCGCCAGGCATTCGCTAAATAAAAGCGAGTAACGAAATTGAGAAACGGGTCAACACATAGCATCTGATAAAAACATCTGACATCGCCGTCAGGAATCCACGAAGTTGATACACATCTGACATCACCGCCAGGCATCTGCAGGGGATAAAATATCTGACCTCGCCGTCAAGTATCCATGCAATTGAGAAACATCCGGCATCGCCGTCAGGAATTCGCTAAATAAAAGCGAGCATCGAACCCGAAGGTACAAACATCTGACATCGCCGCCAAGCATTCGCTAAATAAAAGCGAGCATCAAACCTGAAGATAAGGACATCTGACATCCCCGCCAGGCATTCTCTAAATAAAAGCGAGCATCGAACCCAAAGGTCGGATCAACTGAAGCTGATAAACACATCTTGAGAATACTCCGTTGGGGAAGAGAGAAACTTAACCAAGCAACTCTGCTGAGGAACAAAGAGAAACTTAACCAAGTAACTCTACCTTGACTTCACTGAGGAACACAAAATAACATGAACACGTCTATCACGGATCTCTTGCCGAGGTCTGGATACCACCAAGGTAGAGAGACCAATTTTCCGAAGACATACCTGAAACAAAGAGATAACGATCTGGCTTATGTTTCACATGCATATGTTTGAAAATGGCGTAATGCTCCATATGAAATGGAAAAGCTACGCGTTTAGGGGGATGCTATGCATGAATGCAGATGCAACAGAACCGAATCAGCAAAATAAATGCTGGAAAGAGGAAGCCACCTTGCTGGGGGAAAGATAGCATGTCAATCACTATTGGACTTAAGCTGGGAAAACGACATTCTTCTAGGGCATAAAACACACAGCTGGGAGTTACTCTGCTCCTCTTGAAGATTAAAATCTACCCTGTCGGGAATTACTCAGCTGGGGAATAAACTGCCTCTGCTATAGATTACACCACTTTATGCTGACTTTGCTGAGGATAGAGAAAATTCTGCTAACCTGCTCAGAGAAATGAACACTTAAGGGAAACAACAATCAACCTCTGCTTGGGGATTAAGTCAGCCATCTGAGCTCTGAGGGGACACACGGTCACGTGTTCAGACTCTGTGGGGAAACAAAATCCTGAATTTGCCCCGCTGCTGGGAAAATTCCACACCTGCCTGGGGGGAAGAAATCCAGTCTCGACTCACTAGGGAGTGAGTGCATACCTGCAATCCGCTGAAACTAAATGTGTACTGATCAACGGCTGGGAGAAGCGTACACACTTAACTTGCATGAGGACTATCAACCTCGGCCCTTCTGGGGATAACCTTAGTTTGTTGGAGACTTTGGTCTAAGCTTCCAAGCCATGAGTGCATACCGACACTCTGTTGAGGATAAGTGTGCACACTCCACCACTGGGGAAAATGGTGATCCTACCGGGAAAACACCTCTGACAATACCCAGCGCGCGCGGGTTTCAGATTTTCTATGAATAGTCAGGTACAGCTGATATTGAGAACTGTCCCATCTGAATACATGTCAAATTTCTGTGACTTCCTGATATTCACCATGAACATGAAGGTTGACTGAACCTGCTCGACTGACTTTGATAAACTCTGAAAATATGGAGAGGATACATCCCTCTGTTTCTAATTTTTCCCCGCCTGTGGGATTCTGTATAAGTCCTCCTCGCGAGGGAAATTGAAATCTATATACCTGATAGTTTGAGAACTTTGAACTTAGAAGTGGCGTAGACTTCTGAGTAAGGCTAGCTTTTAGGCTCCTAGGGTGGCATGCCCCAGCTTTGCCATGACTTTGCCCCTGATTAGCCTATTCACGAAACAGCACCTCTGGCTCCGAGAGATCTACCGAATCTCGACGCGGTTGCCCCAAATTAACTGATCCACGAATTTCTGACTCCCATAATCACTTGATATTCGGGCGTTCTACATGCCATCCTGCTCATACTTTCCATTGTAGAAACTCTCCTGATTTAAGTGCTTACTCACAAGTAAAACAAAATTGTTTTGCACACGAGATATACTAATGTAATGCATATGACAGTTTTGAAATCCAAGTATGTTCACTGGAAAAATGTATGATATAAATAGCGAACGAATCACTAATCAGAATGTCAATATCAGCACCAACATGATAATCGGAATCCTTTTAGGAGTCAGTTTCAATGTGATCTTTACCGAAATATGCTTTCGAAATAAACCTGCTTCAATTAGGACTTTTGGAGGTTGTAACGTGGTCAGGTTCACGGTTAACAAGAAAGGACATAAGGCTCAAACTTTATTTTAACCCACCCATTCTTCTTGATGTTCTTCAATCCTAAGTTCAACTAATTCGACACCAGCGCTCACCTCTCAAAAGGTTGAACGACAGGAGTGATGGTTCGAGAAACCACAAATTTTCGGAGTGACAGTCACTCGTTTTATGTCATTGGTGCCTGGAGTCACACGAATTTTCCTTGTTCAAGGATTTTTCTTTTTCAAACCTTTCGTTTTTTGCTTTTCATTCCCTAATTTTTGCCCGGACTGACTCTTTCGAGTACATCTTTTGATTTCGAAGTCCAGCGGGATGCCCTAATTTTTGCCTAGGTCACTTGTTTTCAAGATTCAACTTAGCGGGCTTCTTCTTTTGATTTTCTCCCTTTTTATTTGAACAAATCGTGTGACACCGGCTTGTCTGACTTGTTGAGAGGATTGTGATTGTCTCACTCCTTGGTCGGTAACAGATAACCACTGTGGTTCTTTAGGAACGACCTTTAGAGGTGTGATTGATCCTCGAACGGGAACACTACTTTTGCAATTTGGACGCTCGTTCGAATTAGCTGACACCTACCCTGCCCCAGGTTAAGATTGAGGGTTTTTCCTTTTCAGAAAGAAACTCCTACTACTAGGCTCAAAGGGGTTGATAAGGGATTATCATCCTTATATCTCCGATGTTAGGAAATTGAAGCAATTCCTGTACATCATCAACAAGTTTTATTCAAAATTATACTATCGGAAGCTTGCGCGTCTTTAAACTTCGTCATACTCCCCGGATTCCGCTTAAACAAGTGTTTGACATCAATAAAAAGCAATTAGTGAACACGAATGGATTTAATCAAAACCTGCATATTCATTTCATTATCATTATCAATTGAAAGCAAACAAGTTTTATAAATGAAACTTGCACTAAAACAGAAAAGAAACTACAAATGCAAAGAAATGAGGTGATAAAACAAAGCTTGCCAGCTTATGGGAACCGGGCTTTCACATCTTCACCTGCAGCTGAACCAACTATCTTCAGAATTTCTCGTCGAGGTTAAACTGATAATCTTCTGAACTTCTGCTCTTGGCTCTATAACATTAACTGTTGAGCTCACACGACTGGACGAGAGAAGGTTGTTGATCTTGATACTCTGAGGCATGACTAAGAACATGTTGGGGTCCAACAAATTCTGAACCTTGCTCCTAAGCACCTTACAGTCCTCGATTTAATGCCCCCGTGCCCCAACATGGTACTCACAGCAGGCGTTGACATCAAAACCTAGCGGATACGGAGGAATTTCCGGATTAACCTTTTTTGGCACTATCAACCCTCCTTTGATCAAATTCGGCAGTATCTGGCTGTACGGCATCGGCAACTGGGTGAAGTGCCTTTCTGGTTTCCTTGGCCCTTGCCTGTCATGCCGACGCGGCAGACGATCGTATGACCGTTGACTCTGAACAGTTGAAACATCTAGAGGCTGAGTCTGAGGTATCGGGGACCCCACTGGCTCAGTTACTTTCATCCTAAAGCTTGGCCTAGGAACAGGCAACAGCTGTGGGCATGGAGATTCTGAGGTCATAGACTCCATGACAAAATCCTGACCTGAAACAACTTCAGGGGAAAGAGCAGGAACATCCACCTCTTTTGCAATGAATGAAATAAGGCCACTTGGTATGCTTACACCGCCCGACGCGAACTCGACTGCCTTTGAATCAATTAGATCCTGAACTTGGTGCTTAAAAGCTTTGCAATTCTCCACATCATACCCCGGTGCCCCGGAATGGAAATCACAGTGAACACTCACATCATAGTCGGGTGGTAGCTTGTCAGGCAACAGAGACAGAGTCTGAAGTTCGACCAATCGAAATTGAAGCAAGAGTTGCAACAACTGAGCATAAGTCATGGGGATCTGATCGAAGGTTCTGTCAAGTTGTTTCGTCCTTTGGCCATATCTCCTAGCTCTAGGATTGCCTTGAGGAACAGGAGGTGGCTGCTTACAGGAAAGATCTTGAACCTCATATTGTTCAGAAGATCTTTGCGGCACATCACGCTTTGGAAAAGATTCCACCGACAACAGTGGAATAAGCGTCTCTGCTGCAGCTTCAGGCGCCTGATCGCCTTCCTTTCTTAGCACATTTCTTATCACTTCTGTGATCAGGCCCATCTGAGTCTTCAGCTGATGAACCTCCTCCTTAAGCATCTTCTGATCCTGACACAAATCTTGCATGTCCCTCATGAATTGTCTCATCTGACTTCGGAATTTCCTCAACTCTACTTGCATCTGATCCATAGTATTGTGTTGACTTCCCCGAGCAGTAACGGTAAGTTATCCGGTTGTTAATCCTGAAACAAAACTAACGGACCAACAGGAATAAGATCAATGGTTCCACTGCACCTACTATGCAAAAATGTTATGCAAAATGCAGACATGTATATACGCACTAGGGACGTTTCCCCTCGATTCTAGTTCTTGCGCGAACAATGAGACATAGGAAAACCCATAGCCAAGCATATAGCCAAATGCCTCGTACATACAAGAAAAGGCCCAACAGGCAAGGTACAAGCATACAACTGAGTATAAAGAATCAACAGAGGGACCTTAGCCAACAGGTTTGGTGATGGTCAATATAAACATAAGTAACAAACTACAAAGGAAATGAAAGACATCAGGTATGACAACGAGCACGAAACTCCTCCAACAGCTCCTATGTCTCAAAATGGTCTGGTTTGACGAGTAACCCCTGAATTTGCGCCTCTCTCTATCTGATAGTGGTTTGTAAACCCTCGGCATAGTCTTCCCAGTCTCCCTCACCAAAGACTTCCTCTAACTTGCACCTCTTTGAATCAGCGCTCAGCTTGTAATCCTCCAAGGTTGCCAAAGCTTCGTTCAGTCTGCAATCACTGTCACGTCTAAGTGAAGCTTCATCTAAAATCCTCTCATCCTTTGCCCTGAGTTGAGTCTTCAATCTAGTAATCTGCCGCTTCAACTTATCCTCACGCTCCTTGTTGTTGGTAAGAGTAGCATTCCACTGATCATTGGACTTGGAAATCTCCAGATAAGCCTTATACAAGTCCTTCTTCTTAGCAGCGAGAACATCACCGACAGCTTTTAGATCTAAACCCAGACGTTCACGGGAACGAGTCTCCTTAGTCAAATCTATGCCTAACCTGTCCACAAGCTCAGTCTGCCTCTTAGCAGAGCATACAACATCCATCTTCTCACTCCGGAGCTGAATGATCTCTTTCTCTAACTCTTCATTAGCTTTTCGAAGCTCCTCTTTCTCAGACTACAACTGGTTGTACTTCTGGATATCCACAGTGGTGGGTTCCTCAATCATGAGAGGATACAAAGGCTCTACATATGGGAAAGGCATCAATAACCTCTTTGCTCTATCCTAGATCCAAGTCAAATAAGGGTCGTAAGCTCGACTGTTACTCTTCCCCAGAGAAACTTTCCCTTTCCTGTGGATTCTACTCCAAGCATCCTCAACTCTAAGCAAAGTATCACCCTCCAACAAGCCAGTGAGATACAAAGATTCCTGTATCTCCTCTTCCTTAGGAGGATCTATCAAGGTGTACCCAAACTGTCTGATCGTCAAGGATGGGTTATAGTTAATGCATCATTTCCTTCCGACCAACGGGACGTTAGGAAAACCTCCGCAACTATAAATGATTTCAGTACCCAACATATCTCTGTCAAACCAGATAATGTTCTCAGCAAACAACCCCATCAACCTCTCAGACCATTCTGAAGTACCTGCAGTAGTAATGAAGGGACCTGATTTAGGAAGATGGCTCATAAACCACATATACAACAAAGGCACGCAACAAGATACGTTCTTCCCTCTTCTGTTTTCATTCTTGTAGTGCACAGAATGATAGACGTCACCTAGCAGCATAGGTATAGGGTTCCCTGAGGAAAAGATATGGAACGCATCCAAATCTACAAAATTCGGAATGTTAGGAAATAGCATGATACCATAGATACAAAGAGCTAGGATAGCATTAAACACCACCCAACAAACATCTTTGGCAAACTGCTGAGCTTTCTCAATCAGAAAAGATAAAGTGAAACCAAGCATTCCACTCCTCTTAGCCAAATGCCCCTTCAGCTCAGAAACATCCAAATGCAAAGCAGCAGCAAGCTTAGCCAAATCAGGCTCAGTTTCGGTGTGATAGAATGGCATCTGATCAAGAACAGTCACTCCCAACAACACAGAGAACTCCACTAAGGTAGGCGCCAGAATATAACCAGGAAAAGTAAAGCACCTCAGTTGTGGGTCATAAAACTGCAAGAGAGCATAAAGACCATTCAACTCATATACTGATGGCTTGAAGACAACACTCAGAAGATTCCCATAGGATTCCTTGAAATCTTCCATCACTTTCTTGTCAGCCACAGAAATCAACCCCAGAAGAGATCTAATTTCAGGTGTTGGAAACTTGTATACCACTGTTTTCCTCAGGCTAGACTCCATGTCAGAGAAATAAGAACACTAGAATCAAAGGGAAATGTACACCTGCAGCATAAATACATGTTAATGAATATGCAATATGAAAATGCAAATGCAAATGCAAACAGGGGATCAAGACTGTTGTGCTATTGATTGAGAAGAACCAGCGCTCCGCTTTGAAAAGAACATAACACTGATAATTAGGACCCACTGTGTCAAGATCAAAAGTTCACACCGACAAGAAAACCGGGTAGGTTGGAGGTAAAGGTTTCCTGCATAACCCTCCCAACTCACAGGTAGGAACCTATCACCGACAAGGTACAGCATCCTATGCGGTCATCAGCGTCACAGACTTTCGAGAAACGATGATACGTTCACCATTTTTGGTTTGGCATCATAATCTCCTGAAGCGGCCTCACTTAGCTGAATCACAAATGATCGATCCCCAGAGTCGATAATCCTCAGAGACAAAATCCCCTCGAGCCCAAAGGGTCAGAAAAGAAGTCATCCAAGAGAATCTCGTCTAAGCGCGAATTTCGTGGGAACTAGTGCATGCCAAACATACAGGTTCACCACTGCTTTCCACTTCTAATGCTATGTTATACTCAAGCCCGGGTCCGGCTTATCTCTCAATGGAACATTCCCCCCCCCCCCCAACAGCATAGCAAAACTGATATATACAATGCTGAAAGTAAATGCGAGAAAATAAAGTACAACACATATATACACACCAAAAAGATAAACAACCAAGCGCTAGGATTAACTCCCATAGGGGATGGGAATCGTCCCCAGCAGAGTCGCCAGCTGTCGCATCGCTACGAATAGGGGCCGGTAAGGACAGAAGAGTCGTCACCATTTGTTATTTATCCCAAAAGAGGGAAAGGAAAATCAAAGAAAACCTAACAAAAACGGGAAAAGACAGGTCATCGCAACCATATCTCGGGTTCGGGAGTCGGTTATGCAAGGGGAAGGTGTTAGCACCCCTCACGTCCGTCGTACTCGACGGGATCCACGCTTTGTTGTCTATCTAAAAGGGTGCTTACTATCTAATCTACGGCTCAGGGACAAAACAAAAGAAAAGATACTCGATAGAGCATCGCCGCTCTATGCCTACGTACTCTCTCGTGCAATGAGAAAGTCAGAGTCAACGTAGTTCAGCTAACTACAAGTGAAAGGTGGGGAAGGTTGCTCGCCAAGACATCGCCATCTTATGCCTACGTATCCTCATCTAGTATGAGAAATCAGAGCAAACGTAGTTCGGGCTAACAAGAACACCGGTTGGTTCAAAATATTTTAGGCCCGAGTAGGGTTAAAACTTAGTTCTAGCAGTTAGGTGTATGCGGCTCGACCATTGGAGACTTAGGCGTTACCTGTTTGCGATAGAACCAAGAGTTAAGAAAACTCTCCTTATGAAAAATATTTTCCAAATTAAGATCCTGAAGGATAAAATATTTGAAGTTTGTTTTTGTGTTTATTAGACAAGAAGTGCATTGATTATTGTTTGTAATTCATGTTGCACTAAAGACTATGACCTAGGAGCGAATGCGTCGCATATCGTCCAAAGGACATACGCTAAACACTCTAGATAATTGAGAGGAGGCCCCCCAATTACCATTTCCCAAGTACTTAAGGCTTGTAGCGTATAACAATCTTTAACCTTTATTAGATGTTTTGAGAAAGTTTGAAGATGAGAAGAGAGAGACATTCTAAAGGGAGACTAAGACTCAACCTAAAGTTATCATACAAAGTGCACCTATGATTGAGATAAAAGGGAATGCTACCAATGTCATCATGCATGGATTCAAGCCTAAGGTCTATCATAATCAATCTTTAACAAGAAAGATTAGAGGTCCTAAGGGAACATGGCAAAGAGAGACAAAAGAAGAAGAAGAAGAAGAAGAAGAAGAAGAAGAAGAAGAAGAAGAAAGCATAAGAAAATGCAAGTATGCAAACATGTAATGCACAATTAGAATGAAAGTGAGGGAGGAAAAAGGTGTGGGGAAGTAGCCTCCACAAGCACATCTCAACCTCAAGCATGCATATGAGAGATGCAAAGAAGAAGGAAGAAAGAGTGCACACAAAAGAGATCAAACAAGTGCACAAAAGTGGGATGAAATGGGAGAAAGAATCCTACAACCATTTGTCCTCAACCATAATGCCCAAAGGCAAACCAACAAGAGATGAGGACATGACACAAAGTGAGGATGAGAGATGAGATGAGGACAGCAAGGAACTCATAAAGATCACTCAACCAAAAGCATCACCAAGATTATGCAAACAAAAGCATAAAAGAGTCCTCAAAGAATCACCATTTATGACATGTTCCAAGTACCTCCAAAGCAGGGACTAAAACCATCTCAAATGGGATTTAAAAGTCATTGGACAGAAGAAAAGATGAGAGAAGGTACATAAACCAAATAAGGAAAAGCACAAAAGAGATGCAAGAATAGGCATGGAAGAAGACCTAAGTCTTAAGCACATTCAACACTTGAACTTCAAGTGGAAAGCCTAAAAAGGAATGCAAATCTCAACAAGAAATGAACAATTTTATGACCTAAAAATGAACATCTAGCAATCTCAACATGTTAATCATATTAATCTAGAGGAGTTGAGAGCTTAAGGGATCCACAAGTGTCATTTCCAAATCAAACTAGGTCAAGTACTTGTATGAACCACCCTTAGAAGTAACTTGACTTGTGAGTTACCTCAAAAATAGGAAAAAGGCTCAATTAAATCCAAATAAAATCTCAAATGAACATCAAAGAGTTGGAAACCATAGGCCAAAATATTACAACCAAAGTCACTACAAATCATCATCAAAGAATTTGATTCACAAGGATGCTCCACTTTGAAGGAGGGTTATCGAGGGTCAACAAAAATGGATCAAAAGTCAAACCAAAATGAAATAAACCAAGGGTGAAATCATCCTATGAGACTCCTCAATTCATCATTCCATTATAAAAAGGTCTCAATCATTGGAGAAAAATATTGGATCAAGAACAAGGCATGAAACCAAAAGGAGCAAGAAAGAATTCAATTAAAACACCACCAAATAATAAATTCCTTTTTAATTGAAAAATAATTGGAAAATTAAAATAAAAATTACGAAAAATTAATTAACACAATAAAGTGTCTCAAAAATATTTTTGTGGAGTTTCTAATCATTTGGAGATATTTTTAATGAATTAAAAATGAAAACAGAAAAACATTTAAAATAAAAAAGAAAAGAAAAGGAGCCACGGTGCAAATAGCAATTTCTGCAGTTCAAAACCAATGGGCCTCACATGAGAGGGGGTGCAAAGAGCGCTTTTGGCCCAAATCCAAATACAAAGCTGCAGCATCAAAATGATGCGCATCACTTAAACATGTGGCAAGTCAAACAACACATTAGCCGGTCAGATCAAATCTCGATCGTTCATCCTACTTAGTCAATGAGTCAAACAATACACATGGCAGCCACACAAGCTCGCCTGCAAACAAGAACCAGACACTGGAGCTATTCTCCGGTTGTCTTCTCCGGCAACACAGCCGGAGTTGCAGGACCTAAACCTCATCAATTCGTGCGAAATTATATACCAATCGAAAGAGGAACTCATGCACATCACAAATCCAGGCTTAGATTTCATTTATCATTTGTATATAAAGCAAATCAAAGGAAACAAAATCCAAGCACACAACTGAAATTATCGCAAACATCACAAATAATGATCCAAAATTTGCCTACAAGTGTAGGTCTTCAAATTGCAGCAAAAATGGCATGGAATTGATGCATAACATGAGAGAATTTTTTATTTGAAAATTACCTAACGGAGTCTCTCCGTTGGAGCTTCACACACGCTTAAGCTTGCTGGTAATTTTACAGAATCACTCCACTTCACTTGAGGAAGAAGAAGGATGCTTCAATTTTGCTTGAAACTGCTCCAATCTCTGTTCACGATTTTCACTTTTCTCTTGAATTTTGAAACTGTGCTCTGCTTAATTCTCCACGAAAAATGACTGAATGAATGATCAATCTTCATCTTGAGCTTTTATGTAATGGATCTAGAAGTGTTTGGAGCCCCAATTTGGCCTGGTTTGCTCGAATTGAGAAAATTCTCAAAGTTGGAAATGCAAGCTCATGCATATGTAAATTCCCTCCAATTCCACTTGAATTTTATTTGGATCAGTTGCTGGGACCTTGTTTTGATCATGTGGATAGAAATTTGTCCTTAACTTGATCCAATGGTGGAGATTGGATATGAAACTTCTCTTTGAAGTAACCTTGAAAACCACGAGCATTTCACATTGTACCTCCAATTTTCTTGGTGCATCTTGCTTGTTGAACAAATGTGAATCAAAATGGGCACAAATATGGCATGAAAAAGTTCTCAAACTTAATCAATTTAATTCATGACTTTAAATCCAAATTTCACTTGGTTTTCTTCACCAATTTCCAAATCTTTTCAAAATTCATGACAATTTGGTGTTCTATGATGGAATTGAGACCATTTTGAGCAACTTTCATGTTGGAGAAAGTTTCATTTGAAGTGCACAAAATCATGAAAAGGACCTATAATCAAAATGACCTATAATCTCACTTTCCCAAAATACCCTGCCTTGCGAGCTTCATAACTTGAGCTCCACAAATGAGATGAAGAACTTCTAGAACTTTTTGGAAATCTAAGATCATTAGGAATAACTTTTATGTTCATCTAAAGTTGAGGAGAAACATAATTCTAGGTCAAAAGTGTCTTGGAAGTAGGTTGACTTTTGTTGACTGAAAATATGATTTATCTGAGACCTCTAACTTGCCAGCATCATAACTTGAGTTCTAGAAACCCAATTGATGAGTTCTAGTACTAAAAATAAATTTAGGAACATGCTCTACAAGTCTCATGTTTATGTCAAAGTGAGATGAAACTTGTATCTTGAGATATGTGGTCTTGAAGTTAGGCACTAAACAGGGGATTTTACACTGACAAACCTCTGAAACCCTAATTTAGTAACTTCTCACACTTTTGATTCTTCTTGAATTAATCTTGAAATGACATCTTAGATGCCTCAACACAACTATCCATGACTCAAAGGACTTGGAATAAGTCTTAATCTCCTTCAAATCCACAATGGATCTTGCACTAGGCAGATGAAACCCTAGGTGCGTAGTACTTTGACTGTGGCGTCTTGCACATGATGTAACAACTTGCATAAGCTCCACAATGGCTCTCAAAGAACTCAATGAGCTTCACAACATCTCATATCCATCCATGAACTTTTGATCCTCAAATGACCCTCAATTGGCCTCCATGATAGGAGATAAGCAATATACATCCATTCACTTCCTCAAAGAGCTCTGACCAGCTCCTGATGACTTGATGAGCACTCATGCTTGCTTAGAACCCTTGGCAAAACTTCTCTTGCTATGCACACCTCTTGATCCCCTGCAAATGAACAATGATATGCAAATGCAAATGCTAGAACAATGCAGTGAAAACATAAGCCAAGTAAAGAAAAGGTTGGGCAAATTTTGGGGTACAACAGCTGCCCCTATTCAAACGACTTGGACCTGGATGAGTGAAAAGCGAACGGCTTTCAAACAATCAAGGTAAAAGACGGTTGAATACCAAAGAACCCGGAAATTTGCCAACCGCAGAAATAAACTGCAAACTCTGACTGGGGATAAACATCTCCAGAAATAACTGAACTGATAATTGCAATGGTAACAAGTGAACTGATTACCAATTTCAAATCGTCGACACTAAGTCGGAAAGATCATCTGACATCATGTAGCGGATACTGAACCTCTGACTTAGTCGTCAGGCATCTGACCTCGCTGCCAGGCATCGACATCAAGCCGGTAAAACATTTGACATCGCCGTCAAGCATCAACATCAAGTCGGTAAAAACATCTAACATCGCCGCTAGGCATTTGACCTCGCCGCCAGGCATCAACATCAAGTCGGTAAATCATTTGGCATCGCCGTCAGAACCAATGAACACCATAAGCATTGAACCCGAAGGCTGGCTCAACCCGCAACTGAGAAGAAACCCCTAACATCACCGTCACGCAACTGTTAGATAAAATTTTGTATTGAATCCAAAGACACGGACCTCTGACATCGCCGCCAGACATTCGCTAAATAAAAGCGAGTAACGAAATTGAGAAACGGGTCAACACATAGCATCTGATAAAAACATCTGACATCACCGTCAGGAATCCATGAAGTTGATACACATCTGACGTCACTGCCAGGCATCTGTAGGGGATAAAACATCTGACCTTGCCGTCAAGTATCCACGCAGTTGAGAAACATCTGACATCGTCGTCAGGCATTCGCTAAATAAAAGCAGGCATCAAACCCGAAGGTATAGATATCTGACATCGTCTCCAGGCATTTGCTAAATAAAAGCGAGCATCGAACCTGAAGGTAAGGACATCTGACATCGCCGCCAGGCATTCGCTAAATAAAAGCGAGCATCGAACCCAAAGGTCGGATCAACTGAAGCTGATAAACACATCTTGAGAATACTCCGCTGGGGAAGAGAGAAGCTTAACCAAGCAACTCTGCTGAGGAACACAAAATAACATGAACACATCTATCACTGATCTCTTGCCGAGGTCTGGATACCACCAAGGTAGAGAGACCAATTTTCCGGAGACATACCTGAAATAAAGAGATAACGACATGGCTTATGTTTCACATACATATGTTTGAAAATGGTGTAATGCTCCATACGAAATGGAAAAGCTACGTGTTTAGCGGGATGCTATGCATGAATGCAGATGTAACGGAACCAAATCAACAAAATAAATGCTGGAAAGAGGAAGCCACCCTGATGGGGGAAAGATAACATACCAATCGCTATTGGACTTAAGCTGGGAAAACGACATTCTTCTAGGGCACAAAACACACAGCTGGTCAAAAATTACATGTGTGCACGTTGCCTCTGCAAGGTTTATAACAAATAATGGTGGTTAGGGATTGCCCAGGGCAGCGATAAGCCATGTAAAATGGTGTTTATGGTGATTTAGGGGGCTTGCTCACATGAGGTGGGAGCTTTGTATATGAGTGAGGTGCTTAGTTATAAGTGTATGAGTTTGGATTATTCCTTTCTCTTGTTGGGGGAGATGTATTTATAGAGGACTTGGGCCTAGGGCTTTCTAAGGAAAGGTCACCCCTACTTGGTTAAAGGTCGACCGTTGATTCCATATTTCCAAGGGGGTGTGGGTTATTACTGATCATGACTTCGTTCTATACAATAAAACATCTTATTTTGCATTACCTATGAATAGGCAATAGAGAAGTATTGGGGGCGGGACGGTACCACCCCGAGGGTGACATATGATCGCTCATTTCTTGGAGTGCCACTTAGGATCATCGCCCTAGTCAAGTGTTTTACAAATATGACACTGCCCAATCCCTTAAGCACAAGGCTTTTGATAGAGGATGAAATGATTTTAGACCATGGTGCATGCGAGTATCCCGATGTCCTAAATTTTCAGATGATACTTATGATGTGTTATGCCTATTAGGCTCGTAAATCTTTTTTTAAAGAGAAGTTAAATTTTTTGGTCCTGTACGAGGAAACTCTAAGTTTCTTGAGAGTTTAATTATCCTGGAAAACCTAAGCTCTTTAGGCGAAGTCCTATATTACCTTCCTGATGAAACTATAAGTTCCTCAAGCAAGGCGTTCGACCTCTCGGGAGAAAAATCAATCAAACCCTCACACAAGACTTATGACTAAGTCTCTTAAGATAGACTTTTGTAACACTTCTTGGGCACACACCTGATGCCTCACTTCCTTCGCACTACTCCAATAAAATATCATACACTTGGTGCGTAAGTATCTTACTTACAATTATAGGAGCAATCCTCTCTCAGATTCTCCATGAACCTTATTGAACTCTTTCATTCACCACTCTACACAACACTATTTTAATAAGAATGGAGAAGTATAAGCTTTTATACGTAGGAATATTAAGGACATGTGCGATATTCTTTAGGAAACATGTTAAAGATAATAGGAGTATAGGCTTTTATAAGCAGGAATATTAAAGATAGGTGAGATATTTTTTATGAAACATGGTAAAGTTAATAGGAGTTACAAATAAGTGTTTTAAAATATAATCATGGTAAATCAATATATTTATTTTATTTCCCTTTTCTTTCCTTTTTCCTTTGTTCTTTTCTTTGATATGGTAGATTTTTGGTTATTAAAAATACTTTAAATAGTTTTTCTAATATTAAATTTCATAATTTTATACAAATAAAGATAATTTTTGTATAAAAAATAGTAAATTAAAACACATTGTAGAAAATTTAAATGATTAAGAAATGAAATATTTGATTGACAGAAAACTTGAGATTTTCTTTTAAGTGATTTTCAATGTTGCTTTGATAAATTGATAATATTGAACTATTTATGTTTTTATGCCTAATTACAGTTATATAGTTATCATGTTTTGAAGATTCTTAGAAAATAAAAGAGAAGCATGTAAAATGAAAAAACACGAAATTCATAAATTTATGAGTAAAATTATAATTTACTAAATCTTTGAATTATCTTAAAATAATTATAATATTTTCTCATTGAACAAAAAAAATACGTATGAAAATATTATAATAAAACAAATGCAACACACAAGTTATATATCCAATCTCAAAATACTACAGTTTGACTTTCAAAAACTTTTATTAATAAATTCTTAAAGTTAATATTAAAAATTTGTGTTATTATTTTAATAAAATTATGAATGCTTCAATTTTTATGGTAAATAAAAGATAAAATTATATAAGATAATAATATTAATAAAAAATAATATACTTTAAGATGGTAATAATAAATTAAATATCAACAATTTATATGTGTGATAATTTTAAATTTGAAAAACTAAATATCCGACCCACTGGATCGTCTAATCTGGTTCGGGGATCAATTTTGGCCTCAAGTTGTTCCAACCACCCCCGATCGTAGTTGTGGGGTATCGAGCCTTGGTTCTCTCTACAGGACCAACTAACAATTGATATAAATCATTTTGAGATTATCACACATATAATAGACAATTTTAACCACATTGCATTCATTATTTTGATCAAGGGACCTGTGGGTTATAGGCCCACCACGCTTCCGTTGCGCCCCTCTGATTTGCATTTATTTTTTAATTTTCATATAATAATTAATAAACTATTCATAATAATGATTAATAAACTATTCATTATATTGGCACCTTTATGTTTGATGAACATCATACAAGTGCTAGAATAACCAACAGCTTAAATAATATATTTCAGTAGTCAAGAAAAATAAAGACGAAACATACCTATATAAGAATATGATCACAAGTATTTAAAGTTTTTTTTTTATAATGACATAGATAGACGCGTCTCATGTATCAAAATATTAAATAATTTGTACATTTAATTTCTAGAGATACATTAAAACTTGAAATCATATTCGTAATTAGAAATGAGATAACAACTAGGTGCATATTAATACATATAAATAGATATTTTAACATTTAGACCTAGAGTTTTGTTCAGTTTATTTCAAATCATGCCATCATAAGTTATGAAACTAACTTTGTTTTAGCATTCAAACATGACACTTGTATTCATTATGATGCAAGGACACACAAGTCTCGCATAGACATATGACTCACAAACATTTGGTTAAACAAGTGACTTCACACACCCAAATGGGAAATGGCGTAAATGTTTAATATTAATAACAATATCTCGAGTTTGAATATATACCCCTTTGTAGTGAAAACTATAGGGTTTCTTACCAAAGAGGTTGATATAAATCATTCATTTATTTATTAAATTTTCAAATCTTGTTCTTATTATTAGTAGGTCGTCTTGTAATTTCATGTAATCTGGGGATCTAGTAACCTTGATATATTATTTGAGTACCGGTAAAAAATTACAGGTGTGTGCATTTCCCCTGCAAGGTTTATAACAAATAATGGTGGTTAGGGATTGCCCACGACAGCGAGAAGCCATGTAAGGTGGTGTTTATGGTGATTTAGGGGGGCCTGCTCACATGAGGTGGGAGCTCTATATATGAGTGGGGTACTTAGTTATAAGTGTATAAGTTTGGATCTATCCTTTCTCTAATTGGGGGAGATGTATTTATAGAGGCTTTGGGCCTAAGGCTTCCTAAGGAAAGGTCACGCCCACTTGGTCAAAGGTCAACCGTTATTTCCATATTTCCAAGGGGATATGGGTTAGTTACTGATATTGACTTCTTTCTATCCAAGAAACATCATATTTTGTGTTTCCCAAGAATGGGAAATGGTGAAGTAATTGGGGCGGGACGGTACCACCCTGAGGGTGGCATATGATCGCTTATTTCTTGGAGTGCCACTTATGGTCATCGCCTTAGTCAAGTGTCTAACAGACATGACACTACCCAATCCCTTAAGCACGAGGCTTTTAATAGAGGATGAAGTGATTTTAGACCATGGTGCATGTGAGTATCCCGAGGTCCTAAATTTTTAGATGATACGTATGACGTGTTATGCCTATTAGGTTCATAATTCTTTTTTTAAAGAGAAGTTAAACATTTTTGGTCTTGTACGAGGAAACTCTAAGCTTCTTGAGAGTTTAATTATCCTAGAAAATCTAAGCCTTTTAGGCGAAGTCCTGCGTTACCTGGCGGATGAAACAATAAGTTCCTCAAGCGAGGTGTTGGACCTCTCGAGAGGGACATCAATCAAGCCCTCAGACAAGACTTATGACTAAGTCTCTTAGGATAGACTTTTGTAACACTTCTTGGGCACACATTTGATGCCTCACTTCCTTCGCATTACTCCAATAGGATATCAACACTTTATGCTTAATTGTCTTACTTACAATTATAGAAGCAATCATCTCTCAGATTCTCCATGAACCTTACCGAGCTCTTCCATTCATCACTCTACAAACCACTATTTTAATAAGAATAAAAAAGTACAAGCTTTTATACGCAGGAATATTAAAGACATGTGCGATATTCTTTATGAAACACGTTAAAGTTAATATGAGTTACAAATAAGTGTTTTAAAATATAATCACGGTAAATCAATCTTTTTGTTTTATTTCCCTTTTCTTTCCTTTTTCCTTTGTTCTATTGTATGATATGGTAGATTTTTGGTTATTAAAAACATTTTAAGTAGTTTTCTAATATTTAAATTTCAAAATTTTACACAAATGAGGATAATTTTAGTATAAAATTTAGGAAATTATAAAAATTGTAGAAAATTTAAATGATTAAGAAATGAAAAACTTGATTCACAGAAAACATGAGATTTTCTTTTAAGTTCTTTTCAATGTTGCTTTCATAAATTGATAATATTGAACTATTTATGTTTTTATATCTAGTTAGAAGTATGTTATTGTCATGTTTTAAAGATTCGTAGAAAATAAACAAAGAAGCGTGTAAAATGAAACAACACGAAATTCATATATTTATGAGTAAAATTATAGTTTACTAAAATTATGAATTTTCTTAAAATAATCATAACGCTTCCGTTGTGCCACTCTAATTCACATTTATTTTGTATTTTTCATATAATAATTAGATTATGCATTGGTAACATTAAAAATCATTTCGTTAAGAATTTATCTCATCATAACAATGAATAATAGACTGTTCATTATATTTGCACCTTTATGCTTGTTAAATATCATACAAGTGCTAGAATAACCAACAACCAGCTTAAAAAGTATATTTCACAAATACACCTAAAAATAATAAAGGGTCAGTAGTCAAGAAAAATAAAGATGAAACATATCTATATAAGAATATCATCACAAGTATTTGTAGGATTTTTATAATGATATAGATAGACGCGTCTCATGTATCAAGATATTAATAAATTTGTAAATTATATTTCTAGAGATACATTAAAACATGAAATCATATTCATAATTAAAAATGAGATGACAACTAGGTGCATATTAATACATATAAATAGATATTTCACATTCAGACCTAGAGTTTTGTTTATAAACTGAACAAAACTTGAAAATGCAATTTTGTTTTTTTTTCTATCCCAAATCAATTTTCCTTCCAATTCTTCTTGCACTCCAATTTAAGTCTTGATTTCCTACACAATACAAATCCAAACCATGTATCAACCTCAAAATTCACACTTTAAACTAAATTCAATTTACTCATTGCTTTCAATTCCAATATCATAAGGCACATCATAAGTTGCACAACTAACTTTATTTTAGCATTCAAACATGACACTTGTATTCATTATGATACAGGGACACACAAGTCTCGCATAGACATCTGACTCACAAACATTTTGTTAAACAAGTGACTTCACACACCCAAATGGGAAATGGCATAAATGTTTAACTTTAATAACAATATCTCGAGTTTGAATATATACACATTTGTAATGAAACCTGTAGGGTTTCTTACCAAAGCGGTTGATATAAATCATTCATTCATTTATTAAATTTTCAAATCTTGTTCTTATTTTTAGTAGGTTGTCTAGTAGTTTCATGTAGTTTGGGTGTAACGGTTCTTTCTAACATCTGTTGTGAGTAGACTACTGAGTGCAATGCTTGTGAACGGTTCTTTCTGACATTTGTGTAACGGTTCTTTCTTACATGTTTATTTTTTTATGCTGTCCGCTTTTTTTAATGCGCACAGCATAGAAAAATAAACATGTAAATTATTATTTTTGTATGTTAATTATTATATACTAGCGTTCAGACGGGCACTCCTGTGCCCGTCTGTCCGCTTTTTTTAATGCGCACAGCATAGAAAAATAAACATGTGTATATTTTGTATGAAGTTTTTATCATATTTAAGATTAATTAATGTATTTGTTTTTAGATATTCTCAAGCAGTCTTAAGATCAGGATGATAAATGTATATATACTAAAAATACTTTAGTGAATTAACTATATATTAATGCTACTATTATTTTAAACATACCGAATTAATCCTCCACAACACCTTGTAGCACCAACCCGAGACCACCATAACTATGAAATTCAATAAGAAAGAGTATAAGCTACATTATTTGGCACAAAAATGTTTATGAACATACCTTGAGGACGACATGATGCACCATCATTTATGGCTTCCATGTTAACATCTGATATTACTGCATCCTCCAAAGCTTCACCAACATCCATATCGCCTGATACAAAAATAATAATTAACATATTTATATCTTTTATATATATATATAATAATTAACATACAAAAATAATAATTTACATGTTTATTTTTCTATGCTGTGCGCATTAAAAAAAGCGGACAGACGGGCACGGGAGTGCCCGTCTGAACGCTAGTATATATATAATGAGGGATATACAAAAATAATAATTAACATATTTACTGCTCGCATATGTAAAACAATATCTTGTATACCTGTAGCAGAGTGACTATTGTTGATACGTTGGTTAGGTGATGTGAAATTATGATCTGCGAGTTTAAATACATAAAATGAGGGATGACAAATAAGCAATATTATACAAAGTACGATTATAATGTCTATATTGATCATCACCAACCAAGTGCAACATCATTAACATGTGTAATTCTACTTGGGCCGACTCCATTGTCATGTGTTCCTTGAAAGTGTGATATTGGAGATCTCAATATTTTTAAAACTGTTTTATCAAGATACATAATTTTTTGAGGAAATGGTTTTTATTTCTATGGTACATATGAAAGTTAACAATGTAAGAAATATTAAAATTGTGTGTACCAATTAAGTTTGTGAAAGATTTTCAAAAAGATTTCATTTTATACCGCTATATTACAACCTTCCGTTAAAGTCATCCATAATATTTCAAAAATAAAAGAGAAGAGAAATGAGATGATGGATCTAAAAAATGAAATGTAGATCTAAAAATGAGATGATAATAATTTGTTGAATTTTTTATTTATTTATATTTTTATGTGTGTGCTCATTAAAAAATTCAACAAAAAAATGTTAATATGAGAAATTGATATGTAACACTCTTATATCCTCTTCTCATCTTTCCTTTTATTTTATATGTCAAATAATGTTAACCAAATTAATGATTTTTTAATATAAAAAAATACAAACCATCTCCAAATCATAATTAAATTACCACACAAATAGATAGTTACAATAACAAATAGCAAATCAAAAGTAAGATAGAAATAAAAATTTAAAACAAAAGAACTAACACCATTAAAAACCATGTCATTTCAAAAAATAATACTGATGAAATAGTTGTTTGTATTATGAAAATCTAAATTACATATTTTATGATGTGTTTATACTCACAAAATACAAATAAGTATCATTAAGAAATAAAACATAATAACAACAAAAACAAAAAGTTAAAACTATAGTATTAATGAATAATGTTTTGCAACAAAAGTAAGATATAATTTTTGTAAGAAAATAATAGTGCAGTAGAAAACCACTCATACTCATTGTGGTTGCATTAAATACTTGAATATTATTGTATTTTAGAGCATGAAATTTTTTCAAGTATCACATGATCTTTTTTTACTCCATAGTTAATAACTCTGCTTTGAAAAAAAGGAAAGTTTCGTAAATGGTAAAATTCTAAAAAAGACTCAATTACAAAAGTCATACAAAAACTATTACTAAGTAATTACAAAAAAAATCTACATACAACAATCAATTTTCAGTCATAATGAGAACGACTTCTTCTATCGGGGGTGATGGCGCGATATTGACTGGAAATAAGTTTCATCTATTTTTCAAAAATAAAAGACCACTAATTAAAATTGAATAAATGAAAATATTATAGAATGAAAAAAATTAAAAAAAAAGTATATTCATTGAGAAAGAGATGAAATTTACATCAAAAAAATAGAAGATAATTTTTAACTTCTGTCACCACTTAGTAGTTAATGAAAGTTATAGGTGTGAGATATTTTTTGTGAGAGATGGAAGTTACTTTTTCAATTGGTAACCAACAAAAGTTATTAAGCACTCAAGATTTTAAATTAAACTATTTTCTTGTTGATAAAAAAGATGAAGGATAATTTAGGAACAAAAATAAGCCACACCAAAAACTTGTATCCCTTTTATATATAGCTTAGACGGTGATCATTGTATAATCATGCTCATAATGTCTTGCTTAGGTATCGTCGTATCATGGAGATTAGGTATGCGGGTATTGATGGATGACTCTTTTCATATGGCTCTAAGGCGAGAGATGTTATAAATGCCACGAAGGCAGAGGCTCAGGAGACAGCGCAAGAACATGGGGAACGAAGGCGAGGTTGACTTATAGCCTGACATACGCAGTAGTCTTGACATTTGCACACTTGATATATTTTGGATTATATTTTGTTTATCAACTTTTGTGTAACTCTTGATACATTTTTGTAGTCTTGACTTATATATATATATATATATATATATATATATATATATATATATATATATATATATATATATATATATATATATATATATATATATATATATATATATATATATATATATATATATATATATATATATATATATATATATATATATATATATATAGCATCAACTTACTCAAAGAGTAAGTTTTTTTAACTTACTCCAAATCATAGTCTTTGAATTGAATCTAATCTAATGGTTAAATTAATTTTTTACTTAATTAACCATTAGATTAGATTCAATTTAAAGGCTATGAGTTGGAATATGTCAAAAAAACTTACACTTGGAGTAAGTTGATTCCCATATATATATATATATATATATATATATATATATATATATATATATATATATATATATATATATATATATATATATATATATATATATATATATATATATATATATATATATATATATATATATATATATATATATATATATATATATATATATATATATATATATATATATATATATATATATATATATATATATATATATATATATATATATATATATATATATATATATATATATATATATATATATATATATATATATATATATATATATATATATATATATATATATATATATATATATATATATATATATATATATATATATATATATATATATATATATATATATATATATATATATATATATATATATATATATATATATATATATAACTTACTCTATATCATAGTCTTTAAATTGAATATAATCTATTGGTTAAATTAACATTTTTACTTATAACTATTTGATTAAATCTAATTTAAAGGCTATAATTGTGGAGTAAGTTAAAAATACTTACTCTTAGAGTAAGTGGATCCTCATTATATATGTATGTGTGTGTCTATTGTAATATTCATATCGTTATTATCGAATCTTAGAAAATGTTCTAACGTTTTACATTTTGTAGTCTTGATATGAGAATCATTGAAAAAATAAATTGTGTTATTGTCTACATAAATTGTGTTACTCTTAGAAATTATTTATTCAGAAAAATAATGATAGAAAATTTATTCTAAATAATTTTTTGAAAAATTGTTTGACAAACATTTTGATATTTCCTAAAAAATTAAGGTTTTAATTAATTTTTAAAAAAAATTATAAAATTTCTGGAAATCACATTCTAATCCTTTTACTACGGAATAATTTATAGAATATGGAAAGTTATGAGAATATTTTTTCTTAGAATCTTTATATCCAGAAATAATCATTTTCAATCTTGCTATTTCCTCAAGTTACATAGCTTAGACGGTGATCATTGTATAATCACCGACTATTATTTAGATATAAATTTTTTTTAAAATGCAGAAAAAGAAATACAAATTACACAACTTAGACCATAAAAATATAACATAATAATAAATAAATAAAAGTATCTTCCTCAACCTCCGAAACCATATAAAGTTTTTTCTTGTCTCTTAAGAGTATACACAACATCCATGGCAGTCACAACCTTTCTTCTTGCATGATTAGTATATGAAGCAGTATCATGAATAATTTTTGTCAAGAAAACCTTAAGAAATAACATAGTTTTTTCATAGATCAAACCACTTATCCTCTTGACACCTCCTCTCCTAACCAATCTACAAATCGATGGCTTTATAATTCTCCAAATATTATTGCGCATAATCATCATGTGCCTCTTTGTTCTTCCCTTTCCGAGCCCCTTAATACCCTTTCCACACCTTGTCATTTTTGTAAGAAATTTTGAGAAACTTTTTATTCTTTTGCATTTTGAATGTGAAAAAGTAGAAGATGAAAGGGATATTTATATATCATTCTGAGCGGGAAATGAGGAAACTGCTTATCCTCTATCGTTGGATTTAAAGTAATAGACGATTTAGATTTGACTGAGATTTTTCAATATTTTAAATTTATTTTATAATTTATTTTAAAAAATTGTTTTTAAAATAAAATAAAATAAAATATTGGTTAATCATATTTTTAAAAATTGCGTTTTAAGAACTCTAATGAATTTTTTTAGGCAATTATAATTCACATTTTTAAGTATATAATTTATCAAAACTTAGAGGACACAGACTTTATAATCATTATCATTCAGTTTTATTAAGAAAATATTTTGGATAAATTTAGTCATAAATAAAATACATTATAAATTTTCAAAATTAAATCAATTAAATATATAATTAAATATAATAATATTAGTTGAATACGGAAGTTGTTATATGCTTCTATTTCATCATTCAATAATGGGATTAGTGGGTTATAAAGCAGTTAATCATTTTTAGAAGTTACTACTATTTTTTTATTATTATTTCTTATTTAATTAATTTAATTAAGTACGGAAGTTGTTATATGCTTCTATTTCATTCAGTAGTGGGATTAATGAGTTATAAAACAGTTAATTATTTTTAGAAGTTACTACTACTTTTTTATTATCATTTCTTATTTAATTAATAAATTATTTGTTACTAAAGATGAGGAATAATAACTTACTAATCTATCAGTAAAAAAATAGTGTAAAAGAATCAATTTATTAAAAATAAAATTGGAAGTAAAAAAAACTACACCAAAATTATTTAACGTTAATAGGTCCGAACAGATCATCAAAATTATATAATAAATTTGAAACAATCACATTTACAAATAATTATAGAAGTTTAATCATATTAAAGATTATTATATTAAATACCTAATATACTTATATAAGATATAATACATCTAATAGAGTATCATATAAATTACTAATCTTCCTTAAAGTATAATAATTTATTATGACATAGTTATGATATTGTACTTATATAACCTATCCGTGAATTACTATTTTAAAATTACTATTAATAAGTGAATTCTTATATGTCTTGCTATACGGATAATTTTGTGTCCAAAATTATTTTATATAAGTTGCTAATTAGGATTATAGGAACACAAATAATAATTATATGTGAGGGAACTTTAATTATATTTATTATCCAAGCGGACTATTTTATTTCTATAATACTTGTATTTCAATATATGAACTAATTATAATAGGGATTCACCAGACAATAATTAAAATATAAAACAAAATAACTATATTACTGCATAGATATCTAAATTGTACAAATATATTATAGAAGTTATAATAATAATAATAATTTGACATGAAAAATTGACCCTTATAGTCATATTTTTAATACATCATGATAACTGCTCAACATTTTAAATCCACTTTTTACTTATAACTTATATTTTTAAAATTAAAATAAATATAAAATATTAGAGGATAAATAATAATTTTAAAAAAATTGCAGTTAACCAAATAGTTTAAAAAAACCAACACTCATAGTTATATACTTTAGACGGTTTCCTTTTTGAAAAAGTTGCATATATTTATTTTTATTTTATTTTTAAAATTATATAAACTATATTTATTTTAAAGGTTAAAATGGGAATAAAAATATATAAGAGCAAAATTCCCTATTTCTTTTATAGATAGTTATAGATTATGATTATTTTAATTAAAATTATGGATATTTGAATTTGTGGTATGTGTATTTAAATATAGTTTTTAATGAGAAATTCAAAAAAAAAAATTCTTCAAATAACTAATTAATTTCACTTGTGTATAATATTCAAATATAAAATGGGGGGAGTAGTTAATTTTTATTTGTATAACTTCTACAACTTCTAAATAATTTTAAAGGGTAAAATAGGAACAAAAATAAGCCACACCAAAAACTTGTATCCCCTTTATATATAGTTATAGATATATAAAAGATATAAATATGTTAATTATTATTTTTGTATCCGGCGATATGGATGTTGGTGAAGCTTTGGAGGATGCAGTAATATCAGATGTTAACATGGAAGCCATAAATGATGGTGCATCATGTCGTCCTCAAGGTATGTTCATAAACATTTTTGTGTCAAATAATGTAGCTTATACTCTTATTGAATTTCATAGTTATGGTGGTCTCGGGTTGGTGCTACAAGGTGTTGTGGAGGATTAATTCGGTATGATTATGAGAGCCTGGTTTCGATCCAGAAACCTGTAGGTTGTGCGCCCACCACGCTTCCACTGCATCACCCTGATTCACATTTATTATATAATTTTCATAAAATAATTAGATTAAGCATTGGTAACATTAAAAAATAAATTTCATTTAGTTAAGAATTTATCTCATCATAACAATGAGTAATAGACTATTCAATATATTTGCACCTTTATTTGCACCTTTATGCTTGTTCAATATCATACAAGTGTTAGAATAACCAACAACCAGCTTAAAAAATTAATTTCACAAATACACTTAAAAATAATGAAGGGTTCAGTAGTAAAGAAAAATAAATATGAAACATACCTATATAAGAATATTATCACAAGTATTTGCATGATTTTTATAATGATATAGATAGACGCGTCTCATGTATCAAGATATTAATAAATTTGTAAATTTTATTTCTAGAGATACATTAAAACATGAAATCATATTCGTAACAAAAAATAAGATGACAACTAGGTGCATATTAATACATATAAATAGATATTTCACATTTAGACCTAGAGTTTTGTTCAGTTTATTTCAAGTCACATCATAAGTTACACAACTAACTTTCTTTTAGCATTCAAACATGACACTTGTATTCATTATGATGCAGGGACACACAAGTCTCGCATAGACATCTGACTCACAAACATTTTGTTAAACAAGTGACTTCACACACCCAAATGGGAAATGGCGTAAATGTTTAACTTTAATAACAATATCTCGAGTTTGAATATATACCCATTTGTAATGAAAACTGTAGGGTTTCTTACCAAAGTGGTTGATATAAATCATTCATTCATTTATTAAACTTTCAAATCTTGTTCTTATTTTTAGTAGGTTTTCTTGTAATTTCATGTAGTTTGGGTGTAACGGTTCTTTCTGACATCTGTTGTGAGTAGACTACTGAGTGCAATGCTTGTGATCTAGTACCCTTGATATATTATTTGAGTATTGGTTAAAAAGTACAGGTGTGCACGTTGCCCATACAAGGTTTATAACAATTAATGGTGGTTAGGGATTACCCACAACAGCTATAAGCCATGTAAGGTGGTATTTATGGTAATTTAGGAGGCCTTCTCACGTGAGGTGGGAGCTCTGTATATGAGTGGGGTGTTTAGTTATAAGTGTATGAGTTTGCATCTATCCTTTCTCTAGTTTGGAGAGATGTATTTATAGACGCTTTAGGCCTAGGGATTCCTAAGGAAAGGTCACCCCCAACTCGATGTTACACTATCAGAGCAAGACCCTTTAAGTCAACCACAATGGCCAATGACCCAAAAACATCAAAAAGACCTCGATGGCATCCACGGCTAAACATAGTCATCGGCACGTTAATTACACCTAATTGTCACATAAATGCAAATGCAACAAGACTCATGCAAGTGGTACCAATTAACAAAATTCAATGGACACTAGGTCATTAACTCTCCATAGATCCACAACAGTAGGATCGATTCTACATGAGAACCGGAGCACAACAAAATACCTCACATCCGCACAAGGGACTGAAGCCACAAAAATCAAGGTCCTGAATAGAAGTCCGAATGCATATGAATGCATGATGCACATGTCAATATCATCCTCATAATAAACTCATTAGGTGCATCATCATTCATCAAAATCATCATAATAATCATGTCATCATAGAATCATCAAAACCTCATGGAATCAACATCACAAATCATCACAGTCCCTCATGGGGATTCAACATGCAATCATATATTAATCTCATAAGAATCACAATTATACTCATGGGTACTCATCATACGGTCATGTATTAATCACATAGGAATCACATCTATACTCATAGTAATTTATCATACATTCATTTAATCACATAGGAATCACATGTATACTCATGGTAACTCATCAAGAAGGTTACAACATAAAATATTAAAGCATCATTGAACCAGAACATAAATCATGAAACTCTGCTACGCTCGCTGGCAAGTTCGTCGTGCGAGTCTGGGGCGAATGTTCGTCGTGCAAAGCATTCATTCATTGTGCGAACTCGCGATTACAGCAAATCACTGTTACGCACCAGCACCAAATCTCAGAAGAATCATAGTCTTACTCATGGTAATTCATCCAAGAAATCACAAAATCAAAACATCAAGACATCACTGCACAAGATCAGAATTTGCGAAACTCTGCTACATTCGCTAGCAAGTTCGCTATGCGAGTCTGGGGCGAATGTTCGTTGTGCAAACTCACGATTACAGCAAATCGTTGTTACGCACCAGCACCAAAACCAGCCCAAAAACCTTTATGATTTCCTTCCCCAATGCCCTAAAAACATCCCTAAATCATTCCTAAGGTATTACGGCGAGAAAGGCACAACATCTATGACTTATTAGGCCAATCCCGTATCATATTTACGCCTCCAATTCCCATAATTTCTTACAACTACCCCACAGTCATTAAAGTTCTCACAATCAATTACCCTATATGGTTAAAACCTCAACAACAGATTTTGGCCACGAAGGCCTAATTTCTCTTACTCTCAAATCAGCCTCAAACCTCTCAGACCATCGGTTCAAATCCCTCAAACTCATTAAACTCACCAAAAAGGCAACAACAATTCAATACTTCAAAATCCCTAAACCCTTAAATCAGCTTTAAACACATTGAATCACATATTGAAAATAATGAAGGTAATACTCCACATACCTTAATTGCCGACTCTAAGCCTTTGTCCTTGATTCTTGGAAACCTTGCAAAGCTTTTTCCTCAATCCTCTTCCTCAGAGCTCTGGCCTTTATTTCTTCCCTTTTCACGATCTAACAATAATGAATCATAATTCCCTCGAAATTCCTTTTTGCTAAACCTAACTTTGGGGCCTTAAAATTGGGCTTTCCAACTTCACCCTCACTAACTCCTCCTCAAATATCCACTTTGCCCTTAATTCACTTATATTTATTTAAATTAATAATATCAATATATTCATATTATATACTATTATTTAAATAAATAACTCAATCCATAATTCCCAATTTTCACACCAACCACCAAAAATGCGAATATTCATATTTAAATAAATATTCCAATAAATTTGGGGTGTTACAACTCTCCCCCACTTAAAATAATTTTCGCCTTCGAAAATTACCACAAGGAAACAGAGTCGGATACGACTCCCTCATCTGATCCTCACGCTCTTAAGTGCAACTTTCTCCAGCTGGTCCTCCCAAAACTACCTTTACCAAGAAAATCTCTTTACCTCGCAGTTGCTTCACTTCTCGTTTATCAATCCATATTGGCAATGCCTCAACAGTAAAATTATCTCTCACTTGTACATCATCCATCTGAATCACATGTGATGGATCTGGAATGTACTTCCTCAACTGAGGCACATGAAACACATCATGCAAATTTGCAAGCGACGGCGGTAAAGCAATTTGACATGCTACATCTCCCACGCTTCCGATGTGCCACTCTGATATGGACCAACAAAACACAGTGTGAGCTCTCAAGACTTCAAAGCTCTTCTAACACCAGTTATCGGCGTAACTCTCAAAAACACATGATCTCCTTCATGGAACTCAAGTGTTTTCCTTCTCTTATCATGGTAACTCTTTTGACGACTCTGTGACGCTTTCGTCTTTTCTTAGATCATCTTGATCTTTTCAGTCGTTTCTTGCACAATCTTAGGTCCGATTACAACACTCTCGCCTGATTCATACCAACACAAAGGAGTCCTACATCTCCTACCATAAAAAGCCTCATACGGTGCCATTATAATTCTAGAATGATAATTGTTGTTGTAGGTAAACTCAATCAACGGAAAATGACTATCCCATGATCCACCTTGATGCAATACACAAGCTCTCAACAAATCCTATAAAGACTGGATAGTTTTCTCTATCTGTTTATCCGTCTGCGGATGATAGGCAGAACTCAATCTCAATATGGTACCCAAAGTGTCTTGCAAACTCTTCCAGAATCTCGATGAAAATCTCGAATCTCCATCTGACACAATACTCGACGGTATCCCATGCAGCTTCACAATTTCCTCAATATACATATCAGCTAGCTTCAGTGTAGAACGATTAATCCTCATTGCTAAGAAATGAGCTAATTTATTTAATCTATCCACAATCACCCAATTAGAATCATTCCCCCTCACAGTCTTCGGAAAACCCGACACAAAATCCATGGTAATACTATCCCATTTCCACTATGGAATATTCAACGGTTGCATCAGACCCAACGGTATTTGATGTTCAATCTTCGACTTTTGACAAGTCTAACCAGCATACACAAATTCAGCCACTTCTTTCTTCATCCTTGGCCACAAAACAATTTCCTCAAATCCTGGTACCTCTTCGTAGCACCGGGATGGATACTCAATTTACTTTGATATCCTTCCTCATGAATACTCCTTTTCAACTCAACAATATCCGGAACACAAAATCTATCACGACATCTCATGATCCCATTTTCATTAATCCGAAAATCAGCTCTTCGACTTTGATTCATCAAATTCAACCGATCTACCAACTCAAATCAGATTTCTGACCTTCTCGAATCTCATCAACAATACCACCAGTAAGCTTCAATATGCTAAGCTTAACTCCATTAGAAGTCTCTTCACGAACTAAATTCATTGCTCAATCAGTTCTAACTCTTTTACCATCATCACCGGTATATGCGAAGATTTCCTACTCAATGCATCAGCTACCACGCTTGCTTTATCCGAATGGTAATTCAAACCAAAATCATAATCCTTCAGAAGTCCCAATCATCCCCTATGCCTCGCATTCAATTCTTTCTGATCAAAGAAATACTTCAAACTCTTATGATCACTAAACATCTCAAATCACGAACCAAACAAATAATGCCTCCAAAGCTTTGACACAAACACAACAACAACCAACTCTAAATACTGCGTTAGATAATTCCTCCCATGCACTTTAAGTTGCCTTGAAGCATAAGCTAAAACTTGCTGATGTTGCATTAACACACCTCCCCTTCCCATCAACGAAGCATCACAATATACAATAATGATTATGTCGGATTCGGCAAAATCAAAACATGAGCTGTTGTCCGCCTTCTCAAAAGCTCTTGAAACTTTCTTCACACTTTGCATCCAAAACAATAGCTTGAACCTTCCTAGTCCACTATGTCAATGGCAAAGATAACTTGGAAAAATCCTTCAATGAATTTTCGATCATAATCTGCCAACCCAAAAAAACTTCTAATCTCAAAAATAGATTTTGGAGCTTCCTATTGCGATACAGCTTCAACCTTCGAGATATCAACCGCAATAACTCTACTCGAGATCACATGACTAAGGAAACTCACTTCCTTCAACCAAAACTCACACTTTTACAGTTTTGCATACAATTGCTTTTCTTTCAACGTTGATAACACAATTTTTAGATGCTCTGCATGATCCTCTTTACTCTTCGAATATATCAAAATATCATCAAAGAACACATCCACAAACTTGTCTAAATAAGGATAGAAAATCTTGTTTATATACTCCACATGGTGCATTAGTCACACCAGTGATGAAAATTGTAAATACAGAAAGTAAAGAACACGAGAATATATCCTAGTTTCCCTCACAGTCCAAGAGTACTCCAGTCCCCTTTCAACATGAAAGAGATTTTTAATAATGTTAGGACTTAGACAAGACTCTTCCTAGTCTTTCTATAAAGACACTGACAAATCAATACCAAGAAAAACCTCTTGGATTCTTCACTAAGTCAAATTGAGAACAACCCTTTCACAATGGACCTCTTATTTCCAACAATCCTAGACAATAAGGATTACATCTTCACAATCTTAATTTCAACAATTCTGAAAAATAAGATGTGACAAATAAAGTATAATCTGAATTTTGTAAGTATGAAAAAGATGGATAGTTAATGTTTATCTGTTGCACCCCAAATTTTTACCCCTTAGATATTCATCATCATTCTAGGATCATTTTCATTTGATTATCTAACTGTAACCTATTTCAAGTTTGTCTTTGTTAAGATACAGGTGAATTAGGGTTCCGTACAGTCAAGAATCAAAGTTTTGATGGTTTAATCAGTCAATGTATTGGATTGATTCTCCATGAAATAATTCTCCACATCATCAAAGATACTCCATTGGGTCAAGTATGAATCCAATTTGAGGTTGTCACCCAAAGATTAAAGACAGTGCAGTTCAAGATCCCCGATTAGGGTTTTCAATCAGGAAAAGTCAACTGTAGTTTGAATTTTGATTTGAAAGGTGTTCCAATGATGTAATTATGGTCCATGAAGCTCATATGGCTTAGTGAAGTCCACTCAAGAAGTTTCAAGGCCTTAGAAGACCCAAAACATAAACAGTCGACTCGGTAGTCATCGATCGATCGTTCGGTTGACCAAAAAGTCAACTCTTCAACCATAAGGAATTTGACCTCAAAGTGTGAATAAAAAGTGTTCCTAACAATATATTACACCTATCTATGAAGTTTCATAACCATTGGATCAAGGATTGAGGATTAATCAAAAAAGTTGGGAATTAGGGTTTTGAAAGGAGCAAAACCATAACTTCCTAACCGCACATCCAATTGAGTTGGTTCAAAGCTTGTTGGAAAGGTCTTGACAATTCCTGCAAAAGTCTCACAGTGGTCCATGGGCAGAAAACAATTTGATTGGGAGTTATGATCAAAATCATTACAAGAGGGGAAAACACTTAGAAAATTTCTAAGTTTCTGGCCTTTTTAGGCATGTTTCAGCCAACTTTGAGGGTTTTTAAACCTAGTTCCACTTGAAATCTGGAGATCATGTGAACATGAAATTTGTAGAGCTCCGTGAGGGCTTTCCAAAAAGTTATAGAACTCTTCCATAGCCATTGTGAGCTGAGAGTTTCGAATGGAGCAAGTTGGGCCTGAGCACTAGTTTGTCAACTTTTCAAATTTCAACATAGATTTGACTTCCAACCATATGGTTCATTTCCAACCATGAAGGAATGTATGGTGTGGTGTGTTAAGTTTAGCTTTGAACCAGATGTGGAGAGAACCAAGGCAAAACTAAAAATCTAACCATAATCCCTTTATTTATTATTATAAAGTACATGTGTAAGAGGCATTGGGTTTGCTGCTGCCATGGCTTGCTTCAGCATCTCTATTTTGACAGCACAACTAGCTTAAGGATAGCTGGAAGTGAGGGCATTAACTGTTGGAGTTAATCTCAAACCAGCAGACATGGAATCACTTTTGAAATATTAAGGTTTCCCACCAAAATGCAAGCTTGCAATTCCAAATGACAATTCTGCCCCAACTCTTTCCTTGGCCTATAAAAAGAGGTTTCATCCCATTCCATTCTTCACACCAGAGCCCTCTAAACCCAAGAGAAAATCAAGCTCTCATTCTTGCCTTGCTTTACTTGTAAGTGAAGAGAATTCCAAAACCACCAAAAAACTGCCTTGTGCAAACTTCATACCAGCATCCTTTCCAATCATTCAACCACTTTAAAAATCATCCACACAACTTCAAAATCATCATTAGGAGGTGTTCTAACCATTATTTTGATCAAAAACACCACAAAACCAAAAGTCAACTTCTCACACCCATTAGTTTGACTTTTCTGCACAAAGTGATAAAACTCACTGCCTAAAACAGTTTGAACCACTTTGACACTTTGAAACACCTTCCATTTATGTCATACCAACTGTCCATGACCCTAAAAAACAGCTAGAAACTCTTTTGCTAAGACTGCCCTCAAGGATCACTTGTTTCTTCAAGTGGAAGAAACTTCAAGCTTGTTCAAAGGAAGGAGGGATCTCTTGTTTTTGCAGCTAGCTTATTGTGGGAAGACTCCAAGAGGTATGTAACCCTAAACCTTCTCATTATTGCGCATCATGTATATATTGATTGGTTGGTTGAATGATTTAGACATTGTTATGTTTAAGTTGCACTATGCTGTAAAAAACTGTCATGAAGTTTGTTAACTTTCACTTAAAGTAAGTATTTGATGTTGTTATATCAAGCTTATTATGGTTACAACATTGTCATGTTTGTTCCTGTTAGTGCTAGAGTTTCTTTGGTTCTTGTTAAGATTTAAGTATTGTTAGACTACAACTTAGGGCAAGTCATGTGTGTGCTGACTTTGGTAAAAGTGTGGATGTGTGTTGTTGAAACAGGTTGTATATTGTGACATTGTTATGTCAAACTTGTATTCAATGTTGTCTAGTGTATTTCTCTTACTAAAACATGTTGAAAGGCAACTGTCCCATCATGTATGAATGGAACAAGTTGTTGGACAAATGGGAATGTCACCATGTTTGAAATTCCACTGCTGAAGGGATGTCTTGAGTTGGAGTTGGTAAGCTCATGATAATTCACTTTGAGTTATCAACTCTTTGCTTAAGTATGTACTAACTTGACTTGGAATTTTAATATCAGAATGAGGTACTGCATAATCTTAGGCTTGGCCCCTTTGTTTTGTTTAAATAAGTTATGACTTCATACTTGCTTTGAGTAGTTTAAGTGTTTGGTTTGGGCTTTGATGATATTTAAGTTGTGACTATGTTGTCAATGGACTGTCTTTAAGGTTTGAGTTTGTCAACTCATACTTTGTTGCTGTCAAATTTGGTTTCTCATATTAGAAGTTTAGTTATTATGGTGGTCTCTATCTGAGGAGTTTGGTTTGATTTAGAGTTGGATAAACATGGTAGTTCTGTTTTGGGTAGCTGTTAGCTGGTTTTAGTGTGATTTAGGTGGAGCTCTTTTGTTGCTGATAAAACATTAGGGGGTTGTTATTGATTTAAGTTGGGGTTGAGGCTGGATCTTCAACTTGGATTCACATCTGTTTGCAATGGACCTGTAGGAACTCATGTAGGTTTTTGTCTAGTTGGAATGATTTGGAATATATAAACATTGCAACTTTGCTGTCAAATTCATTTTTGAATTGGAGTCTTATCAACTCATGATTCCCTACTGTTTTAAAAAAAAGCTTATCTTTCATACTAAACTTGGTTTATGTTGTCAAAAGATAACTGTTTTTAAAGAACAAAAGGAGGATTAGTATTTGATTTGCTTGGCATGGTGATGTCATTATCATTTGTTGGATTTTGCAACTAACAGGCTTGGATTTTGAGTGGATCAGTTTAGCCTTTGTGTGTTTGTACTGATGGCTGGCTGAAGTTAGGACTCAGTAGGTTTGCTTTACTGGTGTAATAAGGAGAGGGTTGTTTCCATAGGCCTGCTTAGATTCATTGGCAGTTGAGGTTTCCAACTTTGGTTGAAATAAGTGTTGGTGCTATGCCTATTGTTCAGTTTTTGCTGGGAGGTTTATCAATTTGGCTGTCTTCATCAGATTGGCATTCAATCTTGTTGGAGTTCATTTAGATTTGCTTCATGTCTTGTTTGAAGTGGTTTGATTATGAGGCTCTTATTGTTACTTGGTGTGGCTGTAAAGCTAATTTTGATCAAGTTGTTACCTTGATTATGCACTGTCAGTTTTTGCCTTAAGGTTTGTAAACCCTTGTTGTCATTAAACCTCACTCCAACCATTGCATTTCGTGTGTGAAAGTTCATGATTTGTTGCAATGTGGATTGACAGCAGTTGTTGTCCTAAGTCATTTTTTCTTGTTTGAAAATATAATCTAAAACAAACCATGTCACCAATTTGCATTTGACAGTCATTTTATGATTCATGGCAAAACTGAGTTTCTTTCTTTGGATCTAATCCATGAGTGATGTATTTAAAACTTGAACAAACCCTTACTGGTACACAAGAAAACCTGTTTTGATCTTGATTGTCCAACATGCACTTTAAACTTCATTAGTGCATTTTCATTCAAATCTCTCTTTGTGTTTTTCATTTTGAAATATGGTTGGCACCATCATGATCCTCATGAAAAATGAAGCATGTTTGACTTTAATTTTGTGAAAAATGATAAAGAATTTAAGGAGATTGAATGAAGTGTTTCCATGTTTTTTACTTGTCTTGCCAACAAGAACTTGCCCATAGGTGCGCATGTTTGGTATATATCCACATGGGGTGGCTTGATACAATGGATGTATCGCCACCCCAGTGGTTAATGCCTCGCCCATAAGTACTTTTCATGCCATTGACTCTTGGTTCGATCCTCAGTGAGGGCAATTTTTGGACATTTCTTGATTTTTAGTCATCTTTAATATTTTTCTTCTTTTTCCTGATGCGTCCACAAGTGCACGGAAATAGCAAAGTAATATAAAAGATTTGTCGAACCCACAGAGACCAATGTCAACCTACCGTTATCTATTTTCGCGACGTAAAGCTAAGGCTAGTGGAATTAGGAAAGTTAAATATGAATGAAATTAAATTTAAAGGAAATAAAGGTTATTGGTTTAAGGAAAAGCGGTAAAGGGATATCGATACGTAATGCTTTAATTTTCGGGGATTCGATAGGTCACCTGTGCTTTTTAGTCTTTGCAAACACTTTTCAGGAGAAAATACTCGTTTAAAGACTTTTGTCTCACGTTGGTTGTTGACGCTAGTCGCGACTCTAAGGCGGAATGTACGCTTTTGCTGTCCCATTCGGGGTTAAAATCACTTTTTGAAAACAACTAAGTTCTGATTTCTTTTAAAGCGCTTTCGCTATATTTAAAATAAATGCCTAGTTCTTACTATCCGGTTTTAACCCCAGCTTTCACGTGTCGGTTCATGCCTTAATGAATTTCCCACTTTCGTGGCAAAACTACTGTAAATAATTTCTCGCTTTCGCGACAAAGGTTTATTTAGAAGATTTTGATTAAAAACTACGACGAGAAAGATTGTTTGTAAAAAGGTAAGGTGCACCGGGTATTATCGAATCCCATCCTACTAATTTGATTACATACCGATAAAACTAATTTAGCTAGACATGATAATTAATGCAAGCGGAAATAAACAGAAATAACAAAGTAATAAAATATGCATTATGACAGAAAATAAAGTAATAATTCAATTAATAAGAACCTGGATAGTAGTACTGAAATTGAAGAGTAGTCCTCCACAATGTCGGCAGGATTCTACTTTGGCGAAATAAAATTGCAGAAAGAAATTACAATGTTCTTAACTAAAGGAAAAAAGGAAGAAAATAAAAGAAACAATAAAAATAGCTTCAGTAGGAATGTCGGCAGCACTTCGATACGTCGAAGCTCCCCCCTGGTTATATGAATCTCTGGCCTATTTATAGGAGATATTTCATTTCTCAACTTCCATAGATCATGCGTGAGTTATGGAGAAAGTGGGAGTAACTTCCAATAGTGGGCAGTTAGTGGAGAAAGTGCAGGAAGAAATTAAGTTGAACGTGCTCGTGGCCACTTCTGTTTTTGCACGTTCCTGATATTTGATACATGACGACCGTAATGGAACTGTGATGACCGTGATGGTCGTGACGACCGTGATAGAGCATGATGACCATGATGGTCGTGACGGGCGTCATGGAGCTGTGACGAGCGTCACACTCACAAAATATGCTTTTTCTGTTTTTCTTCTCTATTTCTTTCTTTCTTCTTTCTTTTCCTTCCATTTCTTCTTCTTTTCTTTCTTTAATCCAAATTCTCCATAATCTGCAAAACATAGTAAATTAATCGTATAATAGAACATAAATCAAGATAAATTAACAAAAGTCGCAAGTAAATTCATGTAAATCGATTCAAATAAACGATATACTTTCGCGTTATCATTTCCCACTCCATGTACGCACGCCACAAGTGGTTGACTTGGCTAAGTTTCAAGCCTATGACCCCAAGGTCTTGGGTTCAAGCCTTAGGGGAGGCTTTTCTGATTTTTTTAATATTGGATTTATTTGATTTTTATTTAATTGTCATTAAATTTCAAAAAATCATAACTCCTTCATTTTTAATCATTTTTTAGTGATTATTTTTTCTAAATTATTGTATTAGTAAATACTTTCATATAATGCTTAAAGAATTATAAAATTTCTATTTTATAAACACTTTGTATTATGGGGAATTTGCGGTCCGTTTTAGGGTTTAAACCCTCATATCCTTCCGCTATCATTTCAAACTTTGATTTCTTTCCATTTGAATTTTTAACTTGAAATTGATATGGGATTGGCTTGTTAGCATCCTTGTATACTTGAGTTTGACTTAAAACTCCTTTCTTGTAAGCATTTGTGTTTAATCATCATTAAAATTTGAAAGTTTTCCCCGTGAAGTTTTTGAACTTTTGTATACCATTATGTTGTGACATTATCTATTTAGGCTTGATGTTTGTAAGTATAGATGTCATCTTGTAAGCCCTAGGAAACCTCATCTTTGTTAAGATACATCTTTATCTTTGTTAAGATCACCTTCCATATTTGTTAAGATATGATTCTTGATACTTGCTTTAGTTGTGACCATCTATCTTGATTGAAATTATTGATATTGTAATATCTTAATGTTTTCTTTGGTCGTAACCATTTACCTTGATTGAAACCATTGATATCGTAATATCTTAATGTTTGCTTTGGTCGTAATCATTTACCTTGATTGAAATCATTGATATCGTAATATCTTAATGTTTACTTTGGTCGTAACCATTTACCTTGATTGAAATCATTGATATGGTAATATCTTAATGTTTGCTTTGGTCGTAACCATTTATCTTGATTGAAATCATTGATATTGTAATATCTTGATGTTCGCTTTTGTTGTGACCATTTATCTTGATTGAAATTATTGCATTGATATTGTAGTATGCTTGCTTGTTCTTAGTTGTAACCATATCTCTTGTACTCATTATGATTGAATGATTATTCCTTTGTTAAGTTTATTTCCCCAAGTGATAGAACTCTTTAGTTCTCATCCAAGTTGCCTCATCTTTTTCCTTCCAAAGGAAAGTCCCTCTGTTGACCTTTAGGTCATAGATAGCTTTTTAACCTCATAGGTCTGGATAGAACCTTCTTCCCCCTTTTGGTCTGGAAAGAACCAATTGATTCCCGTTCTTCGGTTTGGCCCGAACTACGGCCGCTTTGATTTCTCATTGTAGAATGAGAATACGTATGCACAAGATGCGATATCTTGACGATCAACCTTCCCCTTCAACCTTCCCTTTGGTCTGGATAGAACCAATCAACCTTCCCTTTAGTTTGGATAGAACCAACCAACCTTCCTTTTGGTCTGGATAGAACCAATTGGACTTACCCTTTAGGCCTGGATAGAACCAATTGGTCTTACAACGTAGAGTTAGGTAGAGTTTGGTTAACTCTATGTAAGAATCATGGATGATTACTTACTCCCCTTTCTTGAGTATTCAACATAGATCTAGAGAGTTTGGATAAACTCTACACAAGCACGGATATGTTTGTTCCCCTTGGAACCTTGATCATAATCAAGTGTTCTTTATCCCTAGTGAGGTGAACTACGATTGCTCTGATTCTATCCTAGTTAGGATACGTAGGCAGAGGATGTGATATCCTTGCAAGCAAACTTAGAAACTATCTTTAGGTCTTTACCTACACTTTTTACCCAATCCCAACCCATAGCAAACATTTAGCAAGTATTAGCATGCAAACAAACAAAAGGTTCCTATAGAGTACTACAGATGTTTAGGATGTGAAACACCTACCCTAGGCATAACTAACCCCCGATCCCCGAATCTCTTAGTGATGTTGTCACATCGCGCAAAAGGTTCTTTCTTTCTTTAGACCTTTCCTTTGGATAAATTAAAGTCCGGTATGAATTTTAAGAATTAAGATTCAAGATAATCAATAGCTTGGTATCACGACTCTCACCGCAACATTATCAATCTAAAGATTGATCTTTTCCTTGTAACACACAATTCTCACAATAATTATACAAGTGTTCTTTGTATGAGATGAAACTAGAAAGGTTTGATATGAAGGTTTATGAACAAAGTTTCACTCTTGAAAAATTTTGTTTTGAACACTTAGACAAAATTTTGAAAGTTTGAAAGAATATGAAAATTGATTGAAAATTTGCAAGGAGGTGAATTTGGAAATCTGAGATTATGAGGTTTATATAGCCTCTAAACACCTCTTCAAATGAGTGTAATCAACCAAGAGATGCCATGGTTGAAATGAAGGAATTTAAAAAAGATTATGTGAAGAGATATAATTTTTTGGGCTACTGCAACAGTGGTAATCAGTTACCACTCTGGAGGTAATCGATTACATGCCTTCAACGTGTAGAAAATATTCAAAGTTTCAACAAGGTAATCGGTTACCATTCTTGAGGTAATCGATTACTTCAGCCCATATTTTGAAAAAAAAAGCTTTAAAGAACAAGTGAAAGGATTTTAAAGATGCACAAAAACAATCCAAAAGGTTATGGCATGAATAAGGGAAGGTTTGAACACTCGCATAATTATTTAGAGGTTGAGTGTTATACATTTTCCTTTATGCTAGACCATCTTCATAATTCTTCAAGACTTGATTTAGTACTTTAACAATTTTATTCTTGAACTTTTGATCTTGAGCTTGAGGCTTTGATAATTTTTTTTGTTAATCCATCCTTGAATTGTAGAACATGTGTAGTCATCAAAACCTTTGAGAAGCCATGTCTTCACAGTTTTGTTTATTTTGATGATTGTTATCTGCAACGATTATTGAGTGGGTGATGTCTTGTTTAGAGGGAATATGGCCAAAGTGACTTTGGAATATTATTATCGGTCCATTATCACTTTCTTAATCTTTCCGGTTGATAAGTATACTTCAAAAACAATCCCTTTTTGGTAAAAAAAAAAATGTTAACTGTGAATTGTCATGAAGATGTTTGATCATGATGTTGAACTCGTGTTTTTTCTATCATTTAAATGACATGCATGACAAAAAAGAATCCAGGTTAACTAGCTAAACTAAGATTGCATCTCGTGAGGAGGATGAGGTAGTTGGTAAATGGTCTATAGAGACACGTATATGGAATAAGAATTTATGTAATTTATTCTCTCTATGAAATATGATTTTGTATTACTTTATACTTTGACAAGTGATTGACTCAAGCATAAATAAATGAGAATGTTTCATCCTTAAAGGACAATAAATTCTTACATGGATGAAGCGGATGATTGAAAAATATCTCCATACTCCTTTGAACAAGTTTAAGAATGAAATATGAAGATATTGCTTCAATTTATGATTGGAGGAATAGATGATTAATGGATGAAGTGGGAGATAGGGAGTTTCCTCAAACTTTGAATTTAGAGAAAATGTGGGAATGTAAGGAAATATGAAGAATGGCCTTAAATTTAGAGAAGCAAACACTTGAATGAAAATGGAAGATAGGATATTTCCCCAATTCATGATTTTTTAGAGCAACTTGAGTGAAATACGAAAGATGATAGATTTTTTCCAACTTATGATTGGAGGAATAAATGATGATTGGATGAAAATGAAGGATAAGATAATTTCCCCAGCTTACAACTTCGGAAATAACTCATACTTGAACGTGATATGAAAAATGGGAGAGTTGTCCTGGTTTGTGATTTTGGAGAAATCTCATATAACGTGTTTCTAGAATGAATGGTGCAAGAGTTACCCCAAGTCAGAATCTAATGATGCGCAACATATAAATGGACTAATGTATGAATTGCTCCAATTTGGATTTTTTATTTCAAAGGTTTTACAAGTTGATTGACATAATAATCAACAAGTGTTGATTCACATAAAGTTAACTTTGATGATCACAAGAGCTTTGTCTCTATTTTTTTTAAATAAGTTTTGGTGTGCAAGTCTTAATTGGTATGTTAGAAGTAGAACGTATGTGTGGATTATATTACCAAATAGGTTTAAGCAATTGCATGTACTACTAATGATGCCCACGTTGTTTTTAATTTTTTGAAAAAAAATGTTTTTGCTAGGTTTAAAGTCCTTAGAGTCTTGACCAATAATGGGGGATGCCTTTCAGCAAAAATCATTTGGAAGGTGTTTTTGCAAAGTATAATTTAAAATACAAAGTCTCCACGCCTTACCATCCACAAACGTGTGGCCAAATAGAAGTATCTAATAGACATTTAAAGCAATTTCTTAAAAAGACAGTTGCTACATCCAGAAAAGATTGATCTAAAAAAGTTATATGACACTCTCCAAGCATATATACTAGCTTTCAAGACTCACTTAGGATTATCCACGTATCAGTTGATTTATGAAAAATCTTGTTACTTAGTGATTGAGCTTGAACAAAAAGCTTATTGAGAAATAAAGTTTTTGAATTTTGATGAGAATGACCGACAAGGCAATTCTAGAGCTTATGAATTATAATTTTCAGTCATTGGAACCTCATTCTTCATTGAGTTTCATCGGTTCTTCCTCTAAACTCATGGTATTTACTTGTGTTACTATGAGTAGTTAATTTACTATTGAATAGGTTTTGTTAGCAAAGTTGATTTGATCTGTTGAATTATGTAGATGGCTTTGTACTATTTTTCATGATTTAATATTTTAGTTATTATTTAGTTATTTTTTATCTTAATGTTATTTGTGTGTTGACGAGCATATGAACTAAATTTAGGATCATAACGATTACTGCCCCTAACATTTTGAACCCGAAAAAGGATAATTATTTATACTTAGTAATTGATTTAGGAATAAATGATTATAAATTTGTGATTGAAAAATTAACGAACATTCTTGCCTGTTTTTACTTTAAATTTGTCTAAGAAATTAGAGAGTTATCGTTAAGAAGAGCGAGTTATACACTAAATAATTATGTATAACGATCATGTTAATTTATCATAATTCTAGAAAATCACTTCATGGAAATAGGCACATTTACCAACAGTGATAATCAGTAGATCAAAATGAAATCTGTTCGATTTCTCCATATCGTATTTTCCAACAACTTTATTTTTTCAATTTACTTTTGTAAATCGAATTTGAAAATCCCTCATATTTACTTATAAAAGCACATTAATCACCATGTTAAAATAATGCAATTTCCGCGGAGACGATCTTATATTTTATTACTTCGACACAATTAGTACACTTGCTAATTTGTCATCAGCGTGTTTTCACATCATCTCATATTCCAGCTCGTTTGATGGGAGTTCATATGACATTAGATAATATATTATGGCGCCATCAACCGGTGGTGTGGGCGACTTCAAGAGTATTAGTTTCCTCTGTTTTGATATTGGAGGTGGCTAAAGATTTTTAAATTGAGGTTCAGTTATGACCTTATCTTTTAGTGTTGGCGAGCATGAAGAGAATATCAGCTCTAGAGTTTTATAGCCTATTGTTGCACCCCAAAATTTGCCCAACCTTTCTTTACCTAGCTTGTGTTTCATTTCATTTACATTAGCATTATCATTTGCATTTCATTGACATGTGTGCAGGAGATCAAGAGGTATGATTACCAATCAAGAGCTATACAAGACTATGAAGCTAGCTGAGAAATTTATTCAAGTGTTCGAGGATTGATATCCTCACCAGAGAAGTATAAGATCCTCAGAAAGAATGGTTGAAACCAAGAGTGTATGTCTCCTAACTTGAGAGTTGTGGGAAGCCATCAAAGGATTCTGAAGCCATGAAGTTGGACTTGAGGTCTTGAGAGAGCTCATGAGAAGTGTTGAAGTTCATTTTGAAGCCTAGACAGGTCATTATGTGGAGGATATGAAGATATACCCAAGATTGGTGCAATTAGGGTTTCAGCTGAATGACCCTAGGATAACTGATGATTTGAAGAAGGTTGAGACCTGATTCAAGAGTCATGTGATCATGGGTTGATACCTTGAGATGTTATAAGGATGATTCCAATGTTAACTCATCATGACTGAAGAGTTTGAGAAGTTTTAGGCTAGGGTTTCTAAGGCTTGATAGTGTAAAATCCCCTAGCTTGACCCCTGACTTCAAGACCACTTAACTCAAGATGTGATCTTCATCTCATCTTGACCCCAACATGATTGTTGTAAAGAATGATCTTAGCTTTAATTTGAGTACTATAAGTCCTTGATAGGGTTTATAGAACTCAAGTTATGAGCCAGACAAGTTAAAGGTCATCTGATGCATGTCAATTTGGAGCTTGAAAGTCACCCAACTTGCAGACACTTTTGCCCTAGAAGGATGATTCCTATGAACTTTTGGTCAACATGAATGTTGTTCCTTATCTTCTTAGTTTTCTAAAGAGTACTAGAAGTCCATGATTGGATTTATAGAACTCAAGTTATGGCTCTGACAAGTCAATGGCATTTTGGAAATTTGGAATTACAGGCCATTTTGATTATGGGTCAAGTTCACCAACTTACGCGCCTCAGATGAAATTTTGTCCAACTTGAAAGTTGTTCAAAATTATGTTATTTGGCTAACCATGAACCAAGAATCCATTGATATGGATTAGGATGAGAAATGCTTGAAGAAAATTCATGAATGAATCATGAAAAGAAGTGTGAAAAGGCCTAGTTTGGATTTAATGCCGATTAAATCAAAGCATGTCATATTTGTGCATTTATTTAGTGCAACCCATGTTTTAAGAACAATGGAAAAATCACAAATCAAATTTGAAGTCATTTACTTGGCCATTTTCATGGTTTCTTGAACTTTAAGTAACATAATGGAAATCCACCATCCATTCATTTCCAAGGCATTAATCTCAGCCCTACATGTTCCTTGCATCATAAGGAAATGATATGAACAGAATTGGAAGCTTCCACACACCATATTCATGGAAAACTCAAAGGAAAAAGTGAGAAAAATTCGAATTTTGGATTGAGTGAATTGGGCCACAATTGGGCCAAATAATGATCCATAACACTTCTATATAACACCATGGAAGAATTCATAGCAAGGTTGGTGATGGAAAAGCTAAAATGAGGTAAGAAGCACTTAAAAAAAAGTTGGTTAGAAGTGAAAATTGATTTTCTACTTTGAAGCAATTTCAGAGGGAATTAGCCATTCAAGAGGCTTCTTCAAGCATCATTGAAGGATTTTGAACAACTTTGATCAAGAATTTGTGCAAGAATAATCCACCATTGAAGCTCCGAACAAGGTTCTTACTTCTCATTCATATGCTCTGTTTTTGATGAGTTATTGCGCCATTTTTACATAATTATGATCCTTGGAACATGTAGAAGCTTTTAGGATAGGTTTGGTTAGGTTCCATAAAAATTCTAGAATTGACACCCTAGGTTGTAGTTTGATTTTCTCTCTTGTTAGTGGATGAAAATGGAAAAGAAACATATATTCATGATGTAGGAAGTGAGAGGAAGAGATTAGTATCATTAATTTGGAGTTTTGAGAAAATTGATTTTCTTGAGTGATTCTTGGACGTCCATGGATTCTAAGTTTTAATGGATGAAAGTGAAAACAAATTGGATATTTGAAATCTACACGAAAAATCATGTAGTTTTGGTTAAAGAAAAGTTCATTTTGGTGAAAAAATGAGAGAGTTCCATTGTTGACTAGAGGTTGAAGATGACCGGAATAATTCCGGCCACCGTCCGCCACCTCCCCCTCCGGTCGCGCAGCATTTCCCTCCGCTTTGCTTTTTGAAATCCCAGAATAACTTCTCACCGTTAGATCTCGTGTGAAGCTTGACCGCGTATGCGCATCGGACGGTCGTGATTTGTCCGCGAATGGCCTTGTTCTTCAACCAAGTGCTGGGTTTTACACTCATCAATGCTGAGTTTTTTTAACACTCAGCTGGGCCTTGTGTATAGCGCTATCCGCACCCCACTGCGCAGGCCCAACATAGGAACAGCACATAGAAACTTCGCTAGTTGCACCTCCATTTAATTCATTTAATTTCTTTTTCCATTATTTTTCTGTTTTAATGCTGTTTCATTTTAATTCAAGAAAAATAGAAAATTAATTCATAAAATCATGAAAAAAATAATTGGATGTATATTAGAATGTCTAGAATATTTTCACATTTTTTGATTTCAGTTTTAGTGTATTTTCCAATTAATTTCATATTTTCCATTTTAGTATGTTTTTAATAATTGGATAATTGTATGCTGAGCTTTATGATTTTATTTCTCTTTCAATAATTCATATTAGCCTCTGATTTTTTGTATGGAGATTGTTGAAACATGAAATAATATTGTACTATTTTTTTGTGATTTTTAGATGATTCTAAATAGGATTTTGGGATAGTTGTTTAGGAGTATTCATTATTGGATCCCTTTAGTGTACCCTTTAGATTTTAGATTTTGTTTGAGCCTTTTGATTTAGGTGTAGCCCCTGGTTTTTGTATCATAGCTTGTTGATACATGTAGGATAATGTAGTATTTTCCTTGGAATTTTTAGGAATGATTTTATATTAGTTCCCCATTTTACAAATTGGCCTTAGTTTAGGTGATCCTAATTAGGTTAAGTGCATAGATTAGTCTTGTAAATGACCATTAGATGATTCTAGGTCCCATTTACTTTCTTGATAGATTGGTAATTAGGTAGATACCTCCTTTAGAGCCCTTGAATCCTTAGTGTAGGTGATCCTTAGAAGGAAATCTGTGAGGTTCTTTAGAAGATCAAGTAGGTGGATGATTCTTCCTATAGGGGTAGTTTCCTCTTCAATTTTCCTTGCTTGATTGGAATCCTCCTTGTGAGCATGTTTCCTCCTGTGGAGGAATACATTGCATTATCATAAGGGAGTTGAGTCTATGAAAGCTCGCTCTCTCTCTAAGGAAGTGGAGTTGGTTGAGTGCATGTGGTAAGTTCCTGTGGAACTTACCTTGCTTCTCATCTCCATTCTCCTAATATTCTTTCATTCATTTCTTTTTAGGAACCTTCTTGGGGTAGCATAGTCCCTCCTGTAGGGGGAATGTTACACATATCTTGAAGGAGCCAAACCTTTAGGGTTCCCCCCAAATCTCTTTTAGTTGGTTGAGTGCCTGGGATAAGTTCCTGTGGACCTTACTCTTGCCTCCCAACACCCAATGTCTTTCCTTAGGATAGAAACCTTGTGTGATTTCTGGTGGAATGATTTCCTTATTTGCCATGAGTCCTTTTCCTCATTCATGTTTGAATGGTGTGTTGCATTATGATAGTGCATGTTTAGGATAGTTTAAGCATAGGTGCATGACTGCATCAAGAGGTTGAGTGAGTCTCCCTCTGCTTGTTTGCCTTAAGGGTTGAGGTGATCCTCCCCTTGCTTGTGTGTTGTTTTTCTTTTTCCTAATTGACGTATTTGCATAATAGAGGTTAAGTGAGCTCCCTCTGCTTGTCTGTTTTGACTGTTTTTCTTTGCTTGATTGCTAAGAGGTTGAGTGAGTCTCCCTCTGCTTGTATTGCTGTATTGCATGTGCATTTTTACTGTTTTTATCTGTTTACTGATGTTTGAGCTGATGCTTTATCTGTTTCTGTATCCCATTAACATGATCCTCTAGGAATCTCACTTCCTTTGATAAGGAAGTGATGATTAGAACCTTAGGTTGAAACCTATGTATGATAACTTCTAGGAGTTCCCTGTTTCAAACCTCAACCATAGGATGAATCCTTGGCATGACAAAATTAGGACTTGGCAGTTTCCCCATAGAGTTTGTTCTCTTCCTTTCTCAAAACAACAGTAAAAAACGTAGTAAAGGCAAGTTAGTATAAGCGCATTACGAGCCTTAAGCTACTTGGTAAGTGATGATTGAGCGGTCTCCTCTCAATCGTCTAGGGTGTTTAGTATATGTCCTTTGGACGCTATACGACGCATTCTCTCCTAAGTCATAGTCTCTAGTGCTGTACAAACTACAGACAACCATAAAAAACAGTTCTTCCGTAAAAGACAGAAAACAAACTTCAAACCTTTTTGCCCTGTGGGCCCATAATTCAAAGAATCTTTTTTTGAATAAAATAGTGTCGTTAACCCCCAGTTCTACCGCAAACGGTAACGCCTAAGTCTCCCAGGGTCGAGCTGCATACACCAAACTGTTGGAGCTGTTTGTTAACCCTACTCGAAAAAACAGATGAATCTGAATCCCCGTAATCCGTATTATCCCGAACTACGTTTGCTCTGATCTTTCGCGCCATGTGAAAGTACGTAGGCACAAGACGCGATGTCTTGGCGAGCAACCTTCCCCCGTAACCCGTAGTTAGGCGAACTACGTTGACTCTGATTTCTCGTTCCAGACGGGAATACGTAGGCATAGAACTGTTGTGTTCTGCCGAGTCATTTTCTTTTCTTTTCAGACCATACTTTTAGCGTAGATAGATATAATCAACCCGTCAGATAAACACAACAAGCGTGGATCCTATCGAGTACGATGGACGTAAGGGGTGCTAATACCTTCCCCTTGCGTAACCGACTACCGAATCCGAACATTGGTTGCGATGACCTTGTCTTATACCTTTTCGTCAGGTTTTTCTGATCGTTTCCTTTCCCTTTCTGTGGGATAAATAATGAAAGGTGGCGACTGTTCTGTTTTGCCGACACCTTATTTTCCCGGTAGCGACAGCTGGCGACTCTGCTGGGGACCCAATGTAACACCCCCTTTCTATACCCCCAAATAAACAATTCAATCATTTAGGCACTTGATAAAAGTTTCATCAGAGTTTAATTAATACATGATATAAAAGAGGTGTATCACATTATCATGAAGTTAAACACCTACAACATCTGCTCAAATAGATATGCAACAATGGGCAATTCACAACTGAAGAACATAGTTCTAAAACCCACATCTCAATATTTAGAATAAAGCGGAAACATCTAAACATTGAATCAATACATTCATATAAACATATATACATCATTCAGTTAATTCATATGTACAAACATCCATCATCAGATACATACGCAGATGTATCACAAAAGAAATCAAAACAAATGTATCTCCAAAAAGAGCCAAAGGATTCCTAACCACCCAGATGTTACATATCAGAGTCATCGACCAAAAATAATGAAGACCTGCTTCACAAAAAGGACCTCCAGCAATCCTACTCTGCAATGCCTCATAGAGCATCATAAAACAGCCGAAGGGTGAGAAACAATATCATAACAATCAATACATATAATTATATATCTATATACATACATGGGATTTACACAATTCAAATTCTCACCACATCTCATCACAATGCATATTCACACAATCAAGCATATTCATCAAATCATGCGTCTATACATACTCATCATTTTCCACATAAACATCTAGAATTATGTTCAATTCACTCCATGCATCATATAAAGATGACCAATGCGACTCATAGAGATCGACTCACGACTCTATCCAGATGCAAATGCGGTACCGACTCAATTCAGCAGATTCTCCAAGGAATCAAGTATTCAGCAAATTCTCCAAGGAATTAAATATTCATCAGATTCTCCGAGGAATCGAATATTCAGCAGATTCTCCGAGGAATCAAATACTCTGCAGATTCCCTAAGGAATCAAATGTTCAGCAGATTCTCCATTGAATCAACATCGGTAGGATGTACATCATGATGCCTTTTATGCAAAATGACTCACAACATTACTCTACATGCATACATATTCGCAAACATATCACTATGCATATTCATCTCATACAAGCACATACAATCTATGTACTTTCACAATATACTTATACTCCATAATATATACATACTCTTCATTTCAACACATACCATTCCATATAAGGCATATACTTTCACAATCAAAATTCCACATTCTAGGATTCACGCCTTGCGGCTACCCACAACATAACGTACCACACGGTACACAAAACTATTCACTTCGATAAGGATTAAACATAACTGAACAAATAAATCCGCATGGAAAGGAAAAACACAGAGAATAGGAAAATGTTGTCACATTCGCCAACCTTCGCCTGGCGAAGCCTCTGGCGAACCTTCGCCAATCTCATTCGCCTGGCGAACTTGCCAGCGAAGACCACTGGGATTTATTCTGGAATTACTCGCTAGCACTCGCTAGCACACTCGCCTGGCGAACCTGCGCCATTCTCATTCGCCTGGCGAACTTGCCAGCAAAGACAGGGTGGATACTTCTGACTTGGTTCACTGCTGCTCGCTGGGCTTCGCCTGGCGAAGCTTCGCTGCCGTTCGCCTGGCGAACCTGCAAACTCAGAACTCCCATGGTTGTCCAAAAGCCCAAACTTCACAAACCGACCGATTCTAAAACCAAACCACCCCAGTAAGTTCAACCCAATAACACCCGACTATCCTACTCCATCTATTTCTCGATTCTAACCGGTTAAAACCACATTCTACCGATTAAATCCTAATATTGCCCTAAGATGAAAATGAGTAGAAACTCTTCTCAATCCAACCTCTAACAACTAAAAGCATACATAATCATACACATTAACAGTATAATAGAGTTTCACACCCTTACCCGATCGATCGAAAGCTTGGATGTTGATCCTTGATGAAATTCTAGGTTTTCCTCTTCTTTCTCCTCTTTCTCTTCTCTCTTCTTTCTCCTCTTGTTTTTCTACTAATGTTTCTATCTATCTCCTTTTCTCTCTTATCTCATATTCTATTTCCTTTCCTCTCCATTCTTTCCAAACACTTACCAATTACTTATCACGCAATAATTCACTTAACATTTAATACTAAATGTCTAAAATACTCTATACTCTATTTTCCCCGAAAACTCTCCGAATCGGTAAAATAATACAATATTTAAATTAAACATATCAACACATAAATTCCATAATTAAAATACCAATTATCCAAATAAATTAAAAAGGACTCAATAAAAATAATGGGAATTCAGAATTTGGGGCGTTACAACTCTCCCCCACTTTAGAAATTTTCGTCCTCGAAAATATTACCTGACCCAAACAACTCTAGATGCGACTCACGCATCTTATCCTCCAATTCCGAAGTCATATTGCCTTCTGCAGCACCTCCCCAGGCTATTTTCACAAGCGCAATATCCTTGCCTCTTAGCTTCTTAACTTCACGATCCAAAATCCTAATTGGTAAAACCTCAACCGTAAGGTTATCCCTTACTTCAACCTCGTCCATAGGAATAACATGTGACGGATTCGGAATATACTTCCGAAGTTGCGAAACATGGAACACATCATGCAAATTCGAAAGGTTCGGAGGCAACGCCACACAATAAGCCACAACACTAACTCGTGCAATAATCTGATAAGGACCAATAAAACGAGAAGTCAACTTTTTCGACTTCAAGGCACGACCCACTCCCGTAACTGGTGTAACTCTCAAAAAGGCATGGTCGCCTTCTTGAAACTCAAGGTCCTTCCTCCTCTTATCATGGTAACTCTTCTGCCTACTCTGAGAAGCTCTCATCTTCTCCCTAATAAACTTCACCTTCCCTGTCGTTTGTTGTACCATCTCCGGTCCAACTACCGACCTCTCCCCCGTCTCATGCCAACACAAAGGTGTTCGACATCTCCGACCGTATAAAGCCTCGAATGGTGCCATACCAATGCTCGAATGAAAATTGTTATTATAAGTGAACTCAATCAACGGCAAATAACTATCCCAAGCACCACCTTGCTCTAGCACACAAGCACGCAACAAATCTTCCAACGACTGAATTGTCCTCTCGGTTTGACCGTCCGTCTACGGATGGTAAGCCGAACTCAACCTCAACTTAGAACCCAAGGCACCTTGCAAACTTTCCCAAAATCTTGAAGTAAATCTAGGATCTTTATCCGATACAATACTCTTAGGAACTCCGTGCAACTTTACAATCACACGAACATAAACCTCGGCTAATTTCTCCAAAGGATAACTAATATCAATCGGAATGAAGTGAGCAGATTTAGTAAGTCTATCAACGATCACCCAAATAGCATTATGACCTCTTTGCGTATTCGGCAATCCTGTAACAAAATCCATCGATATTCTATCCAATTTCCATTCCGGAATATCCAACGGTTGCATCAATCCACTAGGCTTCTGATGTTCCACCTTCGACTTTTGACACGTCAAACACGAATACACAAAATGAGAAACATCTCGCTTTAATTCGGACCACCAAAAGATCTTCTTCAAATCTTGGTACATCTTATTCGCTCCCGGATGAATACTCAAGTTACTCAGATGACCTTCTTCCAATATCATCTTTTTTAACTCCGCATCGTCGGGAATGCAAATACGACTACGGAATCTCAAAACACCAAATTCATCAACCTTGAAATCTTCATTCTCATTCATCATCAAATCAACGAACTTTAAATCCAATTTTTGTTTTTCACAAACGGTCGCAAGAAAATCATTCGTAATATGAAGCATACCAAGTTTCAAACTTCTCGGCGTCACTTCACAAACCAAACTCAAATCTCTAAAACTCTCCAACAATTCCCATTCTCTTATCATCAATGTTGACATATGAACCAACTTTCGACTTAAAGCATCGGCTACTACGTTTGCCTTACCCGGATGGTAATTCAAACCAAAATCGTAGTCTTTCAAAAACTCTAGCCATCTCCTTTGTCTCATGTTCAACTCTTTCTGGTCAAATAAATATTTCAAACTCTTGTGGTCGCTAAAAACCTCAAGTCTTGCACCATAAAGATAATGCCTCCAAATTTTCAAAACGAACACCACAGCCGCTAACTCCAAATCATGCGTAGGGTAGTTCTTCTCATGCACTCTCAATTGTCTCGAAGCATAAGCCACAACTTTCCCATCTTGCATTAAAACACCACCTAAACCGGATAAAGAAGCATCACAATAAACCATAAACGACTCTGTCGGATTTGGTAAAATCAAAACCGGCGCCATTGTCAACCTTCTCTTAAGCTCAACAAAACGCTTCTCACAATCAATATCCCAAACAAAAGCCTTTCCCTTACAAGTCAATTGAGTCAACGGAAGAGCCAACTTCGAAAATCCTTCAATAAACCTCCGATAATAACCGGCTAATCCCAAAAAGCTTTGAATCTCCGTAATTGACTTAGGAGCTTCCCACTGCATTACCGCATCAATCTTGGATGGATCAACACTAATACCATTTCCAGAAATAATATGTCCAAGAAAACTCACCTCCGATAGCCAAAACTCGCACTTCGACAACTTGGCATACAATTGCTTCTCTTTCAAAATCTGCAACACAATTCTCAAATGCCCCTCATGCTCTTCTTGAGACTTAGAATAAATCAAGATGTCGTCGATGAACACCACCACAAAACGATCTAACTGCTCATGAAAAATACGATTCATATATTCCATGAACACACCCGGCGCGTTAGAAACTCCGAATGGCATCACCGTATACTCATAGTGACTATATCGTGTCCTAAAGGCCGTCTTTGAAACATCTTCTTCTTTCACCCGAATCTGGTGATAACCCGATCTCAAGTCAATCTTACTAAAAACACGGGCTCCAACCAATTGATCCATCAAATCGTCTATTCTTGGAAGCGGATACTTATTCTTAATCGTCACTTTATTCAACTGTCGATAATCAATACACAATCGCATGCTTCTATCTTTCTTCTTTACTAACAATACCGGCGCACCCCAAGGAGAAACACTTGATCTTACAAATCTCTTATCCAACAAGTCATTCAACTGCTTCTTTAACTCTACCAATTCCGATGCCGACATACGATACGATGCCATGGAAATCGGTCTAGTACCCGGAACTAGATCAATAGAAAATTCAATCTCTCTCTCCGGCGGCACATCTCTAATATCTCCCGGAAACACTTCTGGAAATTCTCGCACTACGGGAAACACCTCCAGTTCCACTTTACTCTCTACCGACAAGGATGCAAACAAACCAAACAACTGAGCTTCGTCCGCTAAAAGTTTCTTCAACTCTTTAGTGGATAGAAAACTCTCACTTCCATCATCTTTCAAATAAGGAAATCTTACCAACTTGTGATTGCAATCCAGATGAACCTTATTATATTGCAACTAATTCATACCCAAAATCACATCCAAACCGTCCAACGGCAAACACACTAAATCCATAACAAGGTCTTTACCATACATGGTCAAAGGACAGCTTATGCATACCAAGGAAGTAGTTACCGACTCCGAAGCGGGAGTCTCAATAACCATGCCACCACTCAAAGAAACCATGCACAAATCCAAACGTTTGGCACACTCAAGAGAAATTAACGAATGAGTCGCTCCAGTATCAATAATAGCAACTAAAGGCACATTATTAATAAAGCATGTACCTTTAATCAAACGATCCGCATTAGTAGTGTCCGCACCGGCTAACGCAAATACCTTTCCGCTCACTGGAGCTTGCTTCGGTTTAGTACAATTGGGCTTAATGTGACCCACTTCGCCACAGTTGTAGCATTTCACCACATTCCTTCTCCAATCCGAAGTGACATGTCCAGGAATCCCACAGTTAGCACACTTCTCCCCAGATTTTCCACAATCAAAAGACTTGTGGCCCATTACGCCACACTTGAAACATTTAATCACACTAGAACCTCCTTCGGGCTTCCTATCAAAGTTTTCCCTATGCTTGCCTTTCTCATCAGGCGTCATATAAGGTCCACTCCTCACCGGTTGCTTCCCTCTCTTCTCATTCAAACTCTTATAGTGAGTGGAACGAGCTTTACTATCTTCTTCAAAAATTCTACAGAATTCGGTCAAGTCCGAAAATCTCCTAATCCTCTGATAACCCACCGCTTGCTTGATCTCAGGGCGTAAGCCATTCTCATACTTAATACATTTGGAAAATTCCGCCGTCACCGCATCATAGTGAGGATGAAACTTCACTAACTCTATGGACTTAGCCGTGTAGTCTATCACATACATGTTGCCTTGTTTCAATTCCAGGAACTCCATCTCCTTCTTTCCCTTCACACTCTCAGGATAATACTTTCTCAAAAATTCGGTGCGAAAAAGATTCCAAGTGATTCCCTCATCGTCTACTTCAAGAACTTGTCTCATACCGGCCCATCAGTCATCAACTTCCTCTCTCAGCATGTGAGTCCTAAGTCTCACCTTGTTGCCTTCAGCATAATTTATAACTCTAAAGATCCTCTCGATCTCCTTTAACCAAATATGAGCACCGTCCGGATCAAATCTTCCCTTGAACATCGGCGGTTGATTCTTTCTAAACTCATTGTTCGCATTCACATTCGGTGCGCCTTGCACCGCCCTAGCCATAGCCTCTAACGCCGCAGCCATAGAATTTTCATTACGACCAGCCATATTTTGAGGATTCCCAAAAATAACAAGGTTAAACAACCGTTCAACCAACACAACAATAAGACAGACACAACTGACTCAACACTGGCTCTGATACCACTTAATGTAACACCCCCTTTCTATACCCCCAAATAAACAATTCAATCATTTAGGCACTTGATAAAAGTTTCATCAGAGTTTAATTAATACATGATATAAAAGAGGTGTATCACATTATCATGAAGTTAAACACTTACAACATCTGCTCAAATAGATATGCAACAATGGGCAATTCACAACTGAAGAACATAGTTCTAAAACTCACATCTCAATATTTAGAATAAAGCGGAAACATCTAAGCATTGAATCAATACATTCATATAAACATATATACATCATTCAGTTAATTCATATGTACAAACATCCATCATCAGATACATACGCAGATGTATCACAAAAGAAATCAAAACAAATGTATCTCCAAAAAGAGCCAAAGGCTTCCTAACTACCCAGATGTTACATATCAGAGCCATTGACCAAAAATAATGAAGACCTGCTTCACAAAAAGGACCTCCAACAATCCTACTCTGCAATGCCTCATAGAGCATCATAAAACAGCAGAAGGGTGAGAAACAATATCATAACAGTCAATACATATAATTATATATCTATATACATACATGGGATTTACACAATTCAAATTCTCACCACATCTCATCACAATGCATATTCACACAATCAAGCATATTCATCAAATCATGCGTCTATACATACTCATCATTTTCCACATAAACATCTAGAATTATGTTCAAATCACTTCATGCATCATATAAAGATGACCAATGCAACTCATAGAGACCGACTCACGACTCTATACAGATGTAAATGCGGTACCGACTCAATTCAGCAGATTCTCCAAGGAATCAAGTATTCAACAGATTCTCCAAGGAATCAAATATTCATCAGATTCTCCGAGGAATCGAATATTCAGCAGATTCTCCGAGGAATCAAATACTCTGCAGATTCCCTGAGGAATCAAATGTTCAGCAGATTCTCCATTGAATCAACATCGGTAGGATGTACATCATGATGCCTTTTATGCAAAATGACTCACAACATTACTCTACATGCATACATATTCGCAAACATATCACTATGCATATTCATCTCATACAAGCACATACAATCTATGTACTTTCACAATATACTTATACTCCATAATATATACATACTCTTCATTTCAACACATACCATTCCATATAAGGCATATACTTTCACAATCAAAATTCCACATTCTAGGATTTACGCCTTGCGGCTACCCACAACATAACATACCACACGGTGCACAAAACTATTCACTTCGATAAGGATTAAACATAACTGAACAAAGAAATCCGCATGGAAAGGAAAAACACAGAGAATAGGAAAACGTTGTCGCATTCGCCAACCTTCGCCTGGCGAAGCCTCTGGCGAACCTTTGCCACTCTCATTCGCCTGGCGAACTTGCCAGCGAAGACCACTGGGATTTATTCTGGAATTACTCGCTAGCACACTCGCCTGGCGAACCTGCGCCATTCTCATTCGCCTGGCGAACTTGCCAGCGAAGACAAGGTGGATGCTTCTGACTTGGTTCGCTGCTGCTCGCTGGGCTTCGCCTGGCGAACCTGCGAACTCAGAACTCCCATGGTTGTCCAAAAGCTCAAACTTCACAAACCGACCGATTCTAAAACCAAACCACCCCAGTAAGTTCAACCCAATAACACCCGACTATCCTACTCCATCTATTTCTCGATTCTAACCGGTTAAAACCATATTCTACCGATTAAATCCTAATATTGCCCTAAGATGAAAATGAGTAGAAACTCTTCTCAATCCAACCTCTAACAACTAAAAGCATACATAATCATACACATTAACAGTATAATAGAGTTTCACACCCTTACCCGATCGATCGAAAGCTTGGATGTTGATCCTTGATGAAATTCTAGGTTTTCCTCTTCTTTCTCCTCTTTCTCTTCTCTCTTCTTTCTCCTCTTGTTTTTCTACTAATGTTTCTATCTATCTCCTTTTCTCTCTTATCTCATATTCTATTTCGTTTCCTCTCCATTCTTTCTAAACACTTACCAATTACTTCTCACCCAATAATTCACTTAACATTTAATACTAAATGTCTAAAATACTCTATACTCTATTTTCCCCGAAAACTCTCCGAATCGGTAAAATAGCACAATATTGAAATTAAACATATCAACACATAAATTCCACAATATACCAATTATCCAAATAAATTAAAAAGGACTCAATAAAAATAATGGGAATTCAGAATTTGGGGCGTTACACCCAACGTCCCCTGTGCGAGTCAATCCTAGCGCTTGCGTGTTTACCTTGTTGGGTTGTTATTATTTATCGCATTTTACCTTCTGCACTTTATTTTCAGTATGATATGATTATCTGTGCTGTTATGGGAGGGGGATCTGATGAGTGATAAGCCAGACCCAGGCTTGAGTATGTACATAGTTCTAGAAGCAGATTAGTGGTGAACCTGCATGTTAGTCATGCACTAGTTCCCACACAATCTGCACTCAGACGAGATTCTCTGAAATGATTTCCATTTCCAGTCCAGTGGGTCGTTGAAAGGATTTCAAATCTAAGGATTGTAGACTCTGGGAACCGATCATTTGTGATTCAGCTGAGTGAGGCCGCTTCAAGAGATGATGATGCCACACCTTCCTGGGTATCGTATCATCGTTTCTTGAAATTCTGTGACGTTGATGAACGCATAGGATGTCGTGCCTTTGTCAGTGATTAGGTCCATACTTGTGAGTAGGGTCGGGTTATTGCAAGAAACCTTAACCTCCAGACAACCTGGTTTTCTTGACAGTGAATCAGTATTGTGGGTATCAGAGGGTTCTTATCATCAGAGATATGTTTGCTCTTGACAGAGCAGAGTTGTGGTCTTTCTCCTCAACAGCACAGTTATTTTGATCTCCTGCTGCATGATTGCATCTTGCATTGTTTGCATCCTCATTTGCATATCATTAACATGTGTCTGTGTTAGGGGTGCATATTTCTCCCCCCGGTTCTAGTGATCTTGATCCTCATGGCTGATATGGCATCTCTGAAGAAGATTGTGGCTTACAAGCTACCAACACCTGACATCCGAGAGTTACGAGTTTTGATGTCGTTGGATGATAAGACAGTGGTGGAGAATTTCAGAAAGAGTTATGGGAGACTTCTGGGTATTGTGTGTAAGCTTTCTACGTACGAGTTGAATGGCCTCTATGCTCTTCTGCAGTTTTACGACCCGCGACTCAGATGTTTTGTTTTTCTAGACTATGTCCTAGCTCTGACCTTAAAAGAGTATTCTGACTTGTTGGGGGTGCCTTTGTTGAATCAAATGCCTTATTACCATGTTGAGGGTGAACCTAACTTGGGTAAGTTGACTACCGCTCTTCATGTAGATGATTCAGAGTTGAAAGGGATGGTGTTCAGAAAGATTGGAGTTAATTGTTTCTCTTTGCCTTTCCTGATGGCAAAGGTCCGAAAGTTTGCCAAGAAGGGTCGTTGGGATGTATTAAATGCCTTCTTAGCCCTTTTCATTTATGGGATCGTGCTATCCAGACTGCATAGGTATGGATGCTTACTACATATTTGCTTCTGGGAATCCAGTGCCCACTCTCCTCGGGGACGTCTACCATTCAGTCCACAGCAAGAATGAAAACAGAAAGGGGAATAAACGTGGCATGTTGTGCTCCTTTACTGTATAAGTGGTTTGCTAGCCATCTTCCTAAGACGGGGCCGTTCATTGATTCTGCTAAGTCTTCACCCTGGTATGCACGTTTGATGGGTTTGTCCGCTGATAATATTATCTGGTTTAATAGAGATCTATTGGGAAAAGATATTGTACATAGTTTTTGTGGCTTTCCTAACGTCCCCTTGGTCGGAAGGAATGGATGTATCAACTATAATCCCTCTCTGCTGGTACGACAATTTGGGTATGCACTACGAGGTCCTCCTGGAGAGGAGGAGATACAGGAATCTCTGTATCTCACAGGGTTGCTTGAAGGTGACACTTTGGTTAAGGTACAGAATGCTTGGAGCAAAATTCACCGAAAGGGGAAAGTCTTGCTAGGAAATAGCAACAACAAGGCCTTTGATCCATATGTGGCCTGGGTCCGAGAAAGAGCCGCCAAGTTTCTAATGTCGTTTCCTGCAGTGGAACCATTGTATCCTCCTATGTACAAAGAGCCTACCACAGTTGATATTCAGAAGTTCAACCAGGTACTCCAAGAGAAGGAAGAGCTACGAAAAGCCAACGAAGAGTTGGAGAAAGAGATTGCTCAACTTCGGAGAGAAAAGAACGAAGTCATGCACACCTGCAAGAAGCAGACATAAATGATCAACCACCTGGGTGCTAATTTGACCAAAGAGACCGATTCTAGAGAACGTCTTGGGTTGGACTTAAAGGCAGTGCATAGCATGTTGACCACCAAAAAGTAGGATTTGGATAGGGTATACCGGAAGTTATCCAAGTACGAGGCGTTGTGGAGCAACACCATAGCCAAGTACAAAGAGCGAGAGGAAAAGTTGAAGCAGCGAGCAGCCGAGCTAGAAGTCCAGATTGAAATCAAGGACAAGAAAATAGAGACTGAAGCCTCACTTCGACGCAACGTCCAGTATAGATTTGTTGAGACCAAGGCGAATTTACAGGATTTCCAACTCCGAGCTGATGCTAAGAGGAGTAGAGTGGAAAACCATTCTGAAGAAGGTGTTTATAGGGACGTTGCTGAGAACCTCTATCAGGCAGAGGGATTTGCTGATCCAGGGCCTGCTTACTCAGCCTGATCATCCCGCTACAAAGAAGTTACTAGAGGATTATCGTGCCCGTAGTCGCACTTGATTTCTTTGTATTTCTTTTTACCTTTTATGCATTGATATGCTGATCACCACCAGGCCTGTTGGTTGGAGTCACAATTGTTGCTTCAGTTGTATGTGATTACAGTTGTACGCTACTCGCGCGGGTTTTTCAGATAAATATACGAGGATTTCTTTCCATGATTGGATGATAGACTTTATTTGTCTCGGAAACTAGGATCGAGGGGGAATCTCCCCAAGGCACAGACACACATTTGCATTTGCATGAATCATTTGCATAACAGGTACCTCGAGCTGTTTTTCTAACCCTCTATTGATACAGGTTATTTCAAGATTGTGTCAGGTTGATCCGAGCAATGGAACAGGTTCAAGCAGAGCTGAGGGAGGTTCAAGGCCAGATGGGGCAGCTCATGAGAGACATGTAGATGCTCAGAGAGGAGAACAGTCAGCTGAAGAATCAGGTGGACCTGATGGCGGAAGTGCTGAAGAACATACTCCGAAGAGAATGTGAGCAAAAGCCCGAGGCTGCAGCCGGCATATTTGCTCTGCGGGTAGCTGACGAACCCACACCAAGGCAGGATAGGCCTAAAAGACCCTCTGCGCAGCATGAAGCTCGAAATGTTTCCCGTCAGCAGCCACGTCCGGATCCGCAAGCCAACCCCAGAAGACAGGGTCAAAAGAGGAGACTATCTGACAGAATCCTCGATCCAATCCCGATGGATTATGACTAGTTGTTGCAACTCCTGCTCCAACTTCAGTTGGTTAAACTTCGAACGTTGGCTCCATTGACTGGACATCCACCACCCGACTGGGACGTGAATGCCCGTTGCGAATTCCACTCTGGAGCACTGGGGCACGATGTAATGAACTGTAGAGCTCTTAAGCATAAGGTTCAAGACATGATTGAGTCGAGAACAATTGAATTTGTGTCGGGCGGCATGAAAGCATCAAGCATATTCATCCCTTATCATGCAAAAGAGATGGGTGTTCCCATGATCTCATCTGAAGATGAGAAAGATCAGGAGTATATCCCGTGGTCTTTGAGGTCTGAATCGCCTTGCCCACAACTTTTTCATGTTCCTGGTTCGAGCTTAAGGATGAAAACCCCTGAACAGAGAGGATCCTCACTAGGTTAAACCTCGTCTCCGGATTGTTTCTTCCATGCAGAATTAGCAACCTCTCGCTCCGTGGCAGCAAAACTATCGAAGCCGGGATCAGAGTCGACCTCACAGCAGTCGTTCTTCTGATTGAGTCTGAAGACTTCTAAGGGGTCGCTCCCCTCAGCAGCAAATAAGTGTGAAAGCTCAGTTCCCCGAAAGCTGGCGATCTGCATGTTATCATGTCATTTCTTTACATTTGTAGTTTCTTTCCTGTTAGAATTACAAATTTCGTTTGTAAAGCAAGTTGTTTTTCAATTGATATTGATAATGAAATAAATATGCATGTTTTGAACTAATCCATTCGTGTTCACTCTATTGCTTTCTTTTATTTCAAACGCTTGTTTAAGTGGAATCCGGGGAGGATGACGAAATCCAATGATGCGTAAGCTTCCGATGCTATGCTTTTGAATAAAAAACATGTTGATGATGTATAGGCATTGTTTCAATTCCCAAACACCGGAGATATAAGGAAGATAATCCCTTGTTAACCCCTTGGAGCCTAGTTGTAGGAGTTTCTTTCTGAAAATAGACAAACCCTCAATAATAACCCGGGGCAGGGTAGGTGTTAGTTAATTTGACCAAGCGTTCAAATAACAAAAGGAGTGTCCGTTCGAGGATCAATCACACCGCTATAGGTCGTACCTAAAAAACCATGATGGTTAAACCTGGTCGATCAGGAGTGAAACAGTCACAATCTCTTTAACAAGTCATACGAGCCGATGCCATACGATTTATTCAATAAAAAAGGAGAGAAAAAAAGAAAAAAAATCGAAAAGAAAAGGCCCGCTAAGTCGAATCTTGAAAGCAAGCGACTTAGGCAAAAATCAGGGTACCCCGCTGGACTTCAAAATTTAAGAAACTCAAAAGAGTCAGTCCAGGCAAAAGTTAGGGGAAAACGAAAAAACGAAAAAATGAAAAACGAAAAGCGAAAAAGGATTACGAAAGAAAATCCTCGAGAAAGAACGAAATTGTATGGCTACCGGTGCCCAAACAAAGACGAAAAGCGAATGACTGTCACTCCGAAAACTTGTGGTTTCTTGAATCATCACTCTTGTCATATAACCTTTGAAAGGTGAGCGCTAAAGTCGAATTAGCTAAACGTAGGATCGGAGAACATCAAGGAGAATGGGTGGGTTAAAATGAATTTTGAGTCTTTATCGTTTCTTTCTTAAACCGTGAACCTAACCATGTTACAACCTTTAAAAGTCCTAATTGAAATAGGTTCGTTTCGAAAGCATACTTTGGTAAAGATCGCATCGGAACTGACTCCTAGAAAGGATTCTCATTACAGCGTTGCATTAATATTGACATGTTGATGAATGATTTCATATATTTTATGTCATAAAATTTTTTCCAATGAACAGGAATGGATTTTGAAAACTGCCATATGCATTGCATTTGATATGTCTTTTATGCAGAACAGTTTGTTTTACTAGCGAGTAAGCGCTTGACAGCAGGAAAACTTCCACGATGGAAAGATTTGATCAGGACAGAATGCAGAACGCCTAAGTATTCCGGTGAACCGGGGAAAGCTATGTCAAATGATCGCAGTATGGGAGCCAGCCATCTAGAAATCGTTAACCCGGGGCAATCAGGTCGAGATTTGATGAATCCCTCGCGGCCAAGGGTACTACCCCCCGCAGATCAGCCCATGAGGGGCAAAGTCATGACAAGACTGGGGCAGGTCACCCCGAGAGCGTCGAAGCCATCCTTATCCTGAAGGTTATTAACTTGAAGCACCTTTGCGAGGTTCAAGATGCTGAGGCAGGTCTGGATGCATAGATTGCAGATTTCCTTTCAAGGAACAACCCCAAAAAGATCCCGCGGGCTGGGGCAAAAAAGTTGAAAGCGAAGGAATTGTTCCTCTCCGTATCTGCAGAGTTTTACCAGAAGGTCATAAGATTCTGGGGTAAGCCATCTCGAGTTCGTTTCATGGCATGTTTTTCCAAGCAGGATGATTCCTTCTTCCCCAGCAAGTTCAGTAGTGTTTCCCCATGGAGTCGGAACATGGGATTGTAAGCATTGATATGTCTTTCCAAACAGAGATAGATTCCCTCCTAGCCAGATGCATCCTAGGCAGGATCATCATCTCCCCAGCTGAGTCATATGGCGAAGCGTATATTTATTCCCCAGCACTGGGTCAGTGTGCAGTTTTCTCATAACAAACTATCTGCAAGAGTTCAGCTTCCGATAGTCCAGACTGAAGTCTCCAGCGGAATTGAAATTCCCCGCAGAGTTGTATTCTCCCTGGTAGGTAGGAGTGATTCCAGCGTCTGGTTACCCTCCCCAGCCGAGTTTGCAGTTCCCCAAGAGAGTCGAGTCCTTGGAAAGCGTTTAGGCCATGATTGGTTTTCCCCAGTAGAGTGTTGAATAGCTGATGTTGTACTTCCCCATCGGAGTCCGTATATCCAGGAAGATTTTATCCTCGAAGGTCGTGCAGTTATTTCTGTGATTGACATCGTTTCCTCAGCAGTTTGCGGTTTGTATACCCAGTTGAGCGGGTTCAGGTTCTTGTAGAACTTTGTTCCCCAGCAACAGTCGACTGAAGTTCGTTTCCCCAGGCGGAGTCCAATTGAGATTGGTGTGATTTCTTCTCCCCGGCAGGATGACTCCTCCTCCCTACCAGAGTGGTTCTTTCTCCTTGACAGGAGGACTTTCCCTTCAGCATTTATTTTGCTTATGGGGTCATAGCATTTTGCATGATTACATAGCATTTACCCTAAATGCGTAGCATTTCCACCGTGTGGAGCATTGCGCCATTGTTAAACATATGCATATGAAACATGAGCTAGGTCATTACCATTCTTGTTTTGAAGGTGTTCCTCTAGTGGAGTGGTTTGCTCAAGATGATTCTTGAATTCCCCAGCGAAGTTGTTTGCTTAAGAGGATTCTTAAAATCCCCAGGGAAGTCGCCAGAGTTATTGGTTCAGGATGATTCGTGAAGTCCCCAACAAATTTATTTGTCCAAGATGATTCTTGAATTCCTCAGCAGAGTTTATTTGTCCAGAATGATTTCTGGATCCCCGAAGCAGAGTTACTTGATAGTTCTCCAGAATCCCTAGCGGAGATGTGTCATCCCCAACAGGTTCTAAAAAGAGAAGTTGAAATTTCCCTTGAAGACTTACTGATGAAGTCCAACTGCGATGTCGAAGCAGTTATCTCAGCTGACACATAGTGCCTAACGGCAAAAGGTTGTATATCCTTAATGGTCCATGATTGATTAAGGATCCCATTTCAAGACTTACTGATGAAGTCCAACTGCGAGGTCAAAGCAGTTCTCCCAGCTGACGCGGAGTGCCTGACGACGAAAGAATAGATATCCCTATTGGGTTCATGATTGACCGAGGATTCTATTTCAGACTTTCTGATGAAGTCCAGCTGACGCCCGAGAATTTCTTTGAATGCCCGACGGCATAGTTATAGAGATTGTCAAAAGTTCCTGATGACCTGATGAGTCTCGAGGAATTCTTCTGCTGCCGTGCCGCAGAATGCTTGACGACAATACCAGCTATGTGTCACCAGTTACTGTGTAACCAGTGAGCCCTTGATGACTTGAGGAAGAAGCTGCAGTGAATCTGATGATCATCCTGACGGAGATTTGAGACTAGTCGCATCATTCACCAGTTATCGAGTAACTGGTGATCCCTTATTGACTTACTGATGAAGTCCGACAAAGATATTGTCAACGTTCCTAGAGACATGATGAGTTCATAGGCGACGATAAGGAATTTTTCTGCAGTGGCGCAGAATGCCCGACGGCAAAATCAGCCATCATTCACCAGTTACCGAGTAACCGGTGATCCCTTATTGACTTATTGATGAAGTCCGACAAAGATATTGTCGATGTTCCTAGCACCATGATGAGTCCATAGGCGACGATAAGGATTTCTTCTGCAGTGGCGCAGAATGCCCGATGGCATAATCAGCCATCATTCACCAGTTACCGAGTAACCGGTGATCCCTTATTGACTTACTGATGAAGTCCGACAAAGATACTGTCGACGTTCCTAGCAACATAATGAGTCCATAGGAGACGATAAGGAATTCAGCTATCCTTCACCAGTTACCGTGTAACCAGTGATCCCTTGATGACTTGAGGACGAAGATCTACAGCAAAATCAGATGATCGTCCTGACGGAGATTTGAGATTAAACCCTTCACCAGTTACCGTATGATTGATGATCCCTCGATGATTCAAGAACACAATGATATCAGATACATCAGAGAATCATCCTGACGAAGGTTCAGATCAGTATTCTCCAACTAGTTGTCGTGCAACTGCTATTTCAGTTTCTGAAGATTTGTCCCCATTAGAGTACCGTGTACTTGTGTAGTTGGAAAATTTTCGGGTTTGTTGGTATTCAACCGTATTTTACCTTGATTGTTTGAGAGTCGTTCGCTTCTCACCCAGTCAGGTCCAAGCCGTTTGAATAGGGGCAGCTGTTGCACCCCAAAATTTGCCCAACCTTTCTTTACCTAGCTTGTGTTTTATTTCATTCACATTAGCATTATCATTTGCATTTCATTGACATGTGTGCAGAAGATCAAGAGGTATGATTACAAATCAAGAGCTATATAAGACTATGAAGCTATCTAAGAAAGTTATTCAAGTGTTCGAGGGTTGATATCCTCACCAGAGAAGTCTAAGATCCTCAGAAAGAATGGTTGAAACCAAGAGTGTATGTCTCCTAACTTGAGAGTTGTGGGAAGCCATCAGAGGATTCTGAAGCCATGAAGTTGGACTTGAGGTTTTGAGAGAGCTCATGAGAAGTGTTGAAGTTCATTTTAAAGCCTAGACAGGTCATTATGTGGAGGATATGAAGATATACCCAAGATTGATGCAATTAGGGTTTCAGCTGGATGACCTTAGGATAACTGATGATTTGAAGAAGGTTGAGACCTGATTCAAGAGCCATGTGATCATGGATTGTAACCTTGAGATGTTCTAAGGATGATTCCAATGTTAACTCATCGTGACTGAAGAGTTTGAGAAGTTTTAGGCTAGGGTTTCTAAGGCTTGACAGTGTAAAATCCCCTAGCTTGACCCCTGACTTCAAGACCACTTAACTCAAGATGTGATCTTCATCTCATCTTGAACCCAACATGATTATTGTAGATCATGATCTTAGCTTTAATTTGAGTACTAGAAGTCCTTGATAGGGTTTATAGAACTCAAGTTATGAGCCAGACAAGTTACAGGTCATCTGAGGCATGTGAATTTGGAGCTTGAAAGTCACCCAACTTGCATGACACTTTTTCCCTAGAAGGATGATTCCTATGAACTTTTGGTCAACATGAATGTTGTTCCTTATCTTCTTAGCTTTCTAAAGAGTACTAGAAGTCCATGGTTGGATTTATAGAACTCAAGTTATGGCTTTGACAAGTCAAGGGCATTTTGGGAATTTGGAATTACAGGCCATTTTGATTATGGGTCAAGTTCATCAACTTACGCGACTCAGATGAAACTTTGTCCAACTTGAAAGTTGTTCAAAATGATGTTATTTGGCTAACCATGGACCAAGAATCCATTGATATGGATTAGGATGAGAAATGCTTGAAGAAAATTCATGAATGAATCATGAAAAGAAGTGTGAAAAGGCCTAGTTTGGATTTAATGCCGATTAAACCAAAGCATGTCATATTTGTGCATTTTTTGAGTTCAAACCATGTTTTAAGAACAATGGAAAAATCACAAATCAAATTTGAAGTCATTTACTTAGCCATTTTCATGGTTTCTTGAACTTTAAGTAACATAATGGAAATCCACCATCCATTCATTTCCAAGGCATTAATCTTAGCCCTACATGTTCCTTGCATCATAAGGAAATTATATGAACAGAATTGGAAGCTTTCACACACCATATTCATGGAAAACTCAAAGGAAAAATTGAGAAAAATTGGAGTTTTGGATTGAGTGAATTGGGCCAAATAATGATCCATAACACTTCTATATAACACCATGGAAGAATTCATAGCAAGGTTGGTGATGGAAAAGCTATAATGAGGTAAGAAGCACTTAAAAAAAAGTTGAATAGAAGTGAAAATTAATTTTCTATTTTGAAGCAATTTCAGAGGGAATTAACCATTCAAGAAGCTTCTCCAAGCATCATTGAAGGATTTTGAACAACTTTGATCAAGAATTCGTGCAAGAACAATCCACCATTGAAGCTCCGAACAAGGTTCTTACTTCTCATTCATATGCTCTGTTTTTTATGAGTTATTGCGCTATTTTTACATAATTATGATCCTTGGAACATGTAGAAGCTTTTAGGATTAGTTTGATTAGGTTCCATGAAAATTCAAGAATTGGCACCCTAGGTTGTAGTTTAATTTTCTCTCTTGTTAGTGGATGAAAATGGAAAAGAAACATATATTCATGATGTAGGAAGTGAGAGGAAGAGATTAGTATCATTAATTTGGAGTTTTGAGAAAATTGATTTTCTTGAGTGATTCTTGGAGGTCCATGGATTCTGAGTTTTAATGGATGAAAGTGAAAACAAATTGGATATTTGGAATCTACACGAAAAATCATGCAGTTTTGGTTAAAGAAAAGTTCATTTTGGTGAAAAAATGAGAGAGTTCCATTGTTGGCTAGAGGTTGAAGATGACCGGAATAATTTCGGCCACCGTCCGCCACCTCCCCCTCCGGCCGCGCAGCATTTCCCTCCGTTTTTCTTTTTGAAATCCCAGAATAACTTCTCACCGTTAGATCTCGTGTGAAGCTTGACCGCGTATGCGCATCGGACGGTCGTGATTCGTTCGCGAATGGCCTTGTTCTTCAACCAAGTGTTGCGTTTTGCACTCATCAATGCTGAGTTTTTTTAACACTCACTTGGGCCTTGTGTACAGCGCTATCCGCACCCCACTGCGCAAGCCCAACATAGGAACAGCACATAGAAACTTCGGTAGTTGCACCTCCATTTAATTCATTTAATTTCTTTTTCCATTATTTTTCTGTTTTGATGTTGTCTCATTTTAATTCAAGAAAAATAGCAAATTAATTCATAAAATCATGAAAAACATACATGGATGTAGATTAGAATGTCTAGAATATTTTCACATTTTTTTATTTCAGTTTTAGTGTATTTTCCAATTAATTACATATTTTCCATTTTAGTGTGTTTTTAATAATTGGATAATTGTATGCTGAGCTTTATGATTTTATTTCTCTTTCAATAATTCATATTAGCCTCTGATTTTTTGTATGAAGAATGTTGACACATGGAATAATATTGTACTATTTTTGTTGTGATTTTTAGATGATTCTAAATGGGATTTTGGGATAGTTGTTTAGGAGTATTCATTATTGGATCCCTTTAGTGTACCCTTTAGATTTTAGATTTTGTTTGAGCCTTTTGATTTAGGTGTAGCCCCTGGTTTTTGTACCATATCTTGTTGATACATGTAGGATAATGTAGTATTTTCCTTGGAATTTTTAAGAATGATTTTATATTAGTTCCCCATTTTACAAATTGGCCTTAGTTTAGGTGATCCTAACTAGGTTAAGTGCATAGATTAGTCTTGTAAATGACCATTAGATGATTCTAGGTCCCATTTCTTTTCTTGATAGATTGATAATTAGGTAGATACCTCATTTAGAGCCCTTGAATCCTTAGTGTAGGTGATCCTTAGAAGGAAATCTGTGAGGTTCTTTAGAAGATCAAGTAAGTGGATGATTCTTCCTATAGGGGTAGTTTCCTCCTCAATTTTCCTTGCTTGATTGGAATCCTCCTTGTGAGCATGTTTCCTCCTGTGGAGGAATACATTGCATTATCATAAAGGAGTTGAGTCTATGAAAGCTCTCTCTCTCTAAGGAAGTGAAGTTGGTTGAGTGCCTGTGGTAAGTTCCTGTGGAACTTACCTTGCTTCTCATCTCCGTTCTCCTAATATTCTCTCATTCATTTCTTTTTAGGAACCTTTTTGGGGTAGCATAGTCCTTCCTGTGGGGGGAATGTTGCACATATCTTGAAGGAGCCCAACCTTTAGGATTCCCCCCAAATCTCTTTTAGTTGGTTGAGTGCCTGGGATAAGTTCCTGTGGACCTTACTCTTGCCACCCAACATCCAATGTCTTTCCTTAGGATAGAAACCTTGTGTGATTTCTGGTGGAATGATTTCCTTATTTGCCATGAGTCATTTTCCTCATTCATGTTTTATTGGTGTGTTGCATTAGGATAGTGCATGTTTAGGATAGTTTAAGCATAGGTGCATGACTGCATTAAGAGGTTGAGTGAGTCTCCCTCTACTTGTTTGCCTTAAGGGTTGAGGTGATCCTCCCCTTGCTTGTGTGTTGTTTTTCTTTTTCCTAATTGACGTATTTGCATAATAGAGGTTGAGTGAGCTCCCTCTGCTTGTCTGTTTTGACTATTTTTCTTTGCTTGATTGCTGAGAGGTTGAGTGAGTCTCCCTCTGCTTGTATTGTTGCATTGCATGTGCATCTTTACTGTTTTTATCTGTTTACTGATGTTTGAGCTGATGCTTTATCTGTTTCTGTATCCCATTAATATGATCCCCTAGGAATCTCACTTCCTTTGATAAGGAAGTGATGATTAGAACCTTAGGTTGAAACCTATGCATGATAACTTCTAGGAGTTCCCTGTTTCAAACCTCAACCATAGGATGAATCCTTGGCATGACAACATTAGGACTTGACAGTTTCCCCGTAGAGTTTGTTCTCTTCCCTTCTCAAAACAACAGTAAAAAAAAGTAATAAAGGCAAGTTAGTATAAGCGCATCACGAGCCTTAAGCTACTTGGGAAGTGATGATTGAGCGGTCTCCTCTCAATCGTCTAGGGTGTTTAGTATATGTCCTTTGGCCGCTATATGACGCATTCGCTCCTAAGTCATAGTCTCTAGTGTTGTACAAACTACAGACAACCATAAAAAACAGTTCTTCCGTAAAAGACAGAAAACAAACTTCAAATCTTTTTGCCCTGTGGGCCCATAATTCAAAGGAAGCTTTTTTTGAAGAAAAGAGTGTCGTTAACCCCCAGTTCTACCGCAAACGGTAACACCTAAGTCTACCAGGGTCGAGCTGCGTACACCAAACTGCTGGAGCTATTTGTTAACCCTACTCGAAAAAACAGATGAATCTGAATTCCCGTAATCCGTATTATCCCGAACTACGTTTGATCTGATCTTTCGCGCCGTGTGAAAGTACGTAGGCACAAGACGCGATGTCTTGGCGAGCAACCTTCCCCCGTAACCTGTAGTTAGGCGAACTCTGTTGACTCTGATTTCTCGTTCCAGACGGGAATACGTAGGCATAGAAATGTTGTGTTCTGCCGAGTCATTTTCTTTTCTTTTCAGACCAGACTTTCAGCGTAGATAGATATAACCAACCCATCAGATAAACACAACAAGCGTGGATCCCATCGAGTACGATGGACGTGAGGGGTGCTAATACCTTCCCCTTGCGTAACCGACTTCCGAATCCGGACATTGGTTGCGATGACCTTGCCTTATACCTTTTCGTCAGGTTTTCTCGATCGTTTCTTTTCTCTTTCTGTGGGATAAATAACGAAAGGTGGCGACTCTTCTGTTTTGCCGGCACCTTATTTTCGCGGTAGCGACACCTATGCACATATGTTATCTGAAAAGTTTTGAAACATTTTGGCAATTCATGTACCTTATTCATATATTTGATCAGTTGAGTCTCCTTCACCTGATACTCCCTGGCGACCTGATTCACCGTCAACTATGAGTCACTTCTGGCCTTAAGGTTTGAAGCATCAATTTCTAGGGTGAGGCAAATCCTGATGATAAGAGCTTCATACTCTGTTAGATTGTTGCTAGCTTTAAACTCAAACTTTAAAGTATGCTCTATCAAGAGATTGTATGCTTCATCTATCATTATTCTAGCGCCACTTCCTTTTAAATTCAATGTATCGTCTACATATAATATCCATATATGGGGAATCTCATAGCTTGTTGGCGAACTTAACTCTTATAGAAAGTCGGTTAGCACTTGTGATTTGATGCTTCGTCTGGGTATATACTGGATATCATAATCAAATAACTCCAAAGACCAGGACATCATCCTTCCTGTGAAGTCCGACTTCTTCAAAACCTTACGAATGGGTCAGTTGGTCTTTCTCATAACACGATGCCTTTAGAAGTATGGTATGAGCTTCCTCACAATTATCGTGACCGTCAAGTCTAATATCTCGATCTTCTAGTACGTAGCCTCAGCCCCTTTGAACACTTTACTCACGAAATAGCTGAGTTGTTCAATTTTGTTTTACTCTTGGACAAGCACATAGCTCATAACCTGATCAATAACTGATAGATATAAATAAAGGGATGTGCGGGTGGTGTCGCCAGAAAGACGTTCAAATTGGTGAATGCCTCTTTGCACTCGCACGTTCATTCGAGTTTATCTTTCCTCTTCAATGTGGCAAAGAAATGAAACGCCTTATCACTTGCATAAAAAAGAAAATGGACTACGGAGGCTAAGCGTCTTGCATTCTTCAATCTAAAAGACATGGTATTGCATTAATAATTGCCATGGTTGGACATGAATTACGTTTTTAGGTCGTCCACATGGTATGTCTTTATTTAATTGTACCCTGAGTAAGCGTCCATGAAACTCAAGGTTTTGTTGCAGAAGGATCCATTAGTCAGTTGGTCAACATGTTAGTGAAATCAATGCACATGTGCCACTTGTTCGACAACTTACGCATCAAGACCGTGTTAGCCGGCCCAGTCAAATACTTAATTCCATATATAAAGTATGCACTTTTCAATTTCTCGACCTCTTCATTAATAGTTATTTGCTTCTCATCACCCATTTTGCGCTTTCTCTGAGATACTCACTTCATGGTAGAATCAATGGTGAAGCATTTATTCCTAACATGTCGGTGGGCGTCCATTTGAATAGATCAACATTCCCCTCTCTCTGCTTTAGAGATAGAGGTCCCTAATTTTGTGACTTGAAAATCTGACAGTCCAATGGAAAACTCTTTTAGGTTTTTAAGTCCTTTGTACGAGTTGGTCTTTCATTCCTCACCTCCATTATTGGATATAAACTTGTGGCATCCACTCCTTGCAACCCATTTAATTTCAGTTTTAAAGTGAAAAAGTATTGAACACGTTGTAAAATTATATAATAGTATACACGATTCATGTAGTCAATAATGATAGTTGGGGCGTTAGTGACTCCAAATGACATTATAAGAAATTCGTAGTGTCCATATTAAGTCCTAAAAATAGTAATTGATATATCGGAACTCTTTACTCAAATTTGATATATCTAGAGCACATGTCTATCTTTGAGAATACTATGGCCTCTTCAACTAATTGAGGAAGTCATCAATACACATCCTCACATTCTCGTACCACCATTCTCATTTTCTAATAAGTCTTCCAACTGAATTTTCAAATCCTTTGATTCAATTAGGTACATCCTACATGGTGCAATAGAAATTGGTTCCGTGGCGGGAACCAAATGTATCAAAATAAAGCCTTTCTATCAAAACACATGTTTAAAAAAAGTTTTTGTAATGAATCATACAAATAGTACCTTGCATAAGAAATTGTCTCATTGAATCATACAAATAGTTCTTTCAATAGAAATGCTGCTGACAATGAATCATACAAATAGTACTTAGCAATAGAAATTGTCCTATATATTCTAGTCAACCCTCTTTTTTGAGAGGACAACACAAGATCTTCGTGTGACATGGGACGAATTCTTATTTTTACAGGGATTTTTTCAAAACTCACCTATATCACATGGGATAAAATTCTTATTAACCTTTTAAATTATAATGCATACAATTTCATCAAAATGGATGTGACAATAATGTAGAGTCTACATCTCATTTATTTGTTCTTCAACATATATTTGTTTTATTTACCTCATTCTTTCAAATGCCAAAATCATGTGACTAAACTTATATTATACACAATACATTTTCAAAAATTGCTTTGGTGAAAAGGATTAAATATATCACTTGTATTTCATGTTTGTGGAATTTCCGTTGGGATTATGTTCAAACAATGAATGGGAATCACAAAAATAAATTTGATGAAAAGTAAAATAAATCTCAAATTGCATTTTATATCTTCAGCTTCCACCCTCGGGCAGCAAGCGCTTCACGAACTCGGTTAGCTGCATCAGCAGTATCGTTAAGGGGTGGATAGCTCCAACTCTCCGATATCTGGAAATTAAGAAAACATACATCCATTATAAAATATACATACTTGACGGTATATAAAATTCCAGAAAGGCATCCTTCTACAATAATATTTAATCCTTGCATGGAATAAGGTCATATAGTGTTTTACTTACATCCTCAGAACCTGTAAAAGCCCGAACAACTCCCCGCTCTCTCAATGATTTGTGAAATTCGGCAAACTTCCATTTACAACGCTCAGACCCCACAACATAAACGGGCTTTCTGTGGAACAATCAAAATAATTTATTAACATAATATCAAATACTTGTACCAAGAGAAAGTATATAAAATTTGTGTTGATTATAGAAATACTTATTCACAAGCATACCCAGTGCTGCAAACTTCACTTATCATACTGACTGAATCAGCCGTGACAACAAATGCATCAGCCCAAGCTAGATGGCCCTTGTGTGGGTTAGGTCCTGAAAGTGGTATGTTATTGTCAGGTTAACCACTTAATATCTTTTTAAAAAATTAAATGTTCGAGTAGAAGATCTACTTGAAACCTAAGTAAATTTTTACCTTGCCCGTCCCAAATGTAAACTTTTGGATTATTTCCAAGTTCTTTCATTATAATGTTGGCCACCTGTTTAAAAGAAGACCGTAGAGAAGGAAGAAAAAGTGAGTAGAAAATTAAAGTGTGGCTGGGTGATAATACTTTGGGAAACATAAGGATTAACCATACTTTTTGAGGAGTCTTCTCTGTAAAGGATATTCTAACACTCCCACAACTAATAAGAACACTGAGCAAAGAGGCTACTAACTGCTTTGCAAGGTCTCCACCATATCTACAGTTCCCTAAATCAATTATGGAAATTAGTCAAATAATAAAAAAATATTGGCCACTGTGGTTATGAAGCTTAAATCCTTTTCCTCCAAGTTTTACTACATATCGAAGGATCAAATTCAAAAATGGAAATTACTTGTTGGTCCTCCAATGTTAACGGCGAGCAAGGGCCTGCGAACATGTGCAAATTCATCATGCCAAGTAGCAGCAGCACTACGTATTGAAGTGAAATCTATTTGATGTAAGGCTCCAGTTGTGAGAACCTGAGTGTACATAGCACAGTCTTAGCAATTAAACAGGGGCCAAGGTAAAGTAGAATCATAGTTTCTCCATCAAAGCAACAAGCTATTATAGTCATATCATATGCACATTATACATACCACATGACTACCCGGAGGATCACGTGGAGTTATCCAACTTCGAATAAGCCGGGGAACTTGCTCTTGTCCTTGTGGAGTCAGAGGATAATAGTCATGCTTAGGTGTAATCACCATGTCGAACCTATTCAAATGCAGTCTTGGATGTTGTATCTGGCCATTAGACATGAACAATGAAATATAAGATTAAAATCAGAGCCTATATTTTAGGTAGTACTAAAGGTCAGAGCAAATACATTGGTGCAATAACACAGCATCAAATTAACAATGAAATTTAAAACAGAAAACAGATACTCCAACGTTTATTAAAAAAGAGCACATATGTAAGTTTTATTAAATTTTGGAATTAAAGAGAAAACATCTATCATTTAATGCTGATTTGATTCATGACTAATTAAGTCTAGGACAAGCATGTGCTTGTCCTCTTGAACTTGAGAAATTCACACTAAAACTCAGACAATTTAGGCATGACATTAACAAGGCTTTTAAGTGCAGACTGCATAATCAGCCCGTATCAGCCAGCAATATAATACAAACACAAGCAGGAGCAGAACTGCAACTTAAACCTTGAATCTGATCATTATCAAACTTAAAGAAAATAAAGTAAAAGATACAAGTAGCAAACAATTCCCTTAATTTCCTAACAACATCATGTCAAGCATTTGTAAATTAACTGCCTTAAATATTGAAAGTGGACATGGAGAATTCCTACTCCACCAAGTCATTTGTTACTCCTAGTGTTCTGGAATGCATTCACAACCCCCCACTTTTGTTAATCACCAGTTAAATTTTATTCTAGGTGAATTTGTAGGCATTAAGCTTATTTTTAATTTCACCTCAGTTTTCATCAAAACTAAAACCAAATTATATAGCGTTATTGGAACTGAATCATATGAATATGAATTATATTCATGAATCAAACAATACCATAATGCACTATGCACTATCACGGATCATATCTACAGACAGATCATTCCTAATCCCATACAATCAGTTTCATACAACATAGAATGCAGATCTATGGTTGTGTGGTAAATTTTTCTTTTGACTTCAGTCATACATTTTAAGCACCTTCGCTTTACCAGTAAATTGTTGTCCTAAATTTTTATGAGTGCCCTAAAACATTGATTAATTTACAAAATATAAGAGCAGAGGTGGATAAAAGAAAAACACATATTAAATCTTCAGACCTGAACGGCAAAAACATTCTCAGATGCTAATCTTTTTATAGAACTTGCAGTAGAAATGGTATCTCTTCCACATGCAACCACCAACAAAGGTCCCTCCCTGGACATATTACAAGGATGAGAATACAGGTTACAAAATGTACTAGAATGTGAATCAGCATAAATATTATAATGCTATGAGATTTAGAATACTGACTGAATTTGTGCAGTAACTCAACTAACTAGTCAAAAAATTAAGTTTCAGTTCAGCACAAGTGTCTAGCATAAACTAACTGGAAGTCTTGAGCAGCAGTTGTCTTAGTAGTATAAATTAATTACACAAGAAATAAATTGTCAAGGAACTGGTAGTGGTAAAAAGAAATTCATCATTCCGAAGATAATTAATGGTAAGCAACGCAGATATTTGAATCTGTCTTCATAAAAAAATCGAAGTATGCAGCCAAGCCATACACATAATTACAGCTTAATTCAGTTTTGCAGATAAAAGAAAAGGAAAAGAATTTACTTCTCATAAGTTTCCAGAGCGAAATTTACTATCTGCTTTGTATCGGCTTCTAAGACACCTAACAAGCCGTCACTGACACCATTTTCTGAAGGTATGAGCTTCTTTTGTTGAGATCTCAACAGTAGGTGTGAATAAACGCCAACCATTCTTATAATATAATATATTTTCTTATGAAGGGAGACTGGAAGCCAATGAAGCCACTCATTAACTCCTCCTTTAGGTCTGGTAACCCGCTGTTACAATAATGAAATGATGAGCAAACTTATTTGGCTATGAAGTGATCATAAGAAAAAGCTTGGACACGTATCATAATTATAGATAAGAGATAATAGGAAATCTGCTATGTGAAATAGCATATAGTGTTCCAAGAGAATATAAAAAAGCATTGCTGCATACAAGTAAAAGTTGCATAATTTTCATTTAAAAAAAGTGAATTGAGAGGTTTGAAAATAGGTCATGTGCAAAACCTCGCATGCTGTCTCTTAAAAAAGATGAATTAAGAGATTTATAGTCCCTGTTGGTCATAGAATAATACTTAACAGTTTTCTATTCTAAAAATATGTCATGTGCAGTCCAACATGCATCTTCAGTTTTATTTTTCAAACCAAAGATGAAAAAGCCTAAAATTATTTTTTTTTTTCTGTTATTGCCACTACAACTGTTATGGCAGAAACTGGAATTACCAATATTTCCCTAATGGAAACTGGTAGTGTTGCAGTTTTCATCACAGATTCTCCAAAAACTGCCAAGTATATCAGCTATTTCTTCAAACTGACAAATAGGTCTCTTGTCCTGTCCATAAGAAAAACTTATTATCTTCCTTGTAAATATGTCACAAATGCATTTTTCCCAATCAAATGTCAAAATGTAAGATTTAGAGAAAGCAGAGATTTTTTGTGGAAAGTCCTACAGAAGAAAGGGTTTGGATTGCATATATTCGAGCAACCAAGATATTTATGAAGGGATATCGACTACTGTGTGGACCAAGGTAGAGAGAAAGAGGATTTTCCCATTACAATAGGTTTGTATCAAGGTTTAACCCTAAGCCTCTACCTTTTTACTTTAATTTTAAATGTACTAACAGAACACATCCAAAAGCTAACACCGAGATTTTGACACCGAGACCAACACGGACACATTTTTGTCAGAGGTGGCGGTGCTACGGAGTTATTTCCTCATTTTACATTTTCTAAATTTCTAAATTGGCAAAATTCAGTCTTACAATTATCGTCTAACTACAACACTCCATAATAATTTGCAATTGTATGACCAAATTCCCCATCTAGGTTTTCATATTCCGATTTCTATATTGCAAATCTCACTTACTATAATAATAATAATACAATTAAGTCCAAACCTAGTAATAATCATGCAATTAAGTTCAAAACTAGTTTCACAAAGTAACTATAATGAAACAATAAAGAAGAGAGAGGTTATTATATGCTTACATATAAGAAATAGTTATCAGAGAAGCCAAGTGCGCGAACCAATCCGATACTCTGATTTTCGGAGGCGGCGAAACCGTTTCCGATAACGACGGCGCGTCTGACGAAGGTATGAACTCCAGATTCAAAGATATCAGGAGTACCTCTATGGGCGGTGGGACTCGGCGGTTCAGGAAGTTTAATTGGTCTCATCGATTTGATTGAACGTATCAGACAAGATATGAACACTAGTTTCAGTTTAAAAATTTGGGCGCATGAAATTTCTCGGAAAAACGAGAGAGAATTTTGAGAAAAAGTGAGATTCTGGTGAGAGCAATACGGTGTAGTGGCTTCGCTGGTTGGTTCCTAATAGGCGTGAGTCGTAAGACTGTACCCGGCGAGTTGGCAAGACAACTGCCCTTTTTTAATTTTTTTTTCTTATGAATGAAATACAATTCTTAGGAAAAAGAAACTAGAAGAAGGTTAAGGCACATAGGCCGAAATCTCTTTCTTTTATAGTTGATTAGGATTAGGGATTTACTTTTTCCACTTTGTTTTTAAGCTACTAACATTAATTTTATAAATACTACCTAGAGCATAAATTGTATTATTTTTTTCATTTTTATTTTAAATTATTTATAAAATAATAAAAAAATCTCATTCTTTTATAATTGATTAGGATTAGGGTTTTACTTTTTCCAGGTTGTTTTTAAGCTATTAACATTAATTTTATAAATACTATCCTAGAGCATAAATTGTATTATTTTTTAATTTTTATTTTAAATTATTTATAAAATAATAAAAAAATCTCATTCTTTTATAGTTGATTAGGATTAGGGTTTTACTTTTTCCACGTTGTTTTTAAGCTACTAACATTAATTTTATAAATACTACCTAGAGCATAAATTGTATTATTTTTTTAATTTTTATTTTAAATTATTTATAAAATAATAAAAAAATCTTATTCTTTTATAGTTGATTAGGATTAGGGTTTTACTTTTTCCGCGTTGTTTTTAAGCTACTAACATTAATTTTATAAATACTACCCTAGAGCATAAATTGTATTATTTTTTTAATTTTTATTTTAAATTATTTATAAAATAATAAAAAAATCTCATTCTTTTATAGTTGATTAGGATTAGGGTTTTACTATTTCCACGTTGTTTTTAAGCTACTAACATTAATTTTATAAATACTACCCTAGAGCATAAATTGTATTATTTTTTTCATTTTTATTTTAAATTATTTATAAAATAATAAATAAATCTCATTCTTTTATAATTGATTAGACCAACTCCAACGGTGGTTTTTCAAATTGGTTGGCCAGCTTGGCATTGAAAATGTCAACAAAATGTTATTCCAGCTGTAGAACGTTACAAACATAAGCAACGGTTTTTCATTTAGTTTATTATTAAAATAATCATTTAGCTTTATTTTATTTTTTTAACTTTTTTATTTATTATAAATATAGGTTTGTTGGAAAAAATTTATATCATTCCTATTTTCTCTCCTTTTTATTCCTATTTTCTCTCCTTTTTATTTGCTCTTTAATTTCAAATTTCTCTCTCACAATTTCATCATTTTATTCATAAATATTTAATTTTTTTCCAACAATTTCTTCTCATTATCATTTTATTTCAAATTTTCATCTTTTTATTTCAAATTACATTTGTTTATGCCAAATTTTCATCTTTTTATTTCAAATTACATTTGTTTATGTGATGTTATTTATTTTTATTGTTTTTAATTATGTGATGTTATTTATTTTTATTGTTTTTAATTATGTGACATGTATTTAAATTTAATTTTAATTATTATTTTTAATTTTATGTTTAATTTTAATTTTATATTTAATTTGTATTTATATTAATTAAAATTTAAATATTTAAATTATAATTTTAAATAAAATAAATTTAATATAAATAATATATTTTAAATAAAGTGGTGGGACACAATATGGGTTCTTTGAAGTTGCACCATTGAAGTAAAAATTGAATGAGTTGCTTTAAAAGGGTGGGTCCCACAAAGAACCCAAAAATGGATTGCACTATTAGAGGTGCTCTTAGGATTAGGGTTTTACTTTTTCCAAGTTGTTTTTAAGCTACTAACATTAATTTTATAAATACTACCCTAGAGCATAAATTGTATTATTTTTTAATTTTTATTTTAAATTATTTATAAAATAATAAAAAAATCTCATTCTTTTATAGTTGATTAGGATTATGGTTTTACTTTTTCCGCGTTGTTTTTAAGCTACTAACATTAATTTTATAAATACTACCTAGAGCATAAATTGTATTATTTTTTTAATTTTTATTTTAAATTATTTATAAAATAATAAAAAAATCTCATTCTTTTATAGTTGATTAGGATTAGGGTTTTACTTTTTCCACGTTGTTTTTAAGCTACTAACATTAATTTTATAAATACTACCCTAGAGCATAAATTGTATTATTTTTTTAATTTTTATTTTAAATTATTTATAAAATAATAAAAAAAATCTCATTCTTTTATAGTTGATTAGGATTAGGGTTTTACTCTTTCCACGTTGTTTTTAAGCTACTAACATTAATTTTATAAATACTACCCTAGAGGATAAATTGTATTATTTTTTTCATTTTTATTTTAAATTATTTATAAAATAATAAAAAAATCTCATTCTTTTATAGTTGATTAGGATTAGGGTTTTACTTTTTCCACGTTGTTTTTAAGCTACTAACATTAATTTTATAAATACTACCCTAGAGCATAAATTGTATTATTTTTTTCATTTTTATTTTAAATTATTTATAAAATAAAAAAAAAAATCTCATTCTCTTATAGTTGATTAGGATTAGGGTTTTACTTTTTCCACGTTGTTTTTAAGCTACTAACATTAATTTTATAAATACTACCCTAGAGCATAAATTGTATTATTTTTTTCATTTTTATTTTAAATTATTTATAAAATAATAAAAAAATCTCATTCTTTTATAGTTGATTAGGATTAAGGTTTTACTTTTTCCACGTTGTTTTTAAGCTACTAACATTAATTTTATAAATACTACCCTAGAGCATAAATTGTATTATTTTTTTAATTTTTATTTTAAATTATTTATAAAATAATAAAAAAAATCACATTCTTTTATAGTTGATTAGGATTAGGGTTTTACTCTTTCCACGTTGTTTTTAAGCTACTAACATTAATTTTATAAATACTACCCTAGAGCATAAATTGTATTATTTTTTTCATTTTTATTTTAAATTATTTATAAAATAATAAAAAAATCTCATTCTTTTATAGTTGATTAGGATTAGGGTTTTACTTTTTCCACGTTGTTTTTAAGCTACTAACATTAATTTTATAAATACTACCCTAGAGCATAAATTATATTATTTTTTTCATTTTTATTTTAAATTATTTATAAAATAATAAATAAATCTCATTCTTTTATAATTGATTAAGGATTAGGGTTTTACTTTTTCCAGGTTGTTTTTAAGCTACTAACATTAATTTTATAAATACTACCCTAGAGCATAAATTGTATTATTTTTTAATTTTTATTTTAAATTATTTATAAAATAATAAAAAAATCTCATTCTTTTATAGTTGATTAGGATTAGGGTTTTACTTTTTCCGCGTTGTTTTTAAGCTACTAACATTAATTTTATAAATACTACCTAGAGCATAAATTGTATTATTTTTTAAATTTTTATTTTAAATTATTTATAAAATAATAAAAAAATCTCATTCTTTTATAGTTGATTAGGATTAGGGTTTTACTTTTTCCACGTTGTTTTTAAGCTACTAACATTAATTTTATAAATACTACCCTAGAGCATAAATTGTATTATTTTTTTAATTTTTATTTTAAATTATTTATAAAATAATAAAAAAAATCTCATTCTTTTATAGTTGATTAGGATTAGGGTTTTACTCTTTCCACGTTGTTTTTAAGCTACTAACATTAATTTTATAAATACTACCCTAGAGGATAAATTGTATTATTTTTTTCATTTTTATTTTAAATTATTTATAAAATAATAAAAAAATCTCATTCTTTTATAGTTGATTAGGATTAGGGTTTTACTTTTTCCACGTTGTTTTTAAGCTACTAACATTAATTTTATAAATACTACCCTAGAGCATAAATTGTATTATTTTTTTCATTTTTGTTTTAAATTATTTATAAAATAATAAAAAAAATCTCATTCTCTTATAGTTGATTAGGATTAGGGTTTTACTTTTTTCACGTTGTTTTTAAGCTACTAACATTAATTTTATAAATACTACCCTAGAGCATAAATTGTATTATTTTTTTCATTTTTATTTTAAATTATTTATAAAATAATAAAAAAATCTCATTCTTTTATAGTTGATTAGGATTAAGGTTTTACTTTTTCCACGTTGTTTTTAAGCTACTAACATTAATTTTATAAATACTATCCTAGAGCATAAATTGTATTATTTTTTTAATTTTTATTTTAAATTATTTATAAAATAATAAAAAAAAAACACATTCTTTTATAGTTGATTAGGATTAGGGTTTTACTCTTTCCACGTTGTTTTTAAGCTACTAACATTAATTTTATAAATACTACCCTAGAGCATAAATTGTATTATTTTTTTCATTTTTATTTTAAATTATTTATAAAATAAAATAAAAATCTCATTCTTTTATAGTTGATTAGGATTAGGGTTTTACTTTTTCCACGTTGTTTTTAAGCTACTAACATTAATTTTATAAATACTACCCTAGAGCATAAATTGTATTATTTTTTTCATTTTTATTTTAAATTATTTATAAAATAATAAAAAAATCTCATTCTTTTATAGTTGATTAGGATTAGGGTTTTACTTTTTCCACGTTGTTTTTAAGCTACTAACATTAATTTTATAAATACTATCCTAGAGCATAAATTGTATTATTTTTTTAATTTTTATTTTAAATTATTTATAAAATAATAAAAAAAATCTCATTCTTTTATAGTTGATTAGGATTAGGGTTTTACTTTTTCCACGTTGTTTTTAAGCTATTAACATTAATTTTATAAATACTACCCTAGAGCATAAATTGTATTATTTTTTTCATTTTTATTTTAAATTATTTATAAAATAATAAAAAAATCTCATTCTTTTATAGTTGATTAGAATTAGGGTTTTACTTTTTCCACGTTTGTTTTTAAGCTACTAACATTAATTTTATAAATACTACCCTAGAGCATAAATTGTATTATTTTTTTCATTTTTATTTTAAATTATTTATAAAATAATAAAAAAATCTCATTCTTTTATAGTTGATTAGGATTAGGGTTTTACTTTTTCCAGGTTGTTTTTAAGCTACTAACATTAATTTTATAAATACTACCCTAGAGCATAAATTGTATTATTTTTTTCATTTTTATTTTAAATTATTTATTAAAAAAAATAGTAGTACGAAAAATAAAAACTTTATTCGTGAGAAATAGAAATTAATGATAAAAATAGAAACAAAAATATATTAAAAATAAAAATTATATCAGAATTATATTTTATCTTTATATAAATCTAAAATAAATAAAGTAATGTTTTTAGAAAGGATTTGTTCTAAAATAAATGCAAAGTAAGTACACTTCAACCAATGTGGGAGCCAAGATTCTGAGTTAGGGTTGCAAGATTGTTTTTATTAAAATTTTAATAAAATAACTTTTTTTTTACATCTTTTATTTTTTAATGGGTGTAAATTAAAATTTTACAACTCAAGATAGGTATAAATTACCAATTTAAGATACAAGTAGCCGTGTTAAATTTTTATCCAGAGTGTACATTTTATACTAAAAAAATAATAATATTTAATAATATTTAATAAATTTATAGTTATAATATACATCTATTAAAAAGAAAAAATATATCTCACAAACTTTATATTGTATAAATTATATTTGTTATATATTATTCACATTAATAAAAATAAATTGCCAGATAAGCTGATATATTTAATTTGCAAATTCATTACATATAATTTGCTGCAGCATCATGATAATTGAACGAGTCCATTTTAAACTACGTGGTCATGGGTTGTACTCTTAAACACGTGAAAAGATGAGAGAGATGATGACTCTCGTGCAAAGACCAAATGTGCATAGGTTCAAAAGAAATTTTTTTTTATAATGTAAAAATTTAAAACTACCCACAATTTTTGAAGATATATCTCGTGACGCTTCCCAACACATTTAATAAAAGTTATTTTGAGTTACATCTTATTTCTAATTCAAGTGGAACTTTTGTTTAGAAACGGAAATACGTATTTCACATACCTTTTACATTTGTTTGCGTCTTGAACTCAATCTTTCATCCGTTGTCAATCGACGGTGAACGGTACTCAAACTTCACGATCCTTCGATTGTCTCTATAAGGTATGAGATTGTGGATTTTGTCTTTGATATCTTCGAGGGAGGTGAAATCGGTGAGTTTAAACGTTCGCCCAGGTGTACAGCTGGAGAAGGAGACATTTACAACATATCAGTTGATGTTTATTTGTGACATTTGAGACATTTTTAGTTTGTGTGAAATATAACATAAGAGCGCCTTAATTTATAGAAGTCATTGATCAATATACGAACCACTCAATAACTAACATGCTGATTTCGGAGATATATCTTCGGTTCCGCACCATATTATCTTGTTCCGGAGATGCATCTCTGGAACTTCTCCTGAACCGTTCAAAAACATAACCCTTGAAACATAACCTTTTTTACAAAAGAACAAATGTTGTTATAGGGAAGATCAAAAATACATTAAGATACAATATGAACAAATGTTGAATATATTACACTTTATTTATATTGAGACACAATTACATACACTTATTTGTCCGGTTAAACAAGAAATTAAAATAAATCTAAACATTTGTCGCCAGCTAAATTTATGTGTGGTACCCCCTTGGACTTTTGTGCATTTGATTCTTTTTTAATGTTCAATTTTTTGAATTTTTGCATCCTTTCTATAAAATGATTTGGCCAAGTCACGACTTTTGTGGTTGAATGAGTTGTCCATTACGGTGATGTAAGTGGTATAGGGCATTCCAGTTTCAAGTAAACTTGAATAAAATGACTTGATTTTGAAAACCATCCAATACACATGATACAATCATTTGAATTTTGAGGTGGATAGTGTGTAATGGGAAAAAGGTTTCCGAAAAACGTATTGTGTCAAATCAACACACATTTTATCCTACACGCATGCTATTATGTGGCCCATTTTAGGAAAGTGCATCCATTTTCCTCTAGTGTCGGACCGCTAAGGCAAGGAACAAGAGACTCGGAAACTTCATCGAATTTTTCTTTCTTTTCGTAGAATCGTGTGTATGATTCTTTATATGTCTTCAACTCTTAGATAATTTGATGGCGGACAAGTGTATGATTATTTTTTCCTTTACCGAGTAAAGTCAAAACTGCTCGATAAACACAATTATCATCCCCTACAATATTGATGATTTGCTCGACGTATTTGTGCATAAAAATCGGCATCTCGTCGATGAATGGAATCTTTGGTGGAGGTAATGTAGGATGTGGTTTGCTAATGTGAACTCCTTTGACAACACTTTTTTGAGATTTTGGAGTTGGTGAGTCAGTAAAAACTTTGTCAACATGTTCAAAATATGAAGGAGATTGTGTAGTCGAATTGTCATTTAGTGTAGGCTTCATTTTCTTTGGAGCATCATGTCGGTGGTTTCCAAATAGACAATCTTCCTCAATTGTTCTTTGATGTGGAGTTTTATGTTGTCATCGGCTTTCAAAAATATCTCTTGTATCACTTCTCATTCGGTCAAAATAGAGATATTCGATTTACAGTCATTCATGACACCATCATCATCAAACCTAAATCTCTTCTAATGAGTGCAAATCTCGTCCAATCTTATTGGTTCACCAAGTTTCACCTTTTTAGTAATAACACAATCACATAGGAGACCATGTGTTTTCATAATTATGCATCCACACTTTGCGCTATTGGAGCCTACATTATTACCTTGTTTAGCCTCGTGAAAAAATATAATTCAAACCCGCTCGAGAAATGTTACCGACCAACTGAGAATTATCACAACGCGAAAATAATCGGCAGAAAATAGAGTTGCCACCGAACGTTATTTATCCCGACGGGGAAAGGAAACAATCGAAGAAACCTAAAAAAGGAAAGAACATGGTCTCACAACCAAATTTCGGGTTCAGGAGTTGATTACGTGATAGGAAGGTGTTAGCACCCCTTGCGTCCGTTGTACTCAATGAGATTCACTCTTGTTGTTCTAATCAAAGGGTGTGTACATCTAAAGCTTACTTACTAACGGAAACGAAAAGGGAAAAAACAAAAGGAGACTCGATAGGACTTTGTCATCGTATATCTACGTATTCCCTCGTGCAATGGTAAAGTCAGAGTCAACGTAGTTTAGAGGACTACAGGTGAAAGAGGGAAGGGTGTTCGTCAAGACTTCGTTGTCTTGTGCCTACATATCTTCATTCGGACGAGAACGAAGAAGTCAGAGTGTTCGTAGTTCGTGGGACTACGGTTGGTTGATGTCTTTTATGAGCGATGTTAAGTTCGCATTCTAGCAGTTAGTGACGAGGCCTGTTTGCGGTAGAACGGAAGTAGCATGCTCTTTCTAAAAAGGTTTGAAGGAAAATCCCGAAAGACAAAATGGTTTATTTGTTCAAGTGTTTTAAAGAAGTGAATTGACTTTGTTTGAGATGCGTATTGCACTAAAGTATATGACATAAGATCAAATACTTTACAAGATCGACCCAAGATTGGATGTATACAAAGCACTTTGAAGGTGAAAAAACACAAGAAAATGGGGGGGGGGGGTTGAATTGGTGTTTTCAAAAACAGTTATTTACTCACTCAATAAAAAATCACCGCTAATGAACAACAAAGAGAAATACACTTCGATTTTTATACTGGTTCACTTGAAAATCTCAAAGTTAATCTAGTCCACTCACCAAGGTGATTTCACCTTATACCCAAGGGCTTAATCCATTATAATCAACCAATTACAATTGTATTAGCAACTGCTGGTGACTAACAAACCACAAAGATAAACAGTCTATGTCTTATCAAAGATTCTGACCTAACTAGTCCTTTAAGAAAATACAAACAACAATTTGATTACAACTATATTAACAACCGCTAGTGACTAACAAACCACAAAGGCACACAGTCTATGTCTTCTCAAGGATTCTGACTTAACTGGTCCCTTAATGAAATACAAACAATAGTTTGATTACAAAGTTGTGTTTACAGAGATTGCTTCTACACAAGCAGATATAAACAAGTTAAAAGCACAATACACTTAAAGAAAATTTTGCACAAATTTAGACAACAGTCTTGTAAAAATTTCTTCGTTATTGCTTACAGTCTTGCTTGCTTGCATGCAGTAATTCTTTAAGTCTTCAAGTTTTTATATAGCTAGTAAAAAAGATCTGTTGAAGGGCAGATCTGGTATTCTTTATAAATAAGCTGGCAACTTGAGTAACGGTTTGATACAGAGGGAACAAGAATTATACTGCCTCAATTTTCTTACTCCACGAAATTCGCTTAGTGGAAGGAATATTGGTTTGTACCATGTACTATTTTTCCCACGTATAAACGCGTTCACATCTTCTATTCTTCAGTGACTTTTGGATAAATAGTTGTTTGAAGCATGAGTTAGAAGAGTTGATTTTACTTGAGTTCAGAAACTTCAATCATTAATTAGAAGCTTGATCACATCAAAATCTAACTTGAGATTCTTCAGAGTTTTTAGAACCTTTAGCATTTAATCTTCGGAAGCTTGAGCAGTCTTTAAAAGTGAATTAATCAGAGTCATACATCAGAAATAAGAGCCAAGAGAATGTTACAGCAGCAACATACAATTTTCTTAGAAGCTTCTCATCCGTGATTTTGAGAAGAAGCGAATTAGATTAATATATTTAAAAACTTGTAACGTTTCAAGTTCAAGAGTCATAATCAAGTTTGTTTGCTAAAGATACACAATGACAAACCGTTAGGGTACCAAAATTGTTCTCTCACAAATACTGACTTGTAATCATCAAAACTTAGAGATACATATGCAGAACCAAATCTTCTTCTAACAATATCCCTCTTTTTGATGATGACAAAATACTGTATTTTGAAGAATAATTTTTGTCTGGTAATCACCAAAATGTATATTAGAAAGAAACACAAAGCTCCCCCTGAGATGAGCAACTCTAAAACGATAATCAGAATGAAAGAACACTTCCCTGATTAACCTTTTTGTTGGAGTAGATAAACCTTCTATTCAAAAGAACTGGTTTATCTTTCAAAAGTTTCTTGAACTTGTCCTTACTGTTGTTAAGCATTTTAACAAGGATTTCACACACAACAATGCATATCAACTTCTGATGAGTTTTACTTCTGATCAGTTGGATAAACTTGAAAAATCTTTGAAGTTTTTTCTCACTCAAAATGATTCATAAATTTAAGAAGCTAGCATATCTTCAGAGTTTGAGCTTCATACGTTCTATTCTGATTTTTTAGGTGTTTCTGATATATAGTAAGTTTTTTCCTAAAACAAAACAACTAACATAATATCCTTTTAAACAAGGGTTGGTGCAAACATTTGAAATCTTTGGGTTTGATTCAAGAGAAATTAGGTATATCAAAATCAATACTTTCTCCCCCTTTTTGTCAGCAATCAAAAAGAAAATATGCAATAACATGCAATCAGATGCAACAAAAAGATAATATGTGGGTCTAAAGATCTTGAGACTTAGTGTATCATAAGCCACATCAATCATATCCAACCGAAACGAAGTTCATTTAAGATTAACGAAGTTCAATCGAGTTACAAGGACATGATAAAATATAAAAGACAGACAAGACACACAAACAAGATGGTTAAAAAAACACATAAACTGAGAGAATAAATCCTGCATTTTATCAACTCTTTCACATCTTTCTTCAATCGTAGCATTGTCTGGTCCAAGCCTTTTGGCTAATCCAATGATTTCAGCCTTGAAGAACAGCTCAGACAAAATTCTTCCTTAAGGAATGAAGGACTTATGCTGAATTTCGGAAACTTCAACAGAATACTTCAGATAATTGAAGATAGTTTGAGGCATGTTGACCTGGACGTTGTACATCAAAAAGTAGATAAAGAGTGTCATCATGAGACAAAACATCTTTGGCCACTCCTCAAGGATGAAAGTTGGTTAGCAGGAGTTGAAACCATATTGTAGCAGTGGGAAGGAGCCCTTCAAGATTTTTAGGTTGATATCTGGGAAGAGAATCATCATGAATGACAATGATTTTCTCAACAAAGGTGTAGTTCAGATGAAAATCTTCTATGATGACTCTAGTTTGGATACAGTTGATGGCTTCAGCAATGGAGGTAGGTGTTATAATAAAAGGAAATCCATAAATAGAAGACCAGATAGTGTTGTCATCTTTACCAACCCTTGCATATTTCTAAAATTCCTTCACAAGGTTAGGATAGATGGGTCCGTGCAAGATTGCATAGTAACCAGACCATCCTTGAATCTGCATGCTTCTAGTTATGTTCAAACCCGAGTCTCTGAGTCTAGGAAAGTTAGGCCTTTTCTCAGTGATTACTTCCAAGACTTCTTAATTTCCATAAAACGTTTTGAGAGACATAGTGACAAAAACAGGATAAGGAAGATTTGAGAGACTGAGGAAGAGAAATGAGGAAGAACTTGATATATATATATATATATATATATATATATATATATATATATATATATATATATATATATATATATATATATATATATATATATATATATATATATATATATATATATATATATATATATATATATATATATATATATATATATATATATATATATATATATAAAATTTAGATAAATAAAAGTAATGGAACAACAATAAATGGCAATAAAATTTAGATTAATTGAAATGAAAATTCATCATTTTCTAGACAAGTGACGTATGACATAAGCAGAGCAAGAGACAGAGATATCAAAGAATGGGAAAGGAGTGTAGCAGTCTCTTATTAAAGAGAATATCCAAAAGGTCACAGAATAAGTATACATTATTCAAGTCTTGACATCAATGAATAAATACGAATATATGTATACTTAAAGGTGGAAAAGAAATCTAACATGGAATAAAGATTGAGAAGAGAAACACTTAGTCTCAAGAAATCTTTAACTCACATAAGTCTGATGAATGCATAATTATAGGGGGGAGGTGTAAACATTTAACTTATTCTCAAGAAGGTTACAAAACTTAATGCGTCAAATCATGATTACACTTGTTCATCAAATGGGACAGTTGTCACCACTAGCGTTCACACGTTCTCAGACAACAATTAATGTTGTAACTGTTCACAATCCAGAAGAAAAATTAAAGGATTTTCTTCTAAAGAGAAACATTCTTATTCATGAACCTCCCTTACTTTAGAAAGCTCATGTTTCAGAATCAAACGATTAATTTAAAAATAAAATAAACAAATAAATAAATAAGTTCATTAGAATCTTATTTTAGAAATTCTAGTAACTTGACACATTGAAATTTCATCGACTCATTTTGGACATAGTTTTATAAATAATCTTTTCAGAATGAATACGAATTTATCTTCAGCAAGGGGTTTTGTGAAACTATCAGCCCACTGGTGGTCTGTACCCACAAATTTCAAATGAAAAATGCCCTTATGAACATAGTCACGTAAAAAGTGATGTTTTATTTCAATAGGTTTACCCCTAGAATGCATAATAGGATTCTTGGATATACAAATAGAAGAAGTATTATCACAGAAGATAGGAATGCTACTCTTAGAAATCTGATAATCTTCTAGTTGATAAAGCAATTGTGGTCTGTCTTTTGCTGGACCATGAGATCAGATTGTGTTACACCCTAACTTTGACCCTGAATCGCCGTACCCTACATATCATTACACTTTCGTCATTTGTACATCATACCCATTATTAGTGTCTTCTTGTCGCCTAAACTCAAGTCTTACAAGATTGAATCAAGGATCAGACAATGTTATCAAGTCAAGTGAGTGTACAGTCTTGGTTGAAATTCAGTGGAAGCTTGACCTAATCTTGGTCAAACAAATGATTTTCTTCAATATCAGGTTAAAGGTTGTGGCAAAGATTCTGAATCAGGGTTTTGGTTCTCAGCAAGTCTTTGTTTCATCAATGTGCACTCAAGGCGAAGATTATGGTTTCTCACCCTCTGTGTTTAAGATGAGCAAGTGTCATTCAGTTGAGTTTCATTTGAAGCTGGCGGATTCAGTGTATGTGCAGTATTGTTTCAGGCCAAGAGCGTGTGCGGTGTGGTTTGAAATTCAATGGAAATTTGACCTAATCTTGGTCAAAGAAGTGGTTTGTTTTAGTATCAAGTTATAAATGTGGCAAAGACAGTTGTTTCAAGCTGGATAATCATCAGGGCCAGTTGAATTTCAATTAGGGTTTTGGTAAAGTGATAGTGCGATTAATATCTCAAATCATTTATGTCATTGGCTATTTTAAGGACAAGCGTGGATTGAGCTTAAGTACATATGTTTGAAGATCAAGATCAGGGCTTGGTGCGAAACTCATGTTTATCTCATGAAGTTAAGCTATAAGAGCCATCAAAGTTCAAGGCATTCAGTCAGTTATTTCACAATCTCTGATTATGTGGTTCATGTTCTTTGTATATCAGGATTTAAACTTTCAGTTCAAGACCGTTGCAAAGGTGGGATTAGGATCTGGTGCTATGTCTTATGGAATCGATTCAGGATTTTCAAATTTCATGTCTCCCTAAACACAATATCCAAGTTCAAGTTCATAATCACAAATTCAAGAATTCAAGTTCAATTCCACTTCAAATTTCAATCCAATTCAAGTTTCAATTTCAATTTCATCCAATTCATTTCCATTTCAATTTTCAATTCTATCTCATTCAAGATCTCGACCAATTTTCAATTCAAAATCTAATTTTTCAAATTCCAAATTCATGTCAAAAGTTTCAAGTTCCACAAGCCATTTCTTTTAATCTTCAAATTTCAATTTCCATTTAAGTTTTTAATCTCATTCAAAAATTTTAAGTGCCATTTCTATTTCAATTCATATTCAAGTTCCAAATCTTTTTTTTTCTTTCAATTTCTTCTATTCTACTTCATTTCCAATTAGACTTCATTTCCAAAATTCAATTTCCAATTAGACTTCACTTCCAAAATTCAATTTAAGTTTCAAATTCAAGCATTTTCAAGTTTCTAATTCAAGTTCAATTTCAATTCATTTTCCATGCCATTCAAGATTTCCATTCAAAATCAATATTCATGACAAAAGTTCATCTCAAAATTCTATTCATAGCCTATTTTCAATCTCCAAATTTCAAGTTCTACTCATAATTTATATTCAAGTTCCATTATTCAATACAAATACATTTCCAAGGTCCATGTCTAAATATTCTTACAACATTACAAGCCCATTTTTGCAACAAAAAAAGAAGAGAAAATTAAAAAAAAAGAAATACAAAAAGTCCCATTGTATGAATTGTCAAAGTCACAAAAAAAAAATAATATACAAAAAGTCTTCTTCAAGTGACAAGCTATTTGCAAATATAAATTACAACCACTCATTTCCCAACCAAGTTTATGGATACAAGCCAAGACTCCTACATGAATCACCAGCGCAAGTTATACAACATTCCCACCTCAAGATAAAACCTGCAGCAATTTGTACAGAGAAAAAAAAAACAAAAATCCACCTCCAGCCACACCACGCCCTGTACACACTGTTATCATTTTTTCTTTCTGATTGCAAGCCAAACATCACATAGTGACAATAGCTAAACAACAGAATGCGACCCTCGTACAAACCAAAGCCGCATGTACACCCAACTTTGTACGACTTCAGAAAACTCCAGCTGCTAGCTACAACAACAAGGAGCCTACTGGTACTACTACCCCTCCAACCTGCAACACCTTTCACACAATACTCGCAATACACCATACAAGCACATAATTTGCAAACTTTCAAATTTTGAAAAAAAACACGGACCTACTACTTGTACGACTTACAAGTTTGCAGCCACATCCACGCCAGACCACCTCTGCCATTTTCAGTATCGTACGATAGCAATAACGCATTGCTTCTGCAACCACTAAACAATTCCAAACACAGTGCGTCGGTAGCGAGTACAAAGAGAAAAAATTGCAAACTCAAAAAAAAGAAACAATGAAAAACCATAAAATCGGCACCTCACTCCATAACAGAAACGGACGGAGGTTCACACATAAATAGCAAAAGCAAATCCTTCATAAAAAAAAAGGGAGAAAAAAATTAATTGAAATCACATGATAGTGAAACAGAATCCTCAACAACATTCCTAAACCACCTCCGTGAACATCCCTCGAATCACCTCTATTTCCCTTGTGCAAATCGAAGTACCGCCGAATCCTCCTTCCAACTTCAACTTTCTTCGTACACCTTCAAACCTCCATATTCTTCTATAACCTCACTCGCAAACCTTTTTCATCAATACTCATATATTAGAACCTTCACCAGCCTCCTTAATCCATCAACAAATTAACCTAAACCTAATACTTCAAACAACAACAACAAACTCGCAAAATCGAATCGCTCCAACCTCCTTTCATCGCGTTGCCACTGAGAATCGCGAGAAAAGAAAAGCGACGAGAATCAGATATTTTGCAGCGAAGAGGAAGAACACGAAACTAGAAAGAGAGAGGAGTGATGCTAGCAGCAAAAAGGAAGCGTGAAATTTGAAGGCGATTTGCGAGAGTGCGAGAGGTTGAGGATAACACATGAGGAAATATACGGTTTAGGTGTGAGTTTTCCCCCTTTCAGATTTTATTTTTTTGGTTGAATTTTCTTTTGTGTTAAACAATGGGCTTTTAAGCCCATTTATTTTGGTCTTCTTCTTTACACCCATACTCTCTATGCGCCTCCCCCTTTCCTTCTTACTTGTTTTTTTATTTTATTAATTTAATTTGTTTTGTTTTACCATTTAAATTCTTGTAAAGAAACTTTTATTTTATTTTTATTAGTCATCATATGATTCCATTCCTAACCTTTTATTTATTTTGACCTTTTCGTTTTTAATTTCATTTTTGACTCCGATTTTATTTTCAATTTCATTATTGGTCGATGAACATCTAAGAGTTGTGGATTGTCGATTCATCGATGGAAAATCCATGATTAAGATTAGACCATTTTCTTCCTTCATTTCATTCCATTTTATTTATTTTTTTCGTCTTCGATTTTCTTTTCGATTTTATCTTTGGTTGATGAAGTCGTTAGAACCGCGAATGTTGGCTATCGAAATTGTTAACCTTCATTATTTTAAATCTATTGTGAATGATCATCGAGATCATTTTTTATACTTTAGGATTGTGATAGGTTACCTTCGATTAATTGACGAAAGTTTGTGATTAAGACGAGGCCATTCTCTTTTCCTTTTCGTGTGACACGGTTCTTTGAGAATGATATACATATCATTTCTCTATCGTGTTTTAGCACAAACATTGTGATTAAGCGGCCTCCAATAGCATGATCTTCCTCATAGATCGTGCTACGAGTGCTTAGCACTAAAGTGGACCCAATTCATCCGTTTGGCAACTGACTTTAATTTATGTTCATATACTTTTGCTTTATCTTTCTGTCTATATATTGAAATTCTAGTAACAAACAGTCGATGTTATATTGGATGTTATGACATCCGCTTCTGAACAGATTATTAAACTTAGCAGTAAACAAGTAACGAAAGCAGTAAAGAACACATGAAATTGTTTACCCAGTTCGGTGCAAATCACACCTACTTTGGGAGCTACCAAGCCAAGGAGGAAATCCACTATAAGCAGTGTTAATTCAGAGCTAAACTACCAGTTTTCACTCTTCACTTAAGACCTACCAAATGCAATTTCAATCTAACTCTACACCTGAGTTCCTACTCACTCCCCCTCAATCACAACAGTGATATCTATCAAATAACGAACAGATTCAAAAGGAAGACACACTTCAACCAAATCTTGATCTTGCTTAAAAGCTTCAATCAAGAGACATAGCACTCGTGCTTAAAAGCTTAGAGTGACACAACCAAAATACAATTCAAAAACCCACACTAGTCCAATGCAATCATCTAGGTGATAATTGCTTGGCTCACAAGAAAACCTAAGACAAAGACACACGTGAAGATACAAACAAACAAACAGAATTCTTCACCTCAACAAATCTCCCTATCTTCAGTAAGGATTACCACTCTTCTTTATATGCAGCGCATGGGCCTAAGTAGCATAAATTAGGTTTAACCAAGTTAATCTAATCTCCACAATTCAAGGTGCTAAAAAATAGGCCTATGCGTTTCCTTTCATGATCAGCACTGAATAGAAAGTTTCCTAAAATATAGCCTGAGATAAATAAGGAAACATAACAGAAAACAAAACAGCACCCATGCTGGCAAATATCGATGTCACAACATTCAGCTTGACATCCAATAAACTCTGTATTAGCTAACCAAACATATCCTGCAGAACACTACACAAGTATGTCATGACATCTACACACATAACAATGTTTTACCATAAAATACAGCCATTCAATCATATTTGATTTAGCAAATCAAATCAAATCAAATCAATCTCCAAATCTGCAATTAATCTCAATCTCTAAAACAACAATTGATCTTCTGATATTAAATCTAAATCAAATCCAATCTGATCCATAGAAGATGCAACAAAAACGCCTTTACTCACAAAATAGAATCACGCAGATTCCACAGCAGATATGTGCAGCTAGCTTGCACAAAAAGATATGCTCACACATACATTCATACAGAATGTTCTGGATCATGAATGTCAAGACATCTGGTTTGACATCATGAGAAAACATGTTACACAACACAAAATGCCACCTGCTAATTCTGACTACAGATGTCACGACATCTTGTAGGACATCCTGTGATTACACTTAGTTTTACCAAAATTCCTGCCAATCAAGAACTAACAAACTCCCTCTTTGGAAAATTTTGGCTAAAACAAATCATAAGTTCAAAACATCATAAAAGAGTACAACACAGCAGAAAAAAAAACTCCAAATCAAGGGAAGTAAAAACAAATAAACTCCCCCTCAACAGATGCACAACAAACCATTCAAATCAGCCAAAAAAAAACAGCCCATAAACACAAACTACCAGCAACCTGTAGAGCACAACCTATCTAATCACAAACAACTAGGCTACTAGTAAGTTCCATCAAGGAACACAACTAACATCTAACAGGATCAACATACTGTTAACAATAAAATAGCAACATCAGCAGCTACCATCTTCACATCTGCTCAACACACCAACAAAACACACCAGAACAAGGTATACAATCAGAGCAACAACACAACACATCTTCCACCTGTTTAGGGACATACACCAAGTTGCACAACTACTTCTCCCCCTTTTTAGCCACAATTTAAGATCATAAACTAAAGGATTAGCATTGATCAAAACAGTCAGAAACAATTGTTATAAGTCCTCATAAATGAAAATTTCCAACTTGCTTCTTAAATTCTCAAATTGAGTAGCATCTAGAGCTTTTGTAAAAATGTCAGCAAGTTGAAGTTCAGTGGCTACATGCTCCAGGGTAATCACTTTGTTTTCCACAATATCTCTTATGAAGTGATGTCTGATATCAATATGCTTGGTTATGCTATGCTGAATTGGGTTCTTGGAAATATTGATGGCACTAAGATTGTCACAATATAATGTTATGACATCCTGAGTGACATTGTATTCAGTTAACATTTGCTTCATCCAAACCAGTTGGGAACAACTGCTACCAGCTTCTATGTATTCAGCTTCAACAGTGGATAAGGAGACACAGTTTTGCTTCTTGTTGAACCATGATATAAGGTTGTTCTCTAAGACGAAACATCCACCTGATGTGCTTTTTCTGTCATCAGCACTCCCAGCCCAATCAACATCACAATACCCAGATAGAATAGGGTCACACCCATGAGAATAAAGCATACCATAATCACAAGTTCCATTCACATATTTGAGAATCCTCTTGAATTGATTTATGTGACTCACTTTGGGATCTGTTTGATATCTTGCATCCTTTTAACTTGATTTATGTGACTCACTTTGGGATCTGCTTGATATCTTGCATACACACCAACTACAAAGGCAATATCAGGTCTACTAGCAGTTAGATACAACAAGCTTCCAATCATGCTTCTATACAGGCTTTGATCAACACTAGTACCACCTTCATATTTAGATAACTTCAAACGTGTGGGTGCAGGTGTTCTTTTGTGACTAGCATTATCCATGCCAAATTTTTTGACTATGTTCTTGGGATATTTACTTTGGGAGAGAAAAATGGAATCTTCCATTTGCTTGACTTGCAGCCCAAGAAAGTATGTTAATTCTTCAACAAGGCTCATTTCAAACTCAAATTGCATTTGATTGACAAAATGTTTGACCATTCTATCTGACATCCCACCAAAAACTATGTCATCCACATAGATTTGAGCAACCATGATTTTTCCACCTTCATCGTTCAGAAAGAGGGTCTTGTCTATCCCTCCTTTCCTGTATCCATTAATAGTGAGAAACTTAATCAGTCTCTCATACTATGTGTTGCAGTGGAAATAGGATATCAAACTATTAATTAGTTTGAATCACAATTTTTGATTCACAACCGCTCTTTGATTTATCCGAAGGGAAAGGTCAAAAGAGGGAAAACCTATTTTTGCATCGTAAATACAATGCGGGGAGAGACCTAGGTAAGGGGTTGGTTAAGTTTAGGGAAGGTACTAGCACCCTAAACTTCTGTAGTACTCTACAGGAACCTTTTGATTATAATTGCTATTTTTCTTTATTATTTGTTTGAGATATATACAAAGGGATAGAGCGACCTAAAGACCTAAGGGTTAGTCCTAAGTTTACTCGGCAAGACATCGCATCTTGTGCCTACATATCCTGACGGGAATGGAATCAGAGTAATTGTAGTTCCCCTCGAAAGGGAGGTTAGAAACGTCTTGACTGTGGTCAAGGTTTCAATGGGGAATAAACGTATCTTAAAGACACGCTTATGTGGAGTGCAGAAACTCCAATCTCTACGTTGAAATTGTTAAATTAGAAATAGGGTTAGATTAGGGATTCCACGGCGGGAAACCCTAAAACGGAGTACGACGACTCCTTGACCTAAAGCTAGGGTAAAGGGAGTTTTCGTCCACGGCGGGACGCCTAAGCTATTAGGGTTTTGAAATGTTCAAAGGTTAAAGGTGAGGACTATTGACTCGGCGGTCAAACTGTTAGACCTAATCCTTCGGAAAGGAAAAAAAATGGTAAATAATGCAATGAAAAATTAATCGAGCTACGAAATTGAAATATGAGAAAGTATGTAAGCATAATAACAGAGTAAAGCGACGATTGCCTCGCGTAAATTACAACCATGAAACATATATGATACAACCACGTAAAGGATTAGTAACCAACGACAAGTGAGAATTAAATGACAGTTAGACGAACATCAACGGGAGCCTTAGGATTTTTTATATAAAAATGGAATTTATTAACTGCGAAAAATTAGCATATTAGAATTTTTAAAAAAAGATTTAGGATTTTAATTGAGAAAGAAAGAGGGTTAGATTTTAATCTAAGAAAAGGAGTTAACTTCAATTATTAAGAAAATGATTAATTTTAATTATAAAAAGGTGGTTAATTTTAAATAAGAAACATAGTTAATTTTATTAACAAGGTTATGATAAAAAAAAAAAACAATTGGGTTGGGCCGGGTAACCACCTCCCGGACCCAACCCGGTCCGCAAGTCACACACAAAAAAAAGGAAGGAAACTAGGGTTTTGAACCCCAGTTATTCACAGCGGCGGCAGACCCCATTTGGGGATTTTTTGTGTAAAATTTTCCCTGCTCCTTTCTCTTTGTATCTCTCTTCCTCGTTCGTGTTTCTTTCACTTTTCCAACCATAAACTTCTTCTTCTTTGTTCTATTCACCTGTACCAAACACATGATGACGAAATAAAATGGGTTAGCAAAAAATTCCTACCCAGATTCTGAGGATTTTTGATGATGATGAGAACTGATTCCGTTCTCTGAGTCCACAAGTTCGTTATGGTTTTGTTTATGCTATGACAGTGACGATGATGTTTCGCTTGCGATTTTTCGGCCGATGATGAATTGTTCTGAGGCTGTGGGCTTTTGACGGTTTAGATTAGTGATTATCGGCGCCATCCGATGATGGTTGTTCGTCTTTTCTTTGATGATTGTCTATGGCGTTATGTTCGTTAGCGGTGAGTTTGTTCCGTTTTGATGACTTGTGGTTTTGGTTTGCGCTGTTTTGGTGAGTTTTTATTTGTTTTTGTGGTTAGGGTTTCGTTTTCGATCCGTGTCCGTTTTATACCATTGCATTCGAATTTGTTGGGCCTGGATCCACTGGATTTACGTTTTATTTGGATGATTTGATTTGGTTTATTGATATGATTTGCGTTTTCTTTTCAGGTAGATTCATTTTCTGATTATGATTTTCGGTTACCACTTGAATCCGCAGATTTGGTTCTGGATCTTGTTGACGGAGATTATTGATTTTTTTACATTATCTGATTTGTTTCAACAGATTTGGGCTGGATTTGCTTTTTCAATTTCACAGATACACCCAGATTTGATTTGTTTGGTTGGATATCCGTGGATTTACTTGATATAGCATGGATATCGATTTTGATTTTTTGGATTGGATTCCTGTTTGCTTTGAATCTGGATTCGAATTTCTGATTTTGGATCCGCTATTATTTACTTGATGAATTGGATCCTGAGTCCGAATTCTGGGTTTCACGTGATCTGTTTGGCTCAATTTCTTTTCGGCATAAGAATCAATTTTCGGTAGAAAATGATTCTTTTCCTCTTCCTCTTGGCTGTCCCGAAAAAGAAAAGAATACTACCGGTTTGTGCCGAGGTCGGGAATGCAAGTCAGGAGCTGGCTTCAACATTTGTCGTTGCCCTCCCGACATACCCGATGATGAACAACTGAGGGTATCGGATCAATCGAAAATCCGCTTTCCTATTATTCTGTCATTACAGCTTTCCTCTGTTTTTGTCTGTCTTGTGCAGGTACGAAGAAAAGTCTGGTGAAGAATCGGCATAAAGAATCGACCTTAGAAAAATAGGAATTTAGGATTAAAATATACATTTTATTTTCCTTTGTAGTTTGTAATAAAATAAATATGAATAAAAAATTCACATTATTTTTTTCCAAATGAACACTTGTCTGATTATTTCTTTCAAATATTTTATCGCAACCGAGTGGGTCTCATAAAAAAAGAATATCCAATTAAATCAAAATGATTGATTACCTCCAAATAAATTCAACCGATTAAAATTTAATCGACTAAACTTAAACAAACGGATTAACCTCACCAAATAAATTAGTACGAATAAATCCAGAAAAATTAATTATCCGAATCAATTTTGTCATTCCAAAACATGTTGCTTGCCTTAAACCCGACGTAACTTTAAATTCAGACAAACCTTTTCCAAATTAACTCGGGCTTGATGATAGAAACAACAAATACGACCTTGAACGAGTAAAACAGAGAAATCCGATTAACAGCAAAACAGACTCAACCTCCGCTCTAAAAAAAATTCAATTTGTATCTCCAATGGCTAAATCCAATGCCCTAAACCAACTCGGCCAAAAATTAGCAGATATAATAAATCCAGACACGAACCGAAATTGCCACTGTTTTCCCTTAAAATTTGACTGGCAATAGCAGAAGAACAGAAAAATAAGCCCTGTTAAAATAAATTCCGCAAAGTGAATTATCGCACCCCTTTGAATCAAACCACTGATATCTCAATTTAATCAGCCCCATATGATTAAACAACGGCTCTGAAATACCCTGACAATGAAAATCTCGACCTTTGAATAAATTATGGTGTCTTGAAAATCCCGACGTCGAAATTACTGTAAAATTCAATTCACCCTCAACCAAAACACGGAACTCAGAAACGAAAACCCCAATCGCTCGATGGATTCCTGACAATGGCTCTGCTTCCTAAACTGTCAGCAAATAGTGAATAAATGACCATTTCTCCTCTCAACAGTTACAGTGCACCTGATTTGATTCTCCTGCAAAAACAACAAACTATGCAGCCCGTTAGTGGTTAGTTAATATGCAATGCAAAATGCGACATGAATCGACTAATCTAAGGGTAAAATTTGGGGTATTATAGTTGCCCCTATTTAAATAGCTTCGCCAGACGATTTGAGCAATGGAGGCTCGAGAAATCATGGTGGAGGGATTTAAATATAGATAACTGAAAATTTTGCCCTTAGATGCAATGATATGCGATGCTATGGACAAAACGAGAATGTTGGCAATGCCATGAATCTAAAATGATGCATATGGTGTAAGTGGTAAGTGAAAGAATGTAGATGATACGACGACACAGGGGACAGACGCGACAAATGAACCACGTTGGGGAATATGACGCACTAGGGAAACAACACGACACGGGGAAATCTAAAGATGATGGTCAGCTGGTGTGAACACGACTAATTGTCACTTTCAGAGAGGGAATGGTAAGAACTGGATCCTCAAATGAAGATGGCACCGGTGAGACAGCCTCCACTGGGGAATATCTAAGAGTAAAATGTTCAACAGGTTCAGACGTGACCGGCTGATACCCTAGGGTAAAAAGTAAAACTGGATCTGCACGACTGTAGGCCAAGTAAACAGAATGCTGGAGCATTGAGCAAAGAATAACATCCGAGATTCTGGTAACTCTTCCTCGTGACGGGATCAAACGGAATTTTCAGGAATCCGTAAAAATATATAGGGCAAAAACTGGCTGTATGCCAAAATAAATGGACTTTAATGCGAAACGCCCTGATAAGCTTTCTCGAGAGAGAATTGCCACTTATCGCTGGAAGGGACTTATATGCCAAAACTGATAAGCTCTCAAATAAAGAGAACAGTTTCTTATTTGTGGATAACAGAATAAACTTTTTCACGTCTCAGGTCTGTGTTCCCCGAACATGATTTGGTTTCTTCTTTTGCTAAAGGATAAAATAAACTTCTTCATACTTCAAGATCTGGTGCCCTGAGGATGATTCAGTTTCTTCTTTTACTAAAGGGTAAAATGAACTTCTTCATAATTCAAGATCGTGCTCCCTTGAATATGATTCAACTCCTTCTTTTACTAAAGGGTAAAATAAACTTCCACATACTTCAAGATCTGTTGCCCTGAATATGATTCTATTTCTTCTTTTACTAAAGGGTAAAATAAACTTTCACATGCTTCAAGATCTGTTGCCTTGAATATGATTCAGTTCAAACCTCCCCGCACTTCAAGATGAAAAGGAAAATTGAAACCAGCTGCTCGATGGAGATGGTCACTTGCTGCTAGTCATAACGAAGATATGATAAGCTTCTCGGGCAAGAAATACCGCTTATTGGCAATGATAAGCTTCTCGGGTGAGAACTGCTTGCAGAGGTGGTAACAGGTAATGTAAATTGTAAAGAAAGTTGTGATGATGGCAAACATCGAGATCACTGTAATGTAATGCGTATTGTAAATTGTCAAGAAGGTTGTGATGATGGAAAACATCGAGATCACTGTGTGTAATAATGTAATGTAAGTTGTAAAGAGAGTTGTGATGATGGTAACATCGAGATCACAGAGTGTAATAATGAACTTCTTGTACGAGAAGATCAATTGTAGAGTGAGATGTAAAATTGTAGATTTTAATGTGATAATGATAATAGGCTTCTCTAGTGAGAACAGTCGCATATCGGTTGCTGTAAGATGTACTGATAGATTTCCCAGGTGAGAACTGTCGCGTATCGACGTTGTAAAGGCTTTTCTTGAAAGAGAGTGCAAAATAAATGCACATCCAGGTATGTTCGACGACCGACGGGACTGAAATTCAATCTAAAACTGAGCTGGAAAGAACTAACAAACAAGACTCCATTGAGGAAACGAACTCGGATGGGGACTACCTTATCCTAGCGCGGAAAGATAACTGAAATAACCATCGTCCACGAGGGTTGAACTCGGTGGGGAAACTGGAAGCAAATGAGTATTTTGTGCTTAGGGATGACGATCTACTTGGAGAGAGCGAATAAACCTAGTTACTCGGCGATAACGACAAAGGATGACGACAAAAAGCAAACACGTGGATGCTAATGCGCATGTCGATGTGTATGAAAATGTCATGCGATGAGTATGCTTATGCATATGCTGACAAAACAAGCGAGAAGAGGAAACATGAAATGAAATAAACATCTCGACGGGAATACCCTGGCGACCTCTGCAACAGTACATCTATCGAAGGATAGGAAAAGTTGATGGTAGAACCCAATCCTGCTTCCAAGTTCTAACTTCCCTGGGGAGAAAATACCATGACTTCCACATGGGGATACGATACGACTTCACCGGAGAGTATGATGTCCTGACTTCAACTGGGGATCCATGACCTCTGCATGGAGATACGATGTCATGACTTCACGTGAGGGATTGCTATCATAAACCATAATCAGCCAAAGAACTCTTAGGATCAGAGACTCTCGGGGATAAAATAAATATCCGCTTTGTGGGGAAAATGTATAGCTAGGCAGCTTCCTGAAGGTGTAGCAACTTCCTGGGAATAATACCTCAGTTTCCTGGGGATAAAAGATATCAAAACTTCCCTGAGGAGAGTTCGTCAACTTATTGGTGAGAAATCGACAGACATTCCTGAGGACAGTATCTTGACTTCTTGGGGAAAGTATCCTCTTCTTGGGGACGATATGACAATCTCCTGAGGAAGGTAAGGCAATTTCACTGAGGAACAAATAATTCCACTGAGAATGGGTCTTTCAGAACATATATCTCTTGGAGGATACCGGGGATATCTCTGCAGTCTTGAGAGTTACTGGGGATTTATCAGACGGATCCCAAAGTATGGTCAGCTTAAAGTCTCGCTGGAGACTATCGCTGGGAAGATGCTGGTATGATCTGTGGAGGCAAATCACCACACATCACACAAGTCTGCAAGACATTGTCCAATACAGGTTTCGATGATGACAAATCACAACCTTGGATGGATTGGAAATTATAAACTCCAGATCTACTAAACAGATGCAACGTATCACCTACCATATCCTTTTATACTTGTCTTAAAACTATTGTAATAAATATACTATGTGTAGATAAAATGCAATCATGACCAGAGGCATGAAAAACCACAAAAAGATTAATTTTTGCAGGTTTACAGGGCATGAGTCGACTATAGGGTCGACGCATGAATTAGAACATTTTTCCACTGGTCAGCGCATGAAGGCAATGAGTCGACCATAGGGTCGGCGCATGAAGGAAATATTTTCCAACGGGTCAGCGCATAAAGGCATGAGTCGACCATAGGGTCGGCGCATGAAGGAAATATTTTTCAACGGGTCAGCGCACGCCGACTGTATGGTCGACGCATACTGATACATTTTCCAGATTTCCAAAAACACAGGACATACGTCGATGCACAGACCTGCTGCGGTCGATCGTTCACGCGGAAATCCTGTTTTTAAATGATTCCCTCTACTATTTGAAATACTGTTATGTCTTTAATTGGGTTGGTACTATATATACTTGTTTAACCACTTATGTCACATTAACATTTTGATAAAATTGATTCATGTGTTCAAGAATAAGAAAGAGTGAAATAGGTGTCCAAGATTCATCATCTTCATCTTCAACATCTCACAATACATCAATTACACACAACCATTTTTGAAGTGCATTGTAAGTGATTAAAGGTGATAAGGTTCGAAGCTTAGATTGGGTAATCTAGTTCGGGTTGAAGCTTGTGACAGGTTCTTTCTTGAATAAAACCGTTAGGGTTTTACCCTCCAAGATTGGTTTGAATTTTGGGGGGTTTTTGGACGAGATTCTTCATCAAGGGTCAACTGAGCGAAGGTGATTGTGAAGAGGTATTCTTCAACAGTCTAGTAGCGGATTCAGTGATATTGAAGGGAAGATCTCGGGTTCGATTTGTTGCTGTTGAGATCAGCCAGAGCCGAAGGTTTGAACAACAACGGGTTATTCAATAAGGTGGCTGGAATCGGAGGTCCATCAACAACAATCGGAGAACTTGATTCATCTTGAATCAAGGGGAAAGGAGTGAAAGCAACATTCAACATATTGAGATTTCTGTTGTATATTTGCTGCTCAATCCTTGTATAAACTGTTACATTCAACAGGTGATATCTATAAAATCTATCTCAATTCTAGTTTTAGAATTAAGGGCAGACGTACCCCGAAGTGAGGACGACGGGGGAACTGCCTCACCAAATACTTGTCTTCTCTATTTTTCAGCATTTACGTTTTGGCTTAAAAATAAGTGATTTTTGTATAAGTACTATTGTCAAACTGTGATATCAATTGGGTAAGAGGTTAAAACTCTGTTTTTGACTCCAAAGTACAATAAGACATTGTACTAGGCTAGTTGGAATCACTTACTCAACATAAATATCACTTGGAGTGTTTTGCACACCAAGTGTTTGACAAATTGCCTAAACCAAAATCATCTTACTTGTGTATCTAGTTTTGGTTTGCTCTTTAAATCATTGGAACTAGGAGTCTTAACAAGTGAATTAGATCATTGATAAGTGTGATTAGTGTTGTGATTCTATTTTCCATATTGTCATTAATCCAAAGGCTTACGCATATCCGGTTTTCCAATAACCGTTCGTTTTAGACTATATTTTCCTCGGCCGCTTCCGCACTTAAAACAATTTTTTCAAAACCAATTTTTAATTGGTAGCGCCAAATCAAATTTTAATTAAGATCTATTCAACCCTCCTTCTAGATCCGTGCCATAGTCTAACATGATCTCTGATGTCTAGGAAATTACCGGCTCGGTCCAAAGTGTTGTCAGCTTATGGTCTTGCTGCAGACTGTGTCAGTTTAAAGTCTCTCTGGGGACTGTGTTGAGGCAATGGTTAATGAAGGTGAGAAAAACACTTAGAAGGGGGGGGGGAGGTTGAATAAGGGTTTAGAAAATATTATGGCAATAAAAACAAAATGATTTTTATCCTGGTTCGTTGAACTCAACTAATCCAGTCCATCCTATCAAGAGTGATTTGCCTTTCTCCACAAGGACTTAATCCACTATAGTCAAACAGATTATAATGTCAACCACTAAGAACAACTGCCTTAGTCTTCTCAAAAACTACTGACCACAACTTGGTCTTCTTAAGGAATTTTTACAATCAAATGTAAACTAAACTAGTGTTTAAAATGCTTCTATGAAAGCTATATCACAACTGTGATTTATACACTTAAGATTAAGAACGAATGAAACTAATTCAACAAAGAAATATAATTTGTATGAGAGCTTTGAGAGAGTTTTCAATAGATTCGTCAATATTCGTCAACTAGAGAAAGTTGTTGAAGGCTTGCTTTTATAGACAAAGACGTCCAAGACGTTGTAAGCTTGAAGACCGTGTACTGCAAAGTAGCTGTAGCCTTTTGTCTTCACATGACTTGACCTTTCCTAGAAGTAGAACGTTCAGAGAAATCCTTTTTGCCTGAGTTCTTGTGTCTAGCATAAAAGAGGAAAGAGTCGTTTGGAATATGCCAACAGATATATCTTTGAATAATCTTCTTCAACAAGCTTCTATCTCACAACAATCAACATCAGAGCCTTGAGTGATCAGAGTCTTGATGTTATCATAGTTTGGTATATCAGAGTGTTGCAGCAAGTGTGCTTCAGCGTGAGTAACAATTAAAGCATAGTTTGGAGATCACATTCTCAGTACTTGCAGCGAATAGTACTATCAGAGTCTTCTGAAAAACAATGCTTGAAACTCTTCATACAAAGTCTTCAGCTACGCTTCCGATGCTTCTGTAGCTTCTGCTTTTGAGTCTTCTAACGATATGCTTCTGACGCTCAGAGCCTTGCATAGTTCAATGTTCAGATTCATTTTTGCTTTCAGAAGAATATTAAATTTAATATCTGCAACAAAAATACTTGAACAAATTTAAAGTATATAGTTTCTTAATACAAAATTTCATTAGTGTTATCATCAAAACATAGAGATATAACTAAGAACCAATCTGTGTTCTAACAATCTCCCCCTTTTTGATGATGACAAAAACATAGGAAATTTTGTTCAATAAAGAGATAAATATAACTCCCCTTGAGATTATGAATCTCCCCCTGAATTGAATACTAAGAAAGAATAAAAACTTCCCTTTTTGCATGAGTGTTCTTTTTAGAATTAGAGCTTGATTTGGATGAACATTTCAGAATCAGAGCCTGATTGGTTAAAACTTGATTTGGGGATCTCAGAGTTACTTTGATGAATTTTGTCAGATTTATCATTATAGTTCTGAAAGACTACAAATTCATGTTAGTTATGATTTGATATGTCTGAATTCCATTCAGGTAAAGTTTATTTGAACAATCTGAATTTCATTTTCTCCCCCTTTTTGTCATAATCAAAAAGAAACTTTTTAAAGATAAATAAAGGAAACAGAGAGAAAATTTATAATCATATAAAGAAAACATTCATAGATTCATTCATTAAAATATTCAGATAGAAAAGACATCAGATGAGAAATGCAAACAAATGCTCAAACATCAGATAAAAAACATAAAGCTAAGATTGTTTAGAGAGAAGCATCTTCAGAAGGTATGTGATATCAGAAGAAGATTCTTCTTGCTTGAACATCCATTTCTCAATGTTGTCAGTCTTCTGATCTTGCTTTGCCATCCAGGATTTTATCTCAGATTAACCAGCTTCCAGCACATCAATCTTGTCTTCTAAGTCTGGATTCTCTTTCTTAACTTCAGAAGAAGTAGAGGGAGAAAATTCAGAAGCAGGAGTAGGAGCAGAGTCAATATCCATTGCAGTTGCAGATTCTAGAGGCACGGATTCAGATGGTTGGTCCACAAGCATTATAGCTAAAGGATTCTCTTCCAAAATGACTTCAAAAGCAGATCCTTCAATAGTCTCAGAAGTATCAGACACTCCAGAAGTTGAGGGTGCATCTTCGAGAAGCAATGTTGAAGATTTGTTCACATTCCATAGCATGGTTCTGGCAATCTCAGCGAATCTGATCTTTGCATCATCAGAGCAGATACTCTTCAGATTTGAAGCAACAATGTTGAATCTGGAGATGAAGCTATTCCAAATAGCATCAGACTCATCTAAATTCATGCTTGAGAAGCATCTCTTCTTCATAGAGTCTAAACTCATCCTTATTTCTTTCTTGAAAGTAGCAAATAAAATATCAACATTTATCCTAGATTTAGGTTTAAGAAAGGCTTCCAGAGGTGATGTTTTGGATTGATCTGGTGGGGGTGGTATGGTAAAGGTTGGGATAATGAACAGAGGACGAGGATATGTTGGGGAAGGAATTGGATCAGATGAAAATGTGACTTTAGGTTTTCTGGAAAATAAATATTGTTTTATTTTGTTGTTAGAGGTAACAACATCAAAAGGTGTTGGATCAAATGATTTGAATATAGTGTTTGGTGAGAGAAGGGTTTCAGATGGAATGATATCTATTTGTTGTGTTAGATAGTCTTGGAGTACAGAGGGAAGAGCAAGTGTAGAAATAGGTTTGTATGGAATCACTATGCCAAAAAAGACCTTTAGCAGCGCTTTAAAGCACTGCCAAAAGTGGCGCTGCTAAAGGTAAAGGCAACGTTTTTTTTATGGAAAAAGCGCTGCTAAAGGCTCCCTTCAGCAGCACTTTTAGCAGCGCTTTTATAGCCCTTTAGCAGCGCTTTTATAAGCGCTGCATATTCCCCCCAACCATCCCCCCCTTTAGCAGCGCTTTCACAAAGCGCTGTCTTAGAGCCCACCTTTAGCAGCGCTTTTACAAAGCGCTGCCATAGCCCCCCCTTTAGCAGCGCTTTTTAGAAGCGTTGTCGTAGACCCCCCCTTCCAAACCTATAGCAGGGCTTTTGTAGCGCAATGTTTATGACCTTTAGCAGCGCTTTTTTGTAAAAGCGCTGTCTAATTTCCCATATTTTAAATTTTTTTTTATAAATATTCACCCTATTTTGTATATTTACCAACAACCTGCTTATATTACACAAACCTGCTTATAATTCAGGCCTTTATTTCAACACTTTGGCCTTATATATACAATTCAAAACTTTGGCCTTAAATATACAATTCAAAACTTTGGCCTTATATATACAATACAAAACTTTTGATACATTGTAACTCATCACTTTGTTCATAAACATTTTAATACACATAAACCTGCTTAAATATGTTACAACAAAATTCGATCCTCAGAATTACAACATCACAAATACATTCAATTTACATATAATTACAATTCTTCCAATCCGATAACTTTATACAATTCTCAACCCAAGAATAAATTGACACCATTCCTCTTTAATTTCTTCCAATTTTGCTTTCGTGTAAGTAGCGCACTTGAATTCATTAAAATACTACATAATATAACAGAACAAGCAAAATTTAATTTTAAAACTAATTACTCAGATGAAGTATCGGATAATTATCAAAATGAATCATATAACTTATATAATGAATTGATCCATACCATGACTGGAATCTCAAGTTGACCAGAAAGAATAATTTCCCTCATAAAGCGCAATACAAAATATCCACAGTCAATACCATTGCGCTGCCGAGGACACTGTAAATTGAAAAAATAAATGAACATTTATCAGGATATATAGTTTAAATAGTTTTATCAAGTAGAACCACTATAACAGTCAAACATGCGAAAATATACCTCCACTCTGATCCAATTGATGTTGTTAGCCTTGCTTTTTGGAACCGTTGCATCTCTTTGTGCTATGAATATTTGTATAACTCTAACATAATATAAACGCATATTTAGAACAATTTCACATAATAAATAAAGATATATAATTAAAGACAACAGTATATCTCATCACTTACGTATCAACCATGTTCCTCAGATTTTCATATTTTGTTGTATCGCCATCCAATGAATCTATATAATACACTATTTCTTTCCTTGGATTAATCGCGATCAACATCCAATGTCCACTATAAAATAAGACAACAGTTTAGACGGAAATGTTATATAGAAAGGGAAAAATCGAACAATTATAATAAATGAATTTAGAATAAAATCTAACCCGTGACCAGTATTATATGGCAACAAGAACAACTTCTCCGTAGTCGCGCGCATAAATCTCTGCACTGTGTACTCTTTGACTGTATCTGGTGTCTGGTCTATTATCCGTGAGTTGACACAGCTAGCAGATAAGAATGCGAATACTAAAGTCAATTCATTCGGGACCAATAACTTGTCATACAAGAACCTAAAAAAACATAATCAACATTAGAATATTCAGTTAAACGAGCAAATTTTAAAATGTTCAATTATTTAATTAAAATGGATCGAAGTACCTGATGTATGAATGCATAACACTGACGCCCAATTCAGAATGGTTGAAAACCTGATCAAAATCCTGCTTAGCAATTGTTTCGGGATATTCAAAACCGAAAATACCTACGTCCATATGTATTTGACGGATACCACCCTCAGGCACATCTGATGTTCCCACATATGTTTCAAGGCACATCCTAAATCGAGGAACAAATGCTTTTTTGGGCACCTTGGAAGTTTCAGGCATCTTACCCTTGCTGACTTGTTGCGACTACTGATCATGAACCTAAAAGTCATATATAAGTTCAGTAATTAATGTATAATAAGATAATCATGTAACTGTAGTAGTACATGTTTCTTTGATGCAGCTGAATCGGTATCCCGCACAATAATTCTATCATCTTTTGATTTGGATTTTGTAGGAGTCTAAGATCATCATGTAAATAAGAAAATGTAGATGTAAGAATAACTTTCATGTATGGATCATAAAACATTTGAGTATTAAAAGGTTCAACCTACCTCATCATCTATGCAAATGAGATTTGTCGGCCATGCCACATATGCTCCTATTGCGTCTCCCACCACTGTTGCGCCTGAAATATCATCTGGTATAGGAAATAACGCACTCCCATCTAATGCAATATCAATAGATACTTTCAAAAATCCAGAAGGGAGCGGTTTGTGGTGAAGTAAGTCTCCCAGAAAGTTATGCACCTTTCCCTTGCCAACCATTCGATGAGTAGGTGACGATAAATATAGCTGGCAAAGTGAAATTCCCTAAACAAATAATGATCAGTTAATATGTCAATTAAGTAAATTGTGCTAAATTAATTTCAATGTAATATATACAATTACCTCTGGAAGCTTCTGCGGACAACCGATACTATCTTTGTCACTAAAAGCTTTACCCTCTGGAGCGCGTCTTTTCGACAACCGACATTGTGCAGAACATACAAATGCACTTGCTCCCGTTCATCCCTTGAAACTGTCACAACTTTATTTCCAATTAACTGTTTACCTACTATTTTTTCAACAACATGAGATTTTGGGAGGCCAATGGATTGAACGTTGAACAAATATTCAGTACAAAACTCAATAGCTTCTTCAACAATGTATCGTTAAATAATACATCCTCTGGTCGACTTCGGTTTTTCACATACCCTTTCAATATTTTCATATAACGTTCAACAGGGTACATCCATCTCATATAGGCAGGTCCACACAGTTGTGTCTCTTTCACAAGATGAACAACTAGATGTACCATTATGTCAAAAAATGATGGACGAAAATACATTTCAAGCTCGCACAAAGTAATAACTATTTCTCTTTGCAATGTTGGTAAGATCGCAGGATCTATCACCTTACTACAGATTGACCTAAAGAAAAAACACAATTTAGTTATTGCGCCTCTCACTTTTTCTGGAAAAATAGAACGTATACCTATTGGTAGAAAGTGTTCCATTATAACATGGCAATCATGTGTCTTTAAACTTTTTAACTTGAGGTCTTTCATAGAAACAAGTCTTCTAATATCTGAAGAGTATCCTTCTGGAACTTTAACTTCACTCAGAAACTTACACAATATATTTTTCTCTTTTCTAGATAAAGTATAAGCAACAGGTGGTAGATATGTGCGGTTTCCTTTCTTCAAGGGTCCTAATTCATTTCTTATTCCCATTGCTACCAAGTCCTTTCTTGCTTTAAGGTCATCCTTAGACTTTCCTTGTATATTGAGTAATGTACCAATAACACTTTCAAATACATTTTTTTCGATATGCATAGCATCAAGAAAATGTCTTACATACAACGACTTCCAATACGACAACTCAAACAAAATTGACCTCTTCTTCCACCCACGCGTGACAAGCGTATGAGCAAAAGGCTTGCCAAACTTAGTACTCACATCTTTCACCTTTTCAAAAATTTGTTCGCCGGTCAATGTAGGTGGTGACAATTTTAGGAAAATGCCATAATACTTTTGCTGGTGACAATTTTTTCTTATACCAAGATACACCGCATTTAGGACACTCGTTTAATGATGCATATTCATTTCGAAACAAAATGCAATCATTTGGACAAGCATGTATCTTATCATAGCTCATGCCAATAGAGCATAAATTTTTTTTAGCTTCATAGGTTCGATTGGGAAGAACATTATCCTCCGGAAGCATCTCTTGAAGTAGGGCTAACAACTCTGTGAAACTTTTATCCGACCATCCATTACCCACCTTTAAATTGTACAACTTTAATACCGCGGACAATCTTGTGAAAGTAGTGCAACCTTTATACAACGGTTTCTCTGCATCGCTTACCAACCTCTCAAACATCTTGGGATAATCTTGAAGATCTTTTTCAAGTGCTTCTGCAATCTCTTCGACTCGATCACAATCATATGTATCCCTGCCATTGTCCTTTGAAGCACATGTCGTATTATTCTGGGGTTCAACATTCTCGTTACTTATCTCACCATGTAATGTCCAACATGTGTAACTTCGATCAATTCCATGTCTCATTAAATGAGATTCCAACTGAACGGCGTCAACTCGACGCCCATAACAGCATCCTAAGCAAGGACATGTGATCCTACTAGGGTCTTTGGCGTGTTCAACAGCAAACTTAACGAACTTCGATACCCCATTCTCGTACTCTTTTGACAATCGATTACCAGACATCCATTTTTTATCCATACTAATTGAGTAATCTACACTAAACTATAAAAGTTAAACAAAACAGAGAATACCTGTAAGGAAATCACTAACTTCTAAGAATGCTACGCAATAGGATGCTTGGAAACGATCACAACTTTGCTCTTCACAGGTAACCCCTATAGCAGACAAAATATAAATTTTATTAAAATTATATTAATAATTAACCAAGACAAAAATACTAGATAATCCACCAAAACAAATCATATTAAAATTACTAGATAATCCTTAAACCAAAATGACACCCTTACTAAATATTGAGAAATCCTAACTAAACATATAAAACCATAATAACATATAAAACCATATCATATAAAACCATATTCATGTTGGTTTTATAAACTCTCTTATCCATATAAAACTCTCTTAAAAAATATAAACTCTCTTAAAAACTCTCTTATACATATAAAACTCTCTTAAAAAATATATGTATAAACTCTCTTATCCATATAAAACTCTCTTAAAAAATATAAAACTCTCTTAAAAACTCTCTTATACATATAAAACTCTCTTATCCATATAAAACTCTCTTAAAAAATATAAACTCTCTTAAAAACTCTCTTATACATATAAAACTCTCTTAAAAACTCTCTTATAAACATTGCATTTTCATGACCAAACAATTATCACAAACAATGGTGAAACTCTCTCAAACAATGGTTAAAAACTCTCTTATAAACTCTCTTATAAACTCTCTTATAAACTCTCTTATAAACTCTCTTAAACATTTCATGACCAAATAGTTATCACAAACAAAACTCTCTTATAAACTCTCTTAAAACATACAAAATATAAACTCTCTTAAAAAATATAAACTTTTGTAGAAAACATATTCAGTTCAAATACTTAACTCTCATATATAAACTCTCAAATATAAACTCTCAAATATAAACTCTCAAATAAAAACTCTCTGTTCTACTTAAAGATTACAACAACAATGGTGAAAACATATTCAGTTCTACTTAACTTGATTGCATTCAAATAATAAAAACATATTCAGTTCTACTTAAAGATTACAGCAACAATGGTGAAAATATACGTAAAAAAGAAAACTAGAGTAAAACTTCAAATACCGTAACAATGGCGGAAATGCAATGCAGACGAGCAGAGGGACGGTGAACGGCGGCGAAATGCAACAGAGGAGGGCGACGGTTGGACGGCGACGGTGGGTTTATAGGGCAACGTTCTTTGTTCGCCAGAGAAAAAGAAAGAAAGAAATACGTAATGACTGTTCTGTTTCTCATAAAAATTCTGGTGGGTATTTTAAATTAATTCTAACTAAACCTATAGCAGCGCTTTTTAATAGCTTTAGCAACGCTTTAAAAAGCGCTCTCAAAGATCTTCTAATGTACCCCATATAGCAACGCTTTATGGAAAAAGCGCTCTCGTAGACTAGACCTACAACAGCGCTTTAGAAAAGCGCTGTCTTTGGGCTGTCTTAGACCCCCCATTTAGCAGCACTTTTTGGAAGCGCTGCCTTAGGACCCCCCTTTAGCAGCGCTTTTTAAAAAGCGCTATCTTTGGGCTGTCTTAGACCCCCCTTTTAGCAGCGCTTTTTAGAAGCGCTGTCTTAGGACCCCCATTTAGCAGTGCTTTTTGAAAAAGCGTTGTCTTTGGTTATCAATTTTTTTCTTTTTTTTTAATTCCTCTTTAGCAGCGCTTTTTCTAAAAGCGTTGTCTTTGTATGCGCTGCTAAATGTCAATTCTGGCGTAGTGAATGGTAGGTTCAGATGGTTCTATTCTGGTATAGAAGTTTCTAATTTTGAAACCATATGGAAGTGGATCAGAGGGAAATGGTTTGAGAGAAGCAAAAGAAATAGATTCATAAGTTCTTTTATGTTTTGGTTTTGGAGAGGGTGAAGAAAGCACAGATTGGATTTCTGGGGGTAGGTCAGATTCAGTAGAGCTACTTGAATCTGTGGTGTGGCAAGAAGTAGAAGAAATGTCAATGAGATTTTTGAGGGGTTGGATATCCAGAATATCTTAATCAGAAATGTAGGATTCAGATGGTTTAGTAGGTTCTGGTTGAGGAACAAAAGATAAAATTTCTTCTGGTTCTGTTTGTTGGGGTTCTAGTTGTTGTGGAGTTGGTTCTTCTGGTGGTGTTTGATCTTGAGGTTCAGATTGGTATGGTTCATAGGTTTTTGGTTGTTCAGATTATTCAGAAGTTATGGGTTCACTATTTGTTAGTGGTTTAGATGATTGTAACTGTGTGGTATCAGATGCAGTTTGTTTAGAAGATGGAGGTGGTTGTATAGATGATTGAGATGGTACAGAAGTGGTTTGAGTTTGGGAAGATGGGGGTTCAGGAACAAAGCTAATTGTTGATGATTCTATTTCAATTTCAGAAATAATAGGTAAGGATGATTTAGTACCTGTTTTCTTAATGCGTTTGATAGGAGCAAAAGGAGCTTCTTCAGAAGCTTTTCTTTTCTTCTTCTTCTGAGGTTCTTCAGAAGTTTTCTGCTTTTTCTGCTGTGTGCTTGCAGCTTCTTCTTCTCCTAAAGCCTGTTTTCTCTGCGTCTTATGTTCCTCATAGAAATCTGGCATAGGTGCACGGTTTAGAAATCCTTCTGGAATTGAAATTCCTTGTTCGATACATGAGCCAACATACTAGATCAGAACTTCCTTTGGTTCTTCTGCATAAAACGTTGGAAAATCATCTACAAGAATTCTTCGTTTGCTTACTTCTTCTGTATTGAGTTTGTCAGGAACAGAAGTAAGTTCATCTATTACTTTCAGCCTTTGTAAACTTTTAGCATTCGGAACTTTTCCAAGAATGGATGTAAGTTCTTCTTTCAGTCCAGCCTCATGCAGATGCGCCACCAGACCATTCTCTGTTAGAATGTCTGAAATCAATCTTCCACAAGGGATCCAATTTCTACCCTTTGCCTATTTTGCCTTCATGTCTTCTCTGGATGCCTTAACATGATTCCATAGATGAGAGAAAAGCAGATGAGGCAGATCTACCTTTGTGCTCTGACTAAGACAAAACATGAAGTAAAGCTGATCATTATTCACATAGTCAGGAGAGTTTGTAGACTTCCTGTGATGAATGCAACCCATGAAGATCTTAGCCCAGATCTTGTAATTTGGCTTCAAATCTTTGAACTTGTTAGAGGGTTCTCCAGAAGCAATCACCTCTTCATAAACAGCTTCCATATTGACACACCCAGTTAGACGAGAAACTCCATCAGTTTCTTCATATCCTATGAGTTTCCTTATAAGATCCTCAGTAATCACAATTTCTTTTCCCAGAACAGATGACACAATGAACTTGGGATATGCATGAGCATGAATCCAAAATTCTTTTACCAAAACTGGATAAACTGGCCCAAACAGTCTATCAAAATACTTTGTCCATCCTTGAGCATTAATGATAGAACACAAATTAAACACATTTGCAGCCAATGAAGCAAAATCCACCAAGGATTCACATAAAACTTCCAGTTTCTCAACAGGTGCGAGATTTGTTCTAATAGGTTCCTTGAAAGGAACAACACCCAAATTAGAAGATGATACAACTGCCATGATAGATTGGAACTGAGCAGAGGTTGATAAAGAAATAGCCATTGTTGAAGAAGTTGAAGGATAAGGTTTACGAACGGTTTTGGGTTTGGAAGAGAGATGAAAACAATGGAGCAAGCAGAAATGCATACAAGTGTTCGTGAGAGTTAAAAGTGTGAAATATTATGAGTTGTGAAATTTATAGAGAAAAATTAGGGCACACAAAGGTCACACGTTCAACATGTTCACATTTAGCATTTAATAGCATTTAATAAAAAGAATATAATCATTTCAAGCATTAATGATTCTGACAATTTGGGGGGGAAAACGAGAAACCAAATATCAAACAGTACCTCAAACGTCTTTTCAGTATTATGCACTCCATCTTTTCAGATTTTGAGTTACACATGTTTGCTTGCATGTGCTTCTGAAAACTCTTTGAAAAATGAAACGTTAGCCAATGTTCAGATCGTCTGAGACTTGTTAGTTCAGATACACACAGAAATAATAATTCAAGAAATCAAATAAATGACAGATGAAATACTTCAGAGTTTGAACATTTTGCATCTGAGAAAGTTGCTTCTGATAAATATTATTCTGGACAGAATTCCATACCAATATTTTTCAGAATAAACTTGAACCTATCTTCAGCAAGGGGTTTTATAAAGATATCAGCCCATTGATGGTCTGTATCAACAAAGTCTAAGTTTATAATACCCTTCTGAACATAGTCTCCAATGAAGTGATGTTTAATTTCTATATGCTTAGCTTTAGAGTGTAAAATAGGATTTTTAGACAAGCATATAGCAGAAGTATTATCATAGAATATAGAAATATTACTCTCAAAGATCTGATAATCTTCTAGTTGACTCTTCATCCAGAGCATCTGTGTGCTGCATCCAGCAGCAACAATGTATTATGCTTTTGTGGTTGACAGCGCAATTGTAGGTTACTTCTTGCTGTACCAGGAGATTAAATTTCTTCCCAGAAATTGACAGCTTCCAGAAGTACTCTTTCTTTCAACTCTGTCTCCAGCGTAATCAGCATCACAGAATCCAACTAGTTTAAATTCATTAGATTTTCTGTAACACAAACCCACATTTGTATTACCTTTCAGATGCCTTAGAATCCTCTTAACAGCTGTTAAGTGTGTTTCTCTAGGATCTGATTGGAATCTAGCACATAAGCATACACTGAATAAAATGTCAGATCTAAAAGCAGTTAAGTATAGAAGAGATTCAATCATACCTCTGTAGAGTTTCTGATCTACTTTCTTACTTACCTCTTCCTTACCAAGAGTGCTTGTTGGATGCATTGGAGTCTTTGCTAACTTACTATCAGTCATGTTGAACTTCTTCAGAAGCTCTTTTACATATTTAGTCTGATGAATGTAAGTGCAATCTGGAGTTTGGTTGACTTGAATTCCCAGAAAGAATCTCAATTCTCCCATCATGCTCATCTCAAATTCAGCATGCATACATTGAGCAAACTCCTTTCCAAACGTAATATTGGTAGATCCAAATATAATATCATCTACATATATTTGACAAATTAACAGATCTTAAATGTTTTACAGAAGAGAGTTGTGTCCACTTTGCCTCTGATAAAATTTTTCTCCAGAAGAAAATTACTTAATCTCTAATACCAAGCTCTGGGAGCTTGTTTTAAACCATAAAGAGATTTCTTAAGTTTAAAAACATGTTCTGGAAATTTATCTTTTTCAAAACCAGGAGGTTGGTGAACATACACTTCCTCTTCTATAATACCATTTAAGAAGGCACTCTTAACATCCATCTGATAAAGAGTGATGCTATTTTGTGCAGCAAAAGAAATGAGTAAATGAATAAACTCTAACCTAGCCACAGGAGCATAAGTCTCTGTGTAGTCAATTCCTTCTTGCTGGTTATAACCTTGAGCAACTAGCCTTTCCTTGTTCCTTACAACTTCTCATTGCTCATTCAACTTGTTTCTGAAGACCCATTTAGTTCCAATGATGTTGAATCCTTTTGGTCTTGGAACCAAATCCCAAACGTCATTTCTTGTGAATTGATTGAGCTCTTCTTGCATGGCAATTATCCAGTCATTGTCTTGCAGAGCCTCATCCACAAAAGTTGGTTCAATAACTGACACCAAACCAAATAATGACACTTCAGATGATCTGGGGTAGGATCTTGTTCTTATAGGGTCATCCTTTTTTCCAATGATTATTTCTTCTGGATGGGAAGACTTGATTCTGGATGATCCTTTAACATTTGATTCTTCAGAAATATTCAAGTTGTTCATTTGAGTAGCTAAAGGAGTTGCATCTGGCTCTTTCACTTGAACCTTTTCTGCCTCTGAGCCTTCAGAGTCTGTGAGAATTACTTCTCTATCTGCAGAACTTTCAAACTGCTTTGGCTTTTGAATGCCAAGCTTATCATCAAATCTAACATGAATTGATTCTTCTACAATCTGTGTCTCAGTATTGTATACTCTGTAGCCTTTAGAGTGTTCAGAATATCCAAGCATGAAACACTTCTGTGCTTTAGAATCGAACTTGTTTAGATTCTCTTTAGTGTTCAACATATAACATATACATCCAAAAGGATGGAAATAAGAAATGTTGGGCTTTCTGTTCCTCCATAATTCATAGGGAGTCTTCTCCAGAAGAGGTCTTACAGACACTCTGTTCTGAATATAACAAGTTGTGTTTATTGCTTCTACCCAAAAATGTTTTTCCAGATTAGTCTCGTTGATCATGGTTCTGGCCATTTCTTGCAAAGTTCTATTTTTCCTTTCTACAACTCCATTCTGTTGTGGAGTTCTAGGGCAGGAGAAATCATGAGCAATGCCATTTTCATTAAAATATTTTTCAAAATATTTGTTTTCAAATTCACGACCATGATCACTTCTGACTTTAACAATTTTAAAATATTTTTCATTCTGGACTTGTTTGCAGAAGTCAAAGAACACAAAATGTGACTCATCCTTGTGTTTTAGGAATTTCACCCACGTCCATCTGCTGTAGTCATCAACAATGACTAATCCTAACTTCTTGCCTCTAATGGATGCAGTTTTCACTGGTCCAAACAGATCAATATGAAGTAACTCTAATGGTCTTGAGGTTGAAACAACATTTTTAGTTTTAAAAGAAGATTTTGAAAATTTTCCTTTTTGACATGCTTCACAAAAAGCATCTGAGTTAAACTTCAACTGAGGAAGTCCTCTGACCAGATTGAGTTTATTAATCTGAGATATACGTCTCATACTAATATGGCCCAATCTTCTGTGCCAAACCCATTGCTCTTCATTAACAGACATAAGGCATTTTACTTTTTGAACCTTAAGTTCTGAAAGATTGATTTTATAAATGTTGTTCTTCCTCTTTCCATTAAATAGGATTAAGCCATCCTTCTGACTAACAGCCTTGCAACATTTTTAATTAAAGATTATGTCATAACCATTGTCACTTAATTGACTTATGGACAATAGATTATGTTTTAATCCTTCTACAAGTAAAACATTAGATATAGAGGGAAGGTTACCATTTCCAATAGTACCAGAGCCAATTATCTTGCCCTTCTGATTCCCTCCAAACTTGACGTCTCCTCCTGATCTAAGTTCCAGGCTTTGGAGCATAGACCTTTCTCCCGTCATGTGACGTGAGTAGCCAGAGTCCAAGTACCATGATTGGTGTCTTGACTGCGCTGCTAAAGATGTCTGCACCATATATTATTTTGTCCTTAGGTACCCAAATCTTTTTGGGTCCTTTTGGGTTAGTTGCCTTAAAGTTTTGTCTGAACTTCTGTCTTTTTACAACAGGTTTGTTCTGACGTACTTTAGGTTTAAACACAGGAATGTTCTGATCAGAACTAGTGTGTTTAATATCATTAAGGTGACCAAACTTAAAATGAGTATATAAAGGAGTATGCTTAATGATGAGTTTATCAACAGGTGTTGGATTTAAATCCTTTCCAGAGGAAGATTCATATCCAATTCCCTTCCTATTGTTTCTGCTAACACCATAGATCATTGAAGCCATCTTTCTTCTATCTATGCTTCTTGACAGAAACTTCTGAAAACTATAGTCATATTCTTCTAAAATGTTTTTAGAACTTGACTTAATTTCAGATTTAGAATCTTGTTGAGCTTTTTCAAAATCATTTTTCAATTAAAAATTTTCTACTTTAAGCTCAGCCATTTCAGATTCAAGCTTATTACTCTCAAATGCAATATGCTTTAAAAGCTTCTTGTATTTGATTTTAATTTTGCTATAGTTTTCAAGGACTTCTGATAAACTCTCAGCAAGTTCAGATCTAGAAAGTTCAGAAAATACCTCCTCAGAGTCTGATTCTGATTTTGATCCAGATGATTATGCATGGTCTTCTACATCAGCCATGAGTTCCATGTTTGAACATTCTTCATCTGAGTCTGATGAAGATTCAGATGCATCTGAATCATCCCAGGTTGCCATCAGAACTTTCTTTTTATGATCAGGCTTCCTTCTTGGCTTCTCCTTCTGAAGCTTTGGGCATTCATTCTTGTAGTGCCCAGGTTCCTTGCATTCATAGCAGACAACCTCATTCTTTCCAGATCTTCTGTGTCTAGAAGACTCTTTGCGTTGATCTGGTTTCCTGAAGTTCTTGAACTTCCTCTGTTTATGCTTCCAGAGTTTGTTGATCCTTCTGGACAGCAGGGACAATTCATCTTCTTCTTCAGAATAAGACTCTTCAGAACTTTCTTCTAAAACCTGCAACGCTTTAACAGATTTGTTAGACTTCAAAGCAACTGACTTACCTTTCTTTTGAGGCTCGTCTTCTTCAAGTTCAATCTCATGGCTCCTCAGAGAGCTGATTATTTCTTCCAGTGTGATCTTGTTCAGATCCTTTTTTAGCTTCAGAGCAGTGACCATTGGTCTCCATCTGATTGGCAAACTTCTGATGATCTTCTTTACATGATCAGTAGTGGAGTAGCTTTTGTCCAGCACTTTTAATCCAGCTGTGAGGATCTGGAATCTAGAGAACATAACTTCTATAGATTCAAATTCTTCCATTTTGAAGGCTTTATATTTCTGGATCAGCGCTAGAGCCTTGGTCTCTTTAACTTGTGAGTTCCCTTCATGAGTCATCTTCAAAGACTCAAACAAATCAAATGTTGTTTCTCTGTTGGTAATATTCTCATACTCAGTATGAGATATAACATTTAATAAGATTGTTCTTACTTTGTGATGATTTCTGAACTCCTTCTTCTGAGCTTCAGTCATAGATTTTCTATCAATTTTCTTGCCATCCCCATCAGTGGGGTGAACATAACCATCAATGACTAACTCCTAAAGATCAACATCATATCCAAGGAATGAGCTCTGTATTCTGTCTTTCCAATAGTCAAACTTCTCCCCATCAAACATGGGGGGTTTTGTGCTGATTATATCCCTGTCTTCATATCTGTTGCTGTTGGATGTTGAAGCTTCAGCCATAATTTATCAACCAAAAAATATATATCAAGAGTTTTCTCAACTGGATCTTTTCTGTTCATGGTGAAGTGAGAGCACTAACAGAACCGGAGCTCTGATGCCAACTGAAGGTGAGAAAAACACTTAGAAGGGGGGGGGGGTGAATAAGGGTTTAGAAAATATTATGGCAATAAAAACACAATGATTTTTGTCCTGGTTCGTTGAACTCAACTAATCCAGTCCACCCTATCAAGAGTGATTTGCCTTTCTCCACAAGGACTTAATCCACTATAATCAAACAGATTACAATGTCAACCACTAAGAACAACTGTCTTAGTCTTCTCAAGAACTACTGACCACAACTTGGTCTTCTTAAGGAATTTTTACAATCAAATGTAAACTAAACAAGTGTTTAAAATGCTTCTATGAAAGCTATATCACAACTGTGATTTATACACTTAAGATTAAGAACGAATGAAACTAACTCAACTAAGAAATATAATTTGTATGAGAGCTTTGAGAGAGTTTTCAATAGATTCGTCAATATTCGTCAACTAGAGAAAGTTGTTGAAGGCTTGCTTTTATAGACAAAGACGTCCAAGACATTGCAAGCTTGAAGACCGTGTACTGCAAACTAGCTGTAGCCTTTTGTCTTCACATGACTTGACCTTTCCTAGAAGTAGAACGTTCAAAGAAATCCTTTTTGCCTGAGTTCTTGTGTCTAGCATAAAAGAGGAAAGAGTCATTTGGAATATACCAACGAATATATCTTTGAATAATCTTCTTCAACAAGCTTCTATCTCACAACAATCAACATCAGAGCCTTGAGTGATCAGAGTCTTGATGTTATAAGAGTTTGTTGTATCAGAGTGTTGCAGCAAGTGTGCTTCAGCGTGAGTAACAATCAGAGCAGAGTTTGGAGATCATATTCTCAGTACTTGCAGCGAACAGTACTATCAGAGTCTTCTGAAAAACAATGCTTAAAACTCTTCATACAAAGTCTTCAGCTACGCTTCCGATGCTTCTGTAGCTTCTGCTTCAGAGTCTTCTAACGAGATGCTTCTGACGCTCAGAGCCTTGCGTAGTTCAATGTTCAGATTCATTTTTGCTTTCAGAAGAATATTAAATTTAATATCTGCAACAAAAATACTTGAACAAATTTAGAGTATATAATTTCTAAATACAAAATTTCATTAGTGTTATCATCAAAACATAGAGATATAACTAAGAACCAATCTGTGTTCTAACAGTTAAGATGTAGATTCTGCAACGATGAGATTTACTGGGGAATGAAGACCGCCTGGAGTAAAATCCATCGGGTGCATGAAGAAAGTTGAGAAACAAGCTAGTTTTGATCTTAATGGGCTTTGTAGCAGTTGCCATTTTAAAAACGACATGCCCGAGAGTACCTGCTTTGTGAGAAAGTCATCTCGAGAGAATTTTAAAGAGAACATAAGGTTCGACTGCCCCAATGTTTTCAAACTCTTGGAGAGATTTGTCAGATCTCGACGTAACTGGCACAGATCAACAGTGTTATGACTGAGTCTACAAGGATAGCTCTTAAGAATGTCAGGCTTGCATCAGTAAGTGAATTTGAAAACTGCCTGCCCCTGTTTAGCAGGATCTTCGAGTTCCATTGTGGATGTATGTATGTAAGTTTCTAAGATGTTAGGCAAAATTGACATGCGTGAAATGCTATCCTGAAACTATCAATGCAACAATATCTGTCTTGAAAATTTTTGTTTTTGTTTTGAAAAAGATATCGCAGTAACTCGTGACTGGATCACTAGTTAGGATATGAATTTAATTTGTAGCGACAATGGTAAATTGAGCATAGCTCGTAGGAGTCAGGAAACGTTATCTCGTCGAGTATGTTTTCAAAAGAAACCTTACTTCAATTAGGTCTTTTAAAGGTTGTATCGTGGCTTGGTTCACGGTTTAAGAAACAAAGGATAAAGGCTCAAAGTTATTTGTACCCACCCATTCTTCGTGATGTTCTCTAATCCTAATTCAGTTAACTGGATGCGAGCACTCATATCTCAATTGGATTTGATATGGTCGAGAACTCCTTAAGGTTTCGGACATGACAGTCACTTACCTATTTTCTTTTGGTGTTTGATCACACGACCTCGTTCTTTATTGGGGATTCTTTATGGTAATCCCTTGTTACTTTGGCTTTTTGATTTCCCTAACTTTTTCCTGGACGACGTCTTTGAGATTTTGACATTGGAATCCAGCGGGATGCCCCAGTTTTGCCTAAGTCTCCTTCATAGGTTGTGACTTAGCGGGCTATATATACTTTTATTTTTGCTGAATAAGTCGTGTGATTCCTTTGAAAGACTCGTGACTGCCCCACTCTTTTAGTAGTAGAGGTATGGTCATTGACTTCTAACTTCCTAAGATGTTAGGGATAAAATAGATCCTCGAAGGTTCGCTCCTCCTTTGTGAGAGTCTGCGCGCTCGATCGGTTTAACTGAAAACTACCCTGCCCCAAGTTAAAATAAGGGTTTTAATTTGGAAAAGAAGAAAACTCCTACTTCAAGGCTGAAAGGGGTTAAAGAGGGATTATCACCTTATATCTCCAGTGTTTGGGATTTGAAACAATGCCTTACATCATCAGCAGGTTTCAATCGAAAGCATACGACAAGACATCAGATGTTTTTGGCTCATCCTCCTCCTCCTAATTCTCTATCAAAGCAAGAGATCGCGTAACGTTGGCATTATAAATTTATGAAAAAAATATTTTTATGAGTGAATACGAATGGATTTATTCAAGGCAAACATATGCATCGCATTAATTAATCAAAATAACAAGTTCGTACATGCTAATTATGCTTAATCAAAGAAACAAAATACATATAAATAAACAAAATGAAACTGCCGGACAAGTCCTTCTAGATGTTTTATGAAGTCTTTGTATTCAAGGCTGGCACCGTAGTAGTGGTTTCCTCTGGCGGAGCCTCGATGACATAGGGAGTATGATCACTGCGAACCATCTTGCTTGCCCCAGCTATATCTGTCATTACTTTATTATCAGTCTTCAAATCTTCCTTCAGAATAACTTTCCCAGATTCTTGGTTGATCACGGTCACGTCGTCTTGAGGATCACTGACCTGAAATGGACTAGGCTTCTGAGCAATTACTGGTTTTGGCTGGCTCACTGTAGGAGTAACATGTTTAGATATGTTGGAAGCAGGCTTTGTAGAGCTTGATCTTGGCAAATGGAAAATCCAGAGAGGAGTTCTGATCGTTGGCGGAGGATCATCAAAAGACCAAATCTTCTCTTCTAACAAATCTCTGACAATGTACCTGAGAGCATAACAACCTTCCAAATCATGGTCGGGCGCACCCTCATGAAATAAACAATGAGCGGCGGCATTGTGATTGGCAGGCAAAGGATTGAGAGGTGGACCCAAAGCTCGGGTAGTAATCAGACCTCGTTGCAACAAGAAAGGATACAACTCTATGAAAGTCATCGGAATCAGAGGACAAGGCTTGTACTATCTCTTACTCAGACCATTCTGACGAGGTGCTTGCTTCTTAGGCTATTGATAAGTAGGAGCGTTAGGCGCTCGTTGACAGTTCTCAGGATTTTGTGCAGGCTGGTAACTCAGAGGCTGTTGATAAACTGGATGCTGATAGACCGGAGCCGGTTGCACCGACTGATATGTAGGAAACTAAGGACTGAAGGGAGGTGCAACAGTAGCTACATAGGGTTGTGGAGCATACTAAACTAGATAACCTTGAACATAATTCTGCTGATGTTGCCAAGGTTGATGAGCAACCATTTTACAGTTATACCTGTTCGAGGGACTCCTCCGGCGTGTAGCACTTTCATGATGGTCAAAGCTAGGAGTTTTGCACTTCGAAGAGCGGTCTTGTTGAACTGGTTGAGCAATAGGAGGCACCAAACCGGATTGAAGACCATGAGGAGGTATGTTCTCAACAGTAATAGCCGATTGAGGATCTACAACAATATTGGTACTCTTAGAGACAACAGTGGGTTGAGAATCCATCCTTGCATTAAGAGCTTGTAGCATCTCCATAATCTGCCCCACACTTCCTCGAAGATCTTCGAGTTCATGGCTGACACGGTCAATCTCTTGGGCTCTAGTGTTGTACTGATGCAGAGGACCCAGGGTGACGAAACTGGAAGGCGAGAGAACCGAGTATGAGAAACCGGGAGACACATGCAATGCAAAATATGATGCTAAAATATAAAATGTGAATGAAAGATTTCACGGAATTCAAATGTTTACGAATATTGAGGAATACCAAAGAAATTTTATTTATTAATTTGAAAATGAATTACAAATAAGTATTCTTAAAAGTCTTTGCATAATAGCTAAATAAAAGCTACTAATGACCTTAAGGAAGCTTCCTGTTCTGCCCCTTGCTCTGCTCTTCTGGATGGGCCTTTTTTGAGGATGAGCTTATCTTCAAAAGGCAGATCGAGAGTTAGAGGAAAATAAGTCCTTCATCAAAACCAAACAAGGGTACATCAGAAAAGTCTTCACAATTGTTGGTGATCCTATTGCCCTTGATATCAGATAACTTTGAACATATGGCTTTAGCAATGTCTTGGTCTTTAGGGTTCACCTCCAAGAAAAGGGAAATGAGATCCATCCAACATAGGTAGACCTACTAACTGAGAATATTCTTCTGAAGTAGGTAATAGCCGATAATCGAGGAATGTAAGGTAAGATAATCTGGATCGTAGAACTGTATCAAAGTAGCAAGAAGTCCTTCGTCTACTTGAAGTCATAACACAGAGGTAACAACCTTCCATACTTGTTTTGGAATCCTTATTGATCTTGGGCTAAGATCCTAGCTTCCTTAGGTCATCTAGCTTAGGACTTTTAAAAGTATATTTCAAAGTTTTTCTTTTTTTTGTAACCCATGGTATCCTGCAATATTCATAAATAAGGTTCGAATTCCATGAAATGTGATGCAATGTGATGCTTGATGGATGCGATGCACATATACAAAGTCCTAGGTTAAAGGTATGTGCAAGGAGTTAAGGTCTACCCATCCCCATAGGGTATGTACTAAGATTAGTTGTACCTGCAGAACAAGGTTCTAAAGAAGTGTCCAAAGTCATCAGTCCATCCTTCAGATATTATCAACTTTCCGACTGACTCGGGGGTCAATAATATTCTCGAGAGAACCACTTTTGAGTGTAGCATCGCGTAGCAACTATTATAGGACTACTCCCACATAGTTCCCCCACTACGTCCTATATAAGGCCAAGGTGGTGTTAAGGTACTACGGTCCCCAGCATCACAGACTCCAATCGAAAATAGTAAAAGTTTTCACGACTAACTCGTTCAACCGAACCATTTTCGAAAGGGTCTCAACTGAGCGGTGATTCTCAAGTCAACTTAGTCGGGACTCACTCCCTATAAGCCTCGTTGAATATATCACCATCCTATAATAAGGTCATTCAAGTCTGGGTGTAGGACTTATCTCACCATAACAGATATCCCAATCAAGGTACAATATATATATACAGTTAAATAATAAAGAAAATATTAAACATGAACAAGTTAGGGGTAACCCTTAAGATTATAGCACCTCCCCAATGAAGTCGCCGTTTTCTGTTGCGGTGGAAATAGGATACCAAACTATTAATTAGTTTGAATCATAATTTTTGATTCACAACCGCTCTCTGATTTATCCGAAGGAAAAGGTCAAAAGAGGGAAAACCTATTTTTGCATCGTAAACACAATGCGGTGAGAGACCTAGGTAAGGGGTTGGTTAAGTTTAGGGAAGGTACTAGCACCCTAAACTTCTGTAGTACTCTACAGGAACCTTTTGTTTATAATTGCTATTTTGCTTTATTATTTGTTTGAGATATATACAAAGGGATAGAGCGACCTAAAGACCCAAGGGTTAGTCCTAAGTTTACTCGGCAAGACATCGCATCTTGTGCCTACATATCCTGACGGGAATGGAATCAGAGTAATTGTAGTTCCCCTCGAAAGGGAGGTTAGAAACGTCTTGACTGTGGTCAAGGTTTCAATGGGGAATAAACGTATCTTAAAGACACGCTTATGTGGAGTGAGAAAACTCCAATCTCTACGTTGAAATTATTAAATTGGAAATAGGGTTAGATTAGGGATTCCACGGCGGGAAACCCTAAAACGGAGTACGACGACTCCTTGACCTAAAGCTAGGGTAAAGGGACTTTTCGTCCACGGCGGGACGCCTAAGCTATTAGGGTTTTGAAATGTTCAAAGGTTAAAGGTGAGGACTATTGACTCGGCGGTCAAAGTGTTAGACCTAATCCTTCGGAAAGGAAAAAAAATGGTAAATAATGCAATGAAAAATTAATCGAGCAACGGAACTGAAATATGAGAAAGTATGTAAGCATAATAACAGAGTAAAGCGACGATTGCCTTGCGTAAATTACAACCATGAAACATATACAATACAACCACGTAAAGGATTAGTCACCAATGACAAGTGAGAATTAAATGACAGTTAGACGAACATCAACGAGAGTGTTAAGATTTTTTATATAGAAATGGAATTTATTAACTGCGAAAAATTAGCATATTAGAATTTTTAAAAAAAGATTTAGGATTTTAATTAGAAAGAAAGAGGGTTAGATTTTAATCTAAGAAAAGGAGTTAACTTCAATTATTAAGAAAATGATTAATTTTAATTATAAAAAAGGTGGTTAATTTTAAATAAGAAACAAAGTTAATTTTATTAACAAGGTTATGATTAAAAAAACAAACAAAAAAAAGAAAAACAATTGGGTTGGGCCGGGTAACCACCTCCCGGACCCAACCCGGTCCGTAAGTCACACAAAAAAAGGGAAGGAAACTAGGGTTTTGAACCCCAGTTATTCACAGCGGCGGCAGACCCCATTTGGGGATTTTCTGTGTAAATTTTTCCCTGCTCCTTTGTCTTCGTATCTCTCTTCCTCGTTCGTGTTTCTTTCACTTTTCTGGCCATAAACTTCTTCTTTTCTGTTCTATTCACCTGTACCAAACACATGATAACGAAATAAAATGAGTTAGCAAAAAATTCCTACCCAGATTCTGAGGATTTTTGACGATGATGAGAACTGATTCAGTTCTCTGAGTCCACGAGTTCGTTATGGTTTTGTTGATGCTATGACGGTGACGATGATGTTTCGCTTGCGATTTTCCGGCCGGTGATGAGTTGTTATGAGGCCGTGGGCTTTTGACGGTTTGGATTAGTGATTATCGGCGCCGTCTGATGATGGTTGTTCGTCTTTTCTTTGATGATGGTCTATGGCGTTATGTTCATTAGCGGTGAGTTTGTTCCGTTTTGATGACTTGTGGTTCTAGTTTGCGTCGTTTTGGTGAGTTTTTATTTGTTTTTATGGTTAGGGTTTCGTTTTTGATCCGTGTCCGTTTTATACCATTGCATTCCAATTCGTTGGGCCTGGATCCACTGGATTTATGTTTTATTTTGATGATTTGATTTGGTTTATTGATATGATTTGTGTTTTCTTTTCAGGTAGATTCACTTTCTGATTATGATTTTCGGTTACCACTTGAATTCGCGGATTTGGTTATGGATCTTATTGACGAAGATTATTGATTTTTTTTTACATTATCTGATTTATTTCAACAGATTTGGGCTGGATTTTCTTTTTCAATTTCACAGATACATCCGGATTTGATTTGTTTGGTTGGATATCCGTGGATTTACTTGATAGAGCATGGATATGGATTTTGATTTTCTGGATTGGATTCCTGTTTGCTTTGAATCTGGATTCGGATTTCTGATTTTGGATCCGCTATTATTTACTTGATGAATTGGATCCTGAGTCCGAATTCTGGGTTTCACGTGATCTGTTTGGCTCAATTTCTTTTCGGCATAAGAATCAATTTTCGGCAGAAAATGCTTCTTTTCCTCTTCCTCTTGGCTGTCCCGAAAAAGAACAGAATACTACCGGTTTGTGCCGAGGTCGGGAATGCAAGTCAGGAGCTGGCTTCAACATTTGTCGTTGCCCTCCCGACATACCCGATGATGAACAACTGAGGGTATCAGATCAATCGAAAATCCGCTTTTCTATTATTCTGTCATTACAACTTTCCTTTGTTTTTGTCTGTCTTGTGCAGGTACAGAAAAAAGTCGGGTGAAGAATCGGCATAAAGGATCGACCTTAGAAAAATAGGAATTTAGGATTAAAATGTAGATTTTATTTTCCTTTGTAGTTTGTAATAAAATAAATATGAATAAAAAATTCACATTATTTTTTCCAAATGAACACTTGTTTGATTATTTCTTTCAAATATTTTATCGCAACCGAGTGGCTCTCATAAACAAAGAATATCCGATTAAATCCAAATGATTGAGTGCCTTCGAATAAATTCAACCGATTAAAATTTAATCGACTAAACTTAAACAAACGGATTAACCTCACCAAATAAATCCGTAAGAATAAATCCAAAAAAATTAATTATCAGAATCAATTTTGTCATTCCAAAACATGTTGCTTGCCTTAAACCCGACGTAACTTTAAATTCAGACAAACCTTTTCCAAATTAACTCGTGCTTGATGATAGAAACAACAAATACGGCCTTGAACGAGTAAAACAGAGAAATTCGATTAACAACAAAACAGACTCAACCTCCGCTCTAAAAAAAATTCAATTTGTATCTCCAATGGCTAAATCCAATGCCCTGAACCAACTCGGCCAAAAATTAACAGATATAACAAATCCAGTCACGAACCGAAATTTCCATTGTTTTCCCTTAAAATTTGACTGGCAATAGCAGAAGAACAGAAAAATAAGCCATGTTAAAATAAATTCCGTAGAGTGAATTCTCGCACCCCTTTGAATCAAACCACTGATATCTCGACGTAATCAGCCCCCATATGATTAAACAACGGCTCTGAAATACCCTGATGATGAAAATATTGACCTTTGAATAAATTACGGTGTCTTGAAAATCCCGACGTGGAAATTACTGTAAAATTCAATTCACCCTCAACCAAAACACGAAACTCGGAAAGAAAACTCCAATCGCTCGATGGATTCCTGAAAATGGCTCTGCTTCCTAAATTGTCAGCAAAGAGTGAATAAATGACCATTTCGCCTCTCAACAGTTACAGTGCACCTGATGTGATTCTCCTGCAAAAACAACAGACTATGCAACCCGTAGTGGTTAGTTAATATGCAATGCAAAATGCGACATGAATTGACTAATCTAAGAGTAAAATTTGGGGTATTACACTAAGCTCTAGGAGCTTGCTTCAATCCATAAAGGGCTTTCCTCAATTTGTATACATGATTTGGTAGGTTAGGATCATCAAATTCTTTAGTTTGTTCCATGTATACTTACTCATTCAAGTATCCATTTAGAAAAGCACTTTTCACATCCATCTGGAATAATTTGAACTTCAGAATGCAAGCAACTCCTAACAGTAGCCTTATTGACTCAAGTCTTGCAACAGGTGCAAAAGTTTCATCAAAATCAATCCCTTCAACTTGAGTATAACCTCGTGCCACCAGTCTAGCCTTATTTCTAGTTATTACTCCTTGTTCATCAGATTTGTTCTTGTAGATCCACTTGGTCCCAATGATGTTTGTTCCTTCAGGTCTTGGAACCAATTCCCATACTTCATTCCTTTTGAACTGTTCCAATTCATCTTGCATGGCATTGATCCAACATTCATCAGTTAGAGCTTCCTTCACATTTTTTGGTTCAATCTTGGATACAAAACATGAACTTGAGATGATCTCTCTAGATCTGGTAATTACACCATTGTTGGGATCTCCTATGATAAGATCTTCGGGATGATCTTTCTGGATTCTGATAGAAGGTCCTTTGCTTCTGACTCAGAATCTGGAGGTACAACATGAGGGTCTTCAGTTTTGACAACAACATCAGTATGAGTTTCAAGGAATGTTCCAACATCCTCTATGTCATTGGTTTCTTCATGCTGGTCATCAACAATAACATTAATGGATTCCATCAAGAATTTTGTTCTGGAGTTGAATACTCTATATGCTCTGCTATTTGTAGAGTATCTCAGGAATGTGACTTCATCACTTTTGGGGTCCATTTTTCTTCTTTGTTCACGATCTGTCAGAATGTAGCATTTGCTTCCAAAAACATGGAAATACTTCACAGTAGGTTTCCTTCCTTTCCATATTTCATACAGAGTGGAGGAGGTTCCCTTTCTCAAGGTAACTCTGTTGTGAACATAGCAGGCTGTGTTCATTGCCTTAGCCCAAAAGTGCATAGGTAGTTTCTTTGCATGAATCATAGCTCTACCAGACTCTTGAATAATTCTGTTTTTCCTTTCCACTACTCCATTTTGATGATGAGTAATAGGAGAAGAGAATTCATGGCTGATTCCTTCAGATGAGCAAAATTCAACAAACTTGGAATTTTCAAACTCCTTTCCATGATCATTTCTGATTCTGACAACACTACTTTCCTTTTCTCTTTGAAGTATTGTACAAAGATCTTTGAAAACATCAAACACATCTGATTTTTCTCTGATGAAACTTATCCAGGTGTATCTGGAGTAGTCATCAACAACCACATAAGAATACTTCTTCCCACCAAGACTTTCTACCTGCATTGGTCCCATCAAGTCCATGTACAACAGTTCCAGAATTTTGGAAGTTGTAAGATGTCCAATATTTGGATGTGACATCTTGGTTTGCTTGCCAACCTACCATTCACCACATACTTTTCCTTCATCAATTGTTAGCTTTGGAATTCCTCTCACTGCTTCCTTGGATATGATCATTTTCATCCCTCTTAGATGAAGATGTCCAAGTTTTTGATGCCACAGTTTAACCTCCTTTTCTTCTTTGGCTATAGAACAAATAGTGGAGTTATTTGAGACTTTAGGCTCTGATAAGTAGCAGTTATCTTTAGATCTAGATCCCCTCATGACTTCTTCATTTTCTCCATTGGTGACAACACATTCTTCTTTAGTGAATCTGACATTGAATCCTTGATCACATATCTGACTGATACTAATAAGGTTTGCAGTCAGTCCTTTCACCAGCAAAACATTATCTAGGTCTGGAACTCCAGGATAGTCTAGTTTTCCAACACCTTTGATTTCCCTTTTAGCTCCATCACCAAAGGTCACATAACTAGTGGAATCAGGTTTGATGTTCACCAATAAGTTCTTTATTCCAGTCATGTGTTTTGAGCAACCATTATCAAAATACCAGTCTTCTTTGGCTGATATCCTTAGAGAGGTATGAGCTATTAGAGCAACATCCTTAGCAACCCATTGTTGTTTCTTAATAAGAGTATCCTGTTTAGGTTTGGCTTGATGAGTATGGCTGGGAAATCCATACAGCCTGAAGCAAAGATTTATGTGTCTAAATCTTCCACAGTAGTAACACCTCCACCTTTGGAACTTTCTCTTTGTCTGGTTCATGCTTCTGTTCCCATGATGTTGAGACATCGGTCTTGACATCCGGTTTGACATATGATCTTCAGGTTTTGGCCTTTTGAACCCCAAGGTGGGTCCCTATTCACCAACAAAACCTATTCCAGACATGTCTCTTGCTTTCTGACCAACTTGTAGAATTTCTTTTAGAGTGTCAGTTCCATTGTTTAACATCCTGATAGACTTTGACATCTGATCAAGTTTGGAATTCAAAAAATTGACCTCACTGTTGAGTGAGTCTATGGTTGCAAGATGCTCTTTCTTCTCAGCCTTTAACTCCTTTATGAGTTTCTTTTGATTCTCCCCTTGTTGGCACACTTCTGCACTTCTGATACACAACTTTTTATATGAGGCTGCAAGTTCATTAAAAGTCAGCTCATCTTCACTAGAATTATCATCAGATACATAAACACTAGTTAGTGTAGTGACATGTTTTGCAGATTCTTCTTCTGATCCACTCTCAGAATCTCCATCAGACCAGGTGACAGATAGAACTTTCTTTTGCTTCTTGAGGTAAGTAGGACATTCAGCTCTAATGTGACCATAGCCTTCATATCCATGGCACTGAATTCCTTTTCCTTGGTTGGATTTTTCTTCAGATTTAACACTTCTGCTGATGTCAGAGGGGATGTTCTTGACATTAGGTCTGGTCTTCTGATCTATTCTTTTTATAAGTCTGTTGAATTGTCTTCCAAGCATAGCTATAGCTTCTGATAGATTTTCCTCACTTCCACCATTGCCTTCATCTGAGTCCTCTTCAGTATTTGATACAAAAGCTATGCTTTTGTTCTTCTTTTCAGCATTTTCACACATTCTCATCTCAAAGGTCTGGAGGGAACCAATGAGATCATCAACCTTCATGTTGCTGATATCTTGAGCCTCTTCTATAGCAGTAACCTTCATGGCAAATCTCTTGGGCAATGATCTGAGAATCTTTCTTACAAGTTTTTCTTCGAACATTTTCTCTCCTAAGGCTCCTGAGGTATTGGCAATCTCAAGAATATTCATGTAGAAATCATGAATGGTCTCATCCTCTTTTATCCTTAGATTCTCAAACTTAGTAGTCATCATCTGTAGTCTAGACATCTTGACCTTAGAGGTACCTTCATGAGTTGTTTTGAGAGTATCCCAAACCTCTTTGGCCAGTTCACAGTGATGCACAAGTCTGAAGATATTCTTATCTCACTATAAGAAAATGTTGATTTTGCCTAGTGATTTAGTGACGTGGTAAACACATAAGAAAAAAAAACGTTGCCAAGTGAATCCCACGTCACTAACATATTTAATTAATAAATTATGCAAACCTAAAATCTGCAACGAAATATTTGAATTTTAAGAGAGAGGGAAGTTTGAATTTTTCAAAAATTCAGTTGTGGCGTGACAAACACATGGGAACTAAAAATTCAAAAAAGTCTTTTCATTTGCCACGTGGAGAGCATGTCACAAAGTACCACATGTGATTCACGTCGCAAGTTTGTAAATAGTAAAGGTACTCAACTTTTACTTTTACTTTTCAGACACATTGATGATGAAATTGAATGTGACAGTTTTCCCAAGTTAATCCCACGTCGCAAATCTGATACATAAATGAATTACAATTTATTTTTTACCGTTGCTTTGGCATTTAGTAATGCAACGTTTAAATATTTATTGCTGGGAAAGTTTCGACGTGTGGTTCACGTGACAACTTTCCCAAGTTAAAATCACATCGCAAATTAGTTGCAGTATAATAGGTTCCGACATGGTTTTCACGTGGGTACGTTCCCACGTGTCCACCATGTCGTAAGTCTGGTTATATATACAAAGCCCATAATTTTCTTCACGCATCTCATTTCTTCTTTTTTTCCTTCTGTTTTCCTTTCTTCCTTCTTCCCCTTTTGCCTCCATTACTCCTCCATTTTTGAACGAAAGTTTCACAAAAAATTTAAGATGAATGATATGTATGTTGTTTTTGTGGCTGTTTTACAGTTTATTTTATATTTTTGTTATCATTAATTATTGATTTTTTTTCCAGATCTAATATTAAGGAGTTCCATTGAAGCTTTGGGAGTTAGCTCTATTGAGGTATTTATGCATTTAAATTTGTTTATTTTTCATATTTATAGTGATATATGAAATGTTATTTAGGTTATTGATTATAAAATTTTAGATTTGTTGTTGTTAGATGTAAGTATATATGTATTGTGTTGTTGTTGTTGAAAGCTAAAATTTAAAATATTTCGTAATAGAATATATATTTTTAAAAAATATATATATTTAGAATTAAAAACATTATATATATATATATATATATATATATATATATATATATATATATATATATATATATATATATATATATATATATATATATATATATATATATATATATATATATATATATATATATATATATATATATATATATATATATATATATATATATATATATATATATATATATATATATATATATATATATATATATATATATATATATATATATATATATATATATATATATATATATATATATATTAGAAAAATATATATTTTTAGAAACAAAATATGTATTTTTAGAAACAAAATATATATTTTTAGAATTAAAAAAATAATATATATTAGAAAAATATATAATAGAATATATATTAGAAACAAAATATGTAATTTATTTTTAATTTTTAAAAACAGAATGTATATTATGTTAGAAAAAATAGAGTTTTTAAAAATATTTTTAGTAAACAAAATTGTAAATAGAAAAAAATTAAAATATATATTTTTAAAAACATAATGAATATGTATTATATTTAAAATGTGTTATTTTTAAATGTATTATTTTTTGAAAAATTATTTTTATTAAAAAATAATGAATATGTATTATATATATTTTAAATGTGTTATTTTTAGTAAACCAATTATATATATTATAGAGTATTATATTATTGAAATTATATTTTTTTTGTAAATATTTATATTTTTTAATGTATGTTATTTTAATTAAAAATTATTTTAATTTTTTAAATTTTATAGGTAATATTTAATATTTATAGTTAATATTTAATATTTATTTTAATTTTATAGTTGTTTTCAGTTAATATTTATTATTTTTTTTATTATTAAATTTTATAGTGAAGTGCAACCCATGTCACTAATATAAAACATATTTTCATTTGTGGCATGCATACCACGTCACTAATTAGTGAAGTGGGAATCCCATGGGAAAATATTTAATTGCTGTCAGGCATAACGTGCAGAGACATATTGGGAAAGGTGGTTTCCCACGTGAAAACCAATTCACAACTTAGTGACGTGTTTTCAACGTGGAAACTTTTTCTATTATTTTTGTTATTTGCGACGTGAGTCCCATGTCACAACTTAGTGACGTGTTTTTCACGTGGGAAAATGTTCCCATCATTGCTTTTCCCACGTGTTTTACCCACGTCGCAAATGTTGCTTAATGAAGTGTTTTTTGGGTTAGTAACGTGAAAATCATTTGAAAAAATGCAATGTTTCTTGTAGTGTCTATCCCATTGAATAAAGCGTTCAAGGCCTTAGAATTTCCAAGAGCCAAAGCTTCTTTCTCTTTACTCCACTCTTCTTCAGGTATTAGCACAGTTGATCCGTCTTTCTCTGTCTTCACTGGATGCTCCCATCCTGAGTTAGCTGCTCTCCAGGCCTTGCTATCCAGAGATTTCAAGAAGGCTATCATACGAGATTTCCAGTAGTCATAGTTAGATCCATCCAGAACGGGTGGTCTATTCGTAAATCCTACGTCCTTGTCCATAGTACCAGAACTTATCGTCCCTAGATCTCACCTAGAAAATAACAGGCAGGGTGCCTACTCTGATGCCAATTGAAATTCTAGTAACAAACATTCGATGTTATATCGGATGTTATGATATCCGCTTCTGAACAAATTATTAAACTTAGCAGTAAACAAGTAACGAAAGCAGTAAGGAACACATGAAATTTTTTACCCAGTTCTGTGCAAATCACACCTACTCTGGGGGCTACCAAGTCAGGGAGGACATCCACTATAAGCAGTGTTAATTCAGAGCTAAACTACCAGTTTGCACTCTTCACTTAAGACCTACCTAATGCAATTTCAATCTAACTCTAGACCTGAGTTCCTACTCACTCCCCCTCAATCACAATAGTGATATCTATCAAATAACGAACATATTCAAAAGGAAGACACACTTCAACCAAATCTTGATCTTGCTTAAAAGCTTCAATCAAGAGACATAGTACTCGTGCTTAAAAACTTAGAGTGACACAACCAAAATACAATTCAAAAACCCACACTAGTCCAATGCAATCATCTAGGTTATAATTGCTTGGCTCACAAGAAAACCTAAGACAAAGACACACGTGAAGATACAAACACACAAACAGAATTCTTCACTCCAACAAATCTCCCTATCTTCAGTAAGGATTGCCACTCTTCTTTATATGCAACGCATGGACCTTGGGCCTAAGTAGCATAAATTAGGTTTAACCAAGTTAATCCAATCTCCACAATTCAAGGTGCTAAAAAATAGGCCATAGGCGTTTCCTTTCATGGTCAACACTGAATAGAAAGCTTCCTAAAATATAGACTGAGATAAATAAGGAAACATAACAGAAAACAAAACAGCGCCCATGCTGGCAGATATCGATGTCACAACATTCATCTTGACATCCAATAAACTCTGTATTAGCTAACCAAACATATACTGCAGAACACTACACAAGTATGTTATGACATCAGTTAAGACATCTACACACATAACAATGTTTTACCATAAAATGCAGCCAATTAATTAGATTTGATTTAGCAAATCAAATCTAATCAAATCAATCTCCAAATCTGCAATTGATCTCAGTCTCCAAAACAACAATTGATCTTTTGATATTAAGTCCAAATCAAATCCAATCTGATCCATAGAAGATGCAACAAAAACGCCTTTACTCACAAAATAGAATCACGCAGATTCCACAATAGATATGTGCAGCCAGTTGCACAAAAAGATATGCTCACACATACATTCATACAAAGTATCCTGGATCATGAATGTCAAGACATCTTATTTGACATCATGAGAAACCTGTTACACAACACAAAATGCCACCTGCTAATTCTGACTACATATGTCACAACATCTTGTGATTACACTTAGTTTTACCAAAATTTCTGCCAATCAAGAACTAACTTATATCACTATCATCATGCTATTATTGTTCGTGTTCATCTTTTCATTTTCATCTCATTCAAGAAAAGCACACAAAAACATGATAAAATCATCGAAATCCTAAAAGATTTCAATTGATAGAATATGGTTGCTATCTTTGGGAATCATGCAGTTGAGACACTATGCGGAAACCTTAGCAAAGAAGCTGCGGATTACAATTATCACTTTTCTCCCTTACTGTAAGCTTAGGACACTTGCACACATACGACTTCCTCTTGGGCTACCTAACAATGAGAACTGTTATTTCTCGCAACCCCATGTACGCTACATGTACTCCGCTCCCTTCTGATGTACACACTTTACTCATTTATTTGATTGTGTTTTGATGACTTAAGCCCTTTTCAAAAGAAATAATTCTCGATTCAATGTCGAGCCATTTTCCACCTTGTAAGTCGATTGCTTTCTGAGCATCGCCATCAACCTCTTGGTCACCATACACGACATTCAAAGCTTACTCCTGGGATTTCTTACAGTGAGACCTATTTGATTAATTATCTCTAGTTGGTCATTTAGAAGACTAACCCACTTTGCTAGTGCACACGATTAAAATTCAATTACTTTTACTTGTATGACGGTTCGAGTCGAAAACCTAAATTTCTAACCATTAACTTTTCCATATGCAAATTCAGACCTCGACCAACATCGAGCATTTTCTCAAATTCTAATAAGTTAACTTAATTATACTTAAACCATATTTTAATAAAGGATGAAAAAGAGAGAGAATTGGATCTTCGATTCACTTTCCCAATTGTTTGGGCCAGAGAAGCCTTTCTTATGCTCAAACAATTGTCTTCTCCAATTTATTACCCGGTCATAATCAAATCTATTTTCTCAATCACTTAGATGAAAGAGAGAGAGAGAGAGAGAGAGAGAGAGAGAGAGAGAGAGAGAGAGAGAGAGAGAGAGAGAGAGTCAAGCCTTTGACTCCTTCTCCCGATTACTTGGGCCCGAGGAGCCTTTCTTAAGCTTCGAGTAATCGTCATTCGTAACTTACTCTAACTATAACAAACTCTTATCAACCTCTGTCGGCCAACCTTTTCGCATGCAAAATGAAATCAAACCTTTGATTCAACATCGAGTGGATTTTCGCAATCAAACTATCAAAACAATTAACAATTATCGAAACTCTCTTCAAGATGAAAATGAGAGGGATTGAGCCTTTGATCTCTCTTAAGTTGTTTGGATGTAAGTTATCTTACTCGTGTATGAGCAGTTGACGCCTCTAAAACACTTCTAACTCGACAACATTTAATATATACACACAACCTCTTTTTGAGATGAAAGAGAGAGAGAGAGAGAGAGAGAGAGAGAGAGAGAGAGAGAGAGAGAGAGAGAGAGAGAGAGAGAGAGAGAGAGAGAGAGAGAGAGAGAGAGAGAGAGAGAGAGAGAGAGAGAGTCAAGTCTTTGACCCACTCTCCCAATTACTTGGGCCCGAGGAGCTTTTCTTAAGCTTCAAGTAATCGTCATCTCAAACAAAATATCAACATTAATTCAATTTCTCACCGTCGTGCAAGCCGTCAAATCTTTTCATAAATATGAGATATGGTGTCTTGAGAATGACGCAAAATATTGCTTCGTCCGTAACCTATTTGAGTCGAGATAAGTGGCGTGTTTCCCATGAATGTCGATATATTGAAATCCATTCAAAGCGATACAAGCGTCCTCTCCTCACCTGTTTAGATAAAGCAACATTTTCTATCAAATACGACTAAGTATCTTTCGAAAAAATCGAACCAATCCGTAGTCCGAACTACGAACGCTCTGATTTCGCATTTGTCAATGAGAATACGTAGGCATAGGATTGCGAGATCCTAGCGAGAAACCTCCTCTCTTTTCTATCGTAGTCCCACGAACTACGAACGCTCTAATTCTTCACTTCTTTTAATTTAAAATACGTAGGCACAAGGGCCTCAATCCTTGGCGAGCACCCTAATCTAAAACCACCCATTTCTCCTTAGCATTCTAAACTCTTTACATTTATATTTTTACTTTATCCCTTATAAGAAAGCAAACAAGCTAACCTAACATTTCTTAAGAATCGAATCAAGAGGTTCCCGTTGAGTACAACGGACACGAGGGGTGCTAATACCTTCCCCTCGCGTAACCGACTCCCGAACCTAGAACTTGGTTGCGATGACCATGTTCTTTCCCTAAAGGTTTTCTCGATATTTCCCTATTCCATCTTGGAATGAATAAAGTTCGGTGGCGACTCTGTTTTTCGCGACCATTCACGAAGGATCGTGCTTTTTTTCAGGTCCGACAACTGGCGACTCTACTAGGGAAATATGCATTACCCTATGCAAGAAAATGTCAAGCCTAACTTGACTCGATTCGTGAGCGTTAGTCTTTGCTTGTTTGTTTTCTTCCTATGTTGTTATTTGCTTGCTTAATTATTTATTTACTTGTTTGTTCTTATTATATATCCTATCTTGAATTCTTATGATTTCTGGGTTTCTTTGATTATAGGCACTCTATGAGATGGCTCTATACCCGAGTTTGAGAAAAACTTAGGATTAGAATGGTGGTTGTGTAATGGAATCCCTCAAGGATTCTTTCTCGTTGGAAGGATACGAGAGCCCCGCTTAGAGTTGATTCCCTCAGGAATGTTACTGTCTTGGTGAGTCTTTGCCATGACAATAATGTTTTCAGGCCTGGATTGATAACTCTAAGGACCTTTTAACTCATTTTCCATGGTGGTTGGTAGTGTTAACTCGTGAGGATTGACCCGAAAGCCCCAATTAGATGAGATCCCTTGAACGTATTTTTATTCTGACAACGATATTTTCAACCTCGATCTATGACTCTGAGATACCTTTAAGAAACCTTGGACTCGATGGTTGTGTAGTAGAGACTCACGAGGAGCCTTTATCGTGGGGCGATGCTAAAACCTCACCAAGAGGAGATCCTTTCTAATATATTATTTTGTGGTATCCCTTTGTCATGGTCATAATGTATTTGAGAAGATCCATGACTCTAGGAACCTACCTGCATAGAGCCTACCCGTGGGGATCCTTTAATAAGAGATATTAGTTACTTACCCGCTGTCATTGCTTGACCTGAGAACGCGATACTTGTGACCCTGAGCTTTGTTTTGTTTGCATTTTGCATATCATTGCATTGCATCTGCGTCTTGTATGCATTTCATATATTCTCCCAAGCTAGGAACTCATTTTGTCCTTTATCCAAATCCTCACAAGGTGATTCCTGACACTCGTCTAGAATGAAGAACCATGTCTCAAGAAATGATAGATGAGCTAATGAGAGGACAAGAAGCTTTAAAGGGGGAGATCAATCATTTGAAGAGCCAAATGAATTGGGTCTTGGAAACTTTGTAAGCTTTGTTGAGAAAACAGAGTCACTTCATGCCCATTGCTGTAGTAAAGGGAGCTAACTCTCTGCATTCATCTAGTGTTACTCCAAGTCAAGAGCCATTCCATAGGGAATCTCCTCACTTGCCAACATATGACCTTTCTTCAAGATGTCATCTTCATCCTTTGACCTCCATATCAACATATCAACCTCTAGTGGTTATCTTCCCCCAAGGGCGTCAGAGTCAAGATCAAGGGTAGGATCAGGATCAGTATAGAAGGAGCAAAAATCACTTCAACGCGATTCCTATATCATACAGTAAAATCTACCCGCAGTTGGTTTAAAATTCGTTGGTAACTCCTCGGCCCATTAAGCATATGCCAACCCTATCCTATAGAGTACAATCCAAATCTGACATGTGAATATCACGAAAGGGCTATAGGGCATGACTTGGATACTTGTCTTGCGCTGCAGTCTAGAGTCAGGCGGTTGGTCAACAACAGGAAAATAATATTCGAAGAAGATCACCCAGAGGTGAAATGTGAGTACTATACTGGAGCAGAAGGACACTTTATCGAGGAACGCAAGAGTTTTAGGCTCAAAGTGCAAAAGTTGATCCATGCAGGATCACCTACCCTTAAGGAAGAAGACCCTGATACAAATGTCCTGATTCCTAAACCATGTGGTGAAGAAGGCAATAGAACTTTGAAACCTCTCAAGATCTTATATCACAAAGAAGGGATTGAAGACATGGCTAGTGAAACGTCGCGATTCCCATGCAAGAGCACTAAAATAGCGCCACAAAGTTGTGATACTAAAGTCCATGCAAGTGCAAGCAAAGAAGAATGGGATGAAACTAATGCAGTCATGGTAGGTGTCAAGCATTCTCATAAGGCACCAGCAGGACCTTCTGACCCCTCATCTCTTCAGCACTCACCATTTTCAGTGTCACACTATCCTTACAGGCAGCCAACAATGCCTAAAGCATCGTACCAAAAACCCTGGATTGCTCCTTATGTAAATCAACAAGCCCATAGCCGAGGATATCACCATCAGCAACAGAGCCAGCATAGGTCTCGTAACAATCTAGAAAGGAGGAATGCTCCTCATGATCCAATTCCCATGTCATACAATTAACTTCTGCAGCCTTTGATTCAAAGCTCGTTGGTGGTCCCCAAGCCTCTAAAGTTTGCCCCAAGGACAAACCTGCCTGGGTATGATCCCTATGCGCAATGTGGATATCATGCTGGATCAATAGGACACTCGACTGAAGATTGCAAAGCCTTCCAAGCCAAAGTGCAGCAGTTGATTGACAGAGGGTACATATCCTTTCCAAAAGGTAGATTGGTTGTGCACGTCAATTTCCCGCCCAAATGAGTTTGAAGACTACAAAAGGCATCTCCTCAAGCCAGTGGATCAGAAAGGAAGAAATCCTCAAGCATTGGCGGTCATTGGATCATATTTTATCTTTGCATTTGTAGTTTATTTCCTATTAAATACTACTTGCTTCAAACATTTTTGTTTTGAATGGTAATATTAATGAAGTGATCATGCTTTTTCGGAATTAATCATGTCGTGTTCGCTCATTTTCTTCACTTATATAAAAAAGCAAAAAAAAAATGAATCCATTTACCTCTCATCCATTTTCTTTATCAAACTGTTTGTTTTAGCAAATATTGGAGGGAGGATGATGAAAACTGAATACCCATAACTGTTGTTGGTATGCTTTCAGATAAGATCCTGTTAATGATGTACATGCATTATTTCAAATCCCCAAACACTGGAGGAATAAGGAGTTAGTCCCTAGTTAACCACTTCGATACTAGAAGTAGAAGTTTCCTTCGGATTTCTAAACCCTTACTTAACCTGGGGCATGGGTAGTGTTCAGTTAATTTGAATTATCAAGATGAAACTTCCCGTCTAAGGATCAACCACAAGATATTCTCCGCACATGTCTTGAAGTGACGAAAGAATCATGAAAAATCCAAATGTTATGGCGTTTTTTCTTCAATGACTAATGACTTGGCAGTCACAACCCTCAAATGAAATCGAAAAAAGAAAAAAAAATTAAAAGCCTGCTAAGTCGAACACCTCAAGAGGAGACTTAGGCAAAAATTTAAGGCTATCCTGATGGATTCGAAAAGCAAAATCAGTTCATGTAAAAGTTAGGGATCAAAACCAAATCAAAAGAGGTATTCAAATCCTCAACAAAAACAAAATAAGATTCAGTGACCACCATATTAAAGTCAAAATGTCACAGATATCCAATCAAAAACAAAATAAGGTGACTGCCATGTCAAGCATACCTTGAAACATCACTATACACCGTCAACTCTTTTAGAAGATAAACGTGTGCAGAGTTAACTGAACATAGGACTAAAGTTAATCAGGAAGAATGGGTGGGTTAAAACAAGCTTTGAGCCTTAAATCCTTTATTTCTATAACCGTGAACCAGACCACGTTACAACCCTTAAAATACCTAATTGAGGCAGGGTTTATTCTGAAAGCATACTACAGCAAGGTTGCGTAAACTGACTCCTACAAGATTTGCTAATCTTTTTCTTGTTGTATCTTTTACACCAACTAAATCAGCAATGTGTTTGGACTCATGGTCCATTCGTTACACACTATCACATCATTCCAATAATGATTGACTTTTTCAAAACTTGCATGAACATCGCATTAAAATTACCATTTGTGAATGAACAATTTTGACTGCAAGTTAGTACTTGACATCAGGGAAATTCTATCAAGGAGAAATCTGAGAGGATTTGGCCTTCCAGCAAAGTTGACCAGAATCAAGATCACGTCATAACCCTATGAGTTAGAGGCATTGGCATCCAGTGACTATGGAGTCAGTCAATCTATAGTAAGTCCTCAAATGTCAGTTGATTAAGGGGAAAATCATTCAAGAATTGGTTGATCAAAGCAAGTCATCTCGAGACTCTACCAACTAGGGGCAGGCCACCTAGAGGCTCTTTTAGTTAAGAGAAAATCCCTCTATTGCTCAATCAACATAAGTTAAGTCGCTTCAACAATCATTATGGGGCAAGTTACCTTAAGAGTGTGCAAAAGCCAGTTGCTCCAAAAGTCGAGTAACCCAGGTAAATTAATTCAAGGCTCAGACTGGGGAAATAGAGTCTAACCCCAAAAGAATGGTAAATTATAAGTCTACCATCCCAAGAATTGAGTAATCAAAGGTGGACCATTTCAAAGTTCAAGACATTGTGGCAGGTCATCTAAGACCATTGGCATGGCAAGCTGCTTCCAACATCCATTCAAGGAGAACACTTTCAGATACCCAACAGACTCAGGCAAGATGAGTCAATGACTGGGGCAAGGTGTGCTACAGGGGGCAAATCCTCTTCATGCCTTCAAGCTTCTCAAGCAAGCAAGCCATACATCAACAACTTCTGAGTTCAAGAAGAGTATCGGGGAATCATGTTGTTACCCCATCAACTGGCCTTTTTCTTTCTAACAGACCAGAAGTTTTGCTTCCAAGACCTTTTTCTTCCATTACCCACATCTGGGGCATCTTTGGGACTTGCAATCATTTGCATAAACCATTCTCATGCGTTAATTATGTCGCTTCGCTCTAGCGTTAGACCATGCATATCATCTCATTGAGCACATGCCCGTAGCATGAGAGAACGACTTCAAAACCAATCTTTGTCTGGTAAACCTTTTGAAATCCAGTCAGCCTTAAACACCAGTTCCCTTCTGGTAGTCTGTCATCCAAGACCAGTTCATCCAGTCTTGTATTGTGTATCCTTAAGTCATAATCCGGTGATCAAGGACAACTTTGTTGGCACTCGCTCAACAGATACCTGTCAAAGTTTATCTCCTTTGTCGGTCTGAGATTTTTTCCAGATCATGTGCCAGGTAAGTCATACCTTCTTTTACCTTCTTGTCTGACAAAATTTCCAAATATCCTTTCACATGTTGTGTTGTCAAGTTTTATTGTTAATTTTGGTTATGTGTGAATCTATAACCCTTTCTTTTAAACTCTGTGCGAATCCGGAGTCCATTTTATTATTCTGTGTGAATTCGGAACTTCATTTTTTATGGTTATACTAGAAGCATTAACCCATCTCTCTTTTGAACTCTGTGCGAATCTGGAGTCCTTTGTTTGTTCTATGCGAATCTGGAACTCTTTTTCGTGGTTATGAGAGAAACCATACTTATCATCTGCGCTGTTCTAAGTAGAACCATAGCCCATTTGATATTTTGCATCACTCTGTGCGAATCCAGAGTCTTTCCTTTTTATACTCTGTGCGAATCCGGGGTCTTGTCTTTTATTACAGTCATTTATCTTTTTTGCTCCGTGCGAATCCAGAGCATACTTTTCATTACAAGTTATTAATAACCTTTGGTTGTTCCATAAGAAGCCAGAAATAACCATTTTCTTCAAGTATCACCAGTGAGTCATTGTACCTTTACATCTTTCAATCCCCAGCAGAGTCGCCAGTTGTCGTACCTCAAAAAAGCACGACCCTTCGCGAATGGTCGCGGAAAACAAAATCGCCACCGAACTTTACTTATCCCAAAGAGGCAAAGGAAAATATCGATAAAACGTTCAGGGAAAGAACATGGTCATCGCAACCAAGTTCTAGGTTCGGGAGTTGGATACGCGAGGGGAAGGTATTAGCACCCCTTACGTCCATTGTACTCAACGGGAACCTCTTGATTCGATTCGTGAGAAATGTTAGCCTAGTTTGTTTGTTTTCTTCTAAGGGATAAAGTGAAAATATAAATGTAAAGAGTTTATAATTCTATGGAGAAATTGGTGGTTTTAGATTAGGGTGCTCGCTAAGGATTGAGGCCCTTGTGCCTACGTATTTTCACTTGAAAGAAGTGAAGAATCAGAGTGTCCGTAGTTCGTGGGACTACGGTGGAAAAGAGACGAGGTTACTCGCTAGGATCTCTCAATTCTATGCCTACGTATTCTCATTGACAAATGAGAAATCAGAGCGTCCGTAGTTCTGACTACGGATTGGTTCGATTTTTCAAAAGATACTTATATGTATTCGACAAAAACTATTGCTTTATCTAAACGGGTGAGGAGAGGACGCTTGTATCACTTTGAATGGATTTCCATATATCGACATTCATGGGAAACACGCCACTTATCTCGACTCAAATAGGTTATGGACGAAGCAATATTTTGCGTCATCTCAAGACACCATATCTCATGTTTATGAAGAGATTTGACGGCTTGCACGACAACAAGAAATTGAATTAATGGTAACCTCTTTTCGAGATGAAAGAGAGAGAGAGTCAATTCTTTGACCCACTCTTCCAGTTACTTGGGCCCAAGGAGCTTTTCTTAAGATTCAAGTAATCATCATCTCAAACAAAACGTCAACATTAATTCAATTTCTCGCCGCCGTGCAAGCCGTCAAATCTTTTCATAAACATGAGATATGGTGTCTTTAGAACGACGAAAAATATTGCTTCGTCCGTAACCTATTTGAGTCGAGATAAGTGGCGGTTTCCCATGAATGTCGATATATGGAAATCCATTCAAAGCGATACAAGCGTCCTCTCCTCACCTATTTAGATAAAGCAATATTTTCTGTCGAATACGACTAAGTATCTTCGACAAAGTCGAACCAATCCGTAGTCCGAACTACAAACGCTCTGATTTCTCATTTGTCAATGAGAACATGTAGGCATAGGATTGTGAGATCCTAGCGAGCAACCTCCTCTCTTTTCTAGCGTGGTCCTACGAACTATGAATGCTCTAATTCTTCACTTCTTTCAAGTGAAAATATGTAGGCACAAGGGCCCCAATCCTTGGCGAGCACCCTAATCTAAAACCACCCATTTCTCCTTAGCATTCTAAACTCTTTACATTTATATTTTCACTTTATGCCTTAGAAGAAAATAAACAAACTAGGTTAACATTTCTCACAAATCGAATTAAGAGGTTCCCGTTAAGTATAATGGGCGCGAGGGGTGCTAATACCTTCCCCTCGCGTAACCGACTCCCGAACCTAGAACTTGGTTGCGATGACCATGTTCTTTCCCTAAAGGTTTTCTAGATATTTCCCTATTCCATCTTGGAATGAATAAAGTTCGGTGGCGACTCTGTTTTCTGCGACCATTCGCGAAGGATCGTGCTTTTTTTGAGGTACGTCAGCTGGCGACTCTGCTGGGGAATATGCATGACCCTATGCAAGAGAGAGTCAAGCCTAACTTGACTCGATTCGTAAGCGTTAGCCTCACTTGGTTGTGTTCTTCCTATGTTGCTATTATTTGCTTGCTTGGTTATTTACTTACTTGTTTGTTTATATATCCTATCTTGAATTCTTGTGATTATTGGGTTTCTCTGATTATGGGCACTCTGTGAGATGGCTCTATACTCGAGTCTGAGAAAAAACTTAGGATTAGAATTATGGTCGTGTAGTGGAATCCCTCGAGGAGCCTTTCTCGTTGGGAGGATACAAGAACCCCTCTTAGAGTTGATTCCCTTTAGAATGTTACTGTCTTGGTGAGTCTTTGCCATGACAATAATGTTTTCAGGCCTGAATTGATAACTCTAAGGACCTTTTAACCCATTTTCCATGGTGGTTGGTAGTGTTAACTCGAGAGGGTTGACATGAAAGCCCCAATCAGTTGAGATCCCTTGAACGTATCATTATTCTGACGATGATATTTTCAACCTCGACCTATGACTTTGAGATACCTCTTAGAAACCCTGGACTTAATGGTTGTGTAGTAGAGACTCACGAGGAGCCTTTCTCGTGGGACAAAGCGAAGAACCTCACCTAGAGGAGATAATCTCGAGGATGTTATTGTCAGACGAGCCTTTGTCGGGACAATGATATCTTTGAGAAGATCCATGATTCTAGGCACCTACCTGCGTAGAGCCTACCTGTGGGATTTCCTTAGATCGGAGATATCAGTTACTTACCTACTGTCATTGCTTGACCTGATAACATGATACGTGTGATCCTGAGCTTTGCTTTGTTTGCGTTTGCATATCATTGCATTGCATCTGCATCTCATATGCATTGCATATCTTTCTTCAGAACTAGAAACTCATTTCGTCCTTTGTCCATGACCAGAAAGGTGATTCCTGACACTCGTTTAGAATGAAGAACCATGTCTCAAGAAATGATGGACGAGCTAGTGAGAGGACAAGAAGCTTTGAAGGGGGAGATCAATCTTTTGAAGAGCCAAATATATTGGGTCTTGGAAACTTTGCAGGGTTTATTGAGAAAAGAAGATCATTCCATGCCCATTGATGCAGTAAAGGGAGATAATTCTATATATTCGTCTGGTGTTACTTTGAGTCAAGGGCTATTCCGTATGGAAACTCCTCACTTGCCAACACATGGCCCTTCTTTAAGATGTCATCTTCAGCCTCCAAATCAGTAGCTCAACCTCTAGTGGCTATCTTCCCTCAAGTTCATCAGAATCAAGATCAAGGGCAGGATCAAGATCAGAAAAGAAGGAACAAATATCACTTCAACTCGATTCCTATATCATACGGTAAAATCTACCTGCAGTTAGTTCAGAATTCGTTGGTAACTCCTCGGCCCATTGAGCCTATGCCAACCCTTATCCTCTAGAGTACGATCCAAATATGACATGTGAATATCACAAAGGAGCTATAGGACATGACTTAGATACTTGTCCAGCACTGCAGTCTAGAGTCAAGCGGTTGGTCAACAAAAGGAAATTAATCTTTGAAGAAGACCATCCAGAGGTGAAGTATGAGTACTATGCTGGAGCAGGAGGACACTCTATCGAGGAACGCAAAAGTTTTAGGCTCAAGGTGCAAAAGTTGATCCATGCAGGATCACCTACCCTCAAGGAAGAAGGCCCTTATACAAGTGTCCTGATTACTAAACCATGTGGTGAAAAAGGCAAGAGAACTCTGAAGCCTCTCAAGATCTTGTATCACAAAGAAAGGATTGAAGACGTGACTAGTGAGATGTCACAATTCCCGTGCAAGAGCCTTGAAATAGCGCCACAAAGTTGTGATACTAAGGTTCATACAAGTGCAAACAAAGAAGAAGATGATGAAGTTGATGCAATCATGACAGGTGTTAAGTATTCTCATGAGGCACCAGCAAGACCTTCTGACCCCTCATCTCTTCATCACTCACCATATTCAGTGCCACACTATCCTTACAGGCAGCCAACAATGCCTAAAGCACCGTACCAGAAGCCTTGGATAGCTCCTCATGCAAATCATCAAGCTTATGGTAGAGGATATCAAAATCAGCAACATAGTCAGCATAGGCCTTGCAACAATCTAGAAAGAAGGAATGATCATTGCGATCCAATTCCCATGTCATACAACCAGCTTCTACAACCTCTGATTCAAAGTTTGTTGGTACTCCCTAAGCCTCTAAAGTTTTCTCCAAGGCCAAACCCGCCTGGGTACGACCCCTATGCGCAATATGGATATCATGCTGGATCGATGAGATATTCAACTGAAGATTGCAAAGCCTTCCAAGCCAAAGTGCAGCAGTTGATTGACAGAGGGTACATATCCTTTCCAAAAGGTAGATTGTTTGTGCACGTCAATTTCCCATGAAATTGAGTTTGAAGACTTCAAAAGGAATCTCCTCAAGCCAGTGGATAAGAAAGGAAGGCGTCCTCAAGCATTGACGATCATTGGAGCATGTTTTATCTTTGCGTTCGTAGCTTATTTCCTGTTAAATGTTACTTGCTTTAAACATTGTTGTTTTTAATGGTAATATTAATGAAGTGATCATGCTTTTTCTTAATTAATCATGTCGCACTCTCTCATTTTCTTCACTTATATCAAACAAAAATAAAAATATATGAATTCGTATACCTCTCATCCACTTTCGTTATCAAACTTTTGTTTTAGCAAAGACTTGGAGGGAGGATGATGAAAACAAAATACCCGTAACTGTTATTGGTATGCTTTCAGATAAGATCCTAGTGATGATGTCTAGGAATTATTTAAAATCCCTAAACACTGGAGAGATAAGGAGTTAGTACCTAGTTAACAACATCGAGCATAGAAGTAGGAGTTTCCTTCAGATTTCTAAACCCTTACGCTTAACCTGGGGCATGGGTAGTGTTCAGTTAATCTGGCTACAAGATGAAACTTCCCGTCTAAGGATCAACCAAACGATATTCTTCGCACACGTCCTAAAGTGTCGAAAGAATCATGCGAAATCCAAAAGTTATGACGTTTGTTCTTCAATGACCAATGACTTGGCATTCACAACTCTCTAACGAAATCGGAAAAAAATTACTTAAAAGCTTGCTAATAGAATAAAAAATGGTTTAGAAATAACTTTTTTTTTTAAATTTGATATAAACGTTAATTTGTTTAGTTTATTTTTTAGATTTGAACCGCGACCTTGAATTGAATGAGCCGGTTGGATGACATGTTTTAACAACAAATAAATTATTTACAATTTATATAACAATGTGCGTGTGCGCATGCACACATTTTGTCTATTAAATACTTTAAGTATTATTGTATTTTGCTGACAATTTATTTTTTTAAGATTCGCTATCGCATCGTTTAACTATGTCCTTGTGACATACGTGATACTTTTGAGCAAAATTTTATTTTATCTAAGCTTCAAGACTAACCCATTCAAAGTAATTTTCAAGAAACGTTTAATTTAGATCGGACAACAACATGAATAATCATGGTAAACAAAGTTGTTGCAATTTTAATTTTGTATTTATTCTTTTGATTTTCTCTTGGGGTAACAATTGATATCCTTATAATATTATTTATTCTTTCAATTTCTATTACTCATATTCAGAGGCTTTATCGACATCGACAAGTCGTTCCTCTGATACTCCAAGAGACAAGTCGTTGATTTGATACTCCAAGAGAGAGTTAGTAAGTAAACATTTAAATTTGTATCTCATTGATAAAGATTCAAAATGGGAAATAGGTATATTAACTTTTCTTTTAAAATTGAAATTACTTTGCAAGTTTTTAAATCTATTCAATTTCTTGAAAACATGAGCGCTTCTAATATTATATGACACTTGAGACTATTTAGAATAAAAAATGGTTTAGAAATACTTTTTAATTGATGATGTGATTTACAATATCAAACCCTTGTTATTAGGTATTTTAATTATTAAAGTCATACATTTTACACTATTTTAAAAAAAAATGGTGTAAAATTATAATTTGTTCTCAAAATCTGTTTTACACATGTTTTTAAAAGTCAAATGCAAAATAAAAATTAGTTTTCAAAATTCATAATTTTATACAATTTTTTTTAAATTTGATATAAAATTTAATTTTTTAGCTTATTTTTTAAATTAGAATATGCCCTTGAATTGAATGAGCAGGTTTGATGACAAGTTTTAGCAATTACTAAACTATTTACCATTTATATAACAATGTGGTGTGCATACATTAAATATTATGGTATTTTGCTGAACAATTTTTTTTCTTCAGATTCTCTATCGTATCGTTGAACTATGTCCTTGTGACATATGTGGTAGTTTTGAGCAAACTTTTATTTTATCTAAGCTTCAAGACTAACATATGCAAAGTATTTTTCAACAAATGTTCAATTTAGAGCAGACCATAACATGAACAGTCATTATAACCAAAGTTGTTGTAATTCTAATTTTGCATTTATGCTTCTGATTTTCTTTTGCGATAGCAATTGAAATCCTTATAATATTATTTGTTCTTTTAATTTCTACCACTCATCTTTGGAGGGTTTGTCTCCATCGACTAGTCATTATTCTGATACTCCAAGAGAGAGTTTGTAAGTCAACATTTGAATCATCTGTTTCAAATCAACACGCAGAAACTCATTATATAATATGTAGTTATAGGTTTGAAAATGGAGGCACAGTTCATAACTTGCCATGGGGGAATGCATTTAAATAAGGAATGCTTTACCACTTTTCTTTCCAGTGATTTTTTTTGAAATTACTTTGCAAGTGTGTTTGTATTTATTCAATTTTTTGAAATTATTAGTGCTTATCATATTACCAGACAATTAAGTTATTTATTGTAAAACGGATAGAATTACCTTTTTAATCGGTGATATGATTGGCAATATGTAATTTTGCAATACCATATCATTGTTATTAGGCTGATTAAAATTTTAAAGGAATACATTTTACACCTACTTTTTAAAAACTGGTGTAAATTATAACTTTTTCTCAAAATTTATATTACGCATTTTAAAATAAAACATATGTAAAATAAAAAATTGATTTCAAAAGTTATGATTTTTTTTACAAATTTTTTTTTTGAAAATATTGATATAAATGTATTCTTAATAAATATAATTTTTTAATTAGAATAGTTCTCTTGAATAGATTGAGCTAGCGTGATGACATGTTTTAGCAACTACTAAACTACTAAACATTTTATATCAATGTACGCGTGAGCATTCACACATTTTTCTTATTAAATACTTTAAACATTATTGTATTTTGTTGACCAAAAACATTTTTATTTAGACTCTCTATCGTATCGTGTCCTCTTAGCATATGTGTTAATTTATAGTAAAAACTTATTTGACCTAAACTTCAAGGCTAAAACATGTAAAATATTTACAACAGATGTTTAATTTAGAGTAGACAATAACTTGAATAGTCATTGTAAACAAAATTGTTGCAATTCTAATTTTGTATTTATTCTTTTGATTTTCTTTTGCGATAGTCGTTAGATTCCTTATAATATTCTTTATTCTTTTAATTTCTATTATTCATTTTTAAGAACTTTTTTGACATCGACAAGCCGTTGCTCTAGTACTCTTAGAAAAAGTCAATAAGTCAATATTTGTCACATCTGTCTCGTTTTAACTTGCCGGAACTCAATGCATAATATTTGTCTATGCATTTCTTAAGGAATGCTTCCTCCATTAACATTTATAAAAATTAGTTCTTATCTGCCCAACATACAAGGAAAAATATTTGAAATACCGTATATTGATGTAATGTTTTCTAATATAATATACTATTAAGGAGCATCTTATCATCAACTAATTAAATTTTTATAATTTTTATTTTTATTTAATTAATCAAATATTTCAAATACATTTTATTTGTCAATAAGTGTGAAATAATTAAGTAGTTTTAAATTTATATATATATATATATATATATATATATATATATATATATATATATATATATATATATATATATATATATATATATATATATATATATATATATATATATATATATATATATATATATATATATATATATATATATATATATATATATATATATATATATATATATATATATATATATATATATATATATATATATATATATATATAATAATACATTTATATATAAAAGAAATTATATTTTTAAATTTGTATCTTGTTGATAAAGATTCTACATGAAAAATAGGTATATTCACTTTTCTTTTAAAATTGAAATTACTTTGCAAGTTTTTATATTTATTCAATTTCTTTACATTAGTAGCTCTTCTAATATTATTAGACAATTGAGGCTATTTAGAGTAAAACGGCTAGAAATACCATTTTAATTGATGATCTGATTTGCAATATGTAATTTTGCAATATCAGACCCTTTTTATTAGGTTTTTTTAATTATTAAAACAATAAATTTTATGCTATTATTAAAAAAAATGTGTGAAATTATAATTTGTTCTTAAAATCTATTTTAAACATGTTTTTAAAAATCAGATGTAAAATCAAAATTTGTTTTCTAAATCTTAAATTTATACTTTTTTTTTTAAATTTGATATAAACATTAATTTGTTTAGTTTATTTTTTTAGATTTGAACTGCGACCTTGAATTGAATGAGCCGGTTGGATGACATGTTTTAGCAACTAATAAATTATTTACAATTTATATAACTATGTGCGTGTGCGCATGCACACATTTTGTCTACTAAATACTTTAAGTATTATTGTATTTTGCTGACAATTTATTTTTTTAAGATTCGCTATCGCATCGTTTAACTATGTCCTTGTGACATACGTGATACTTTTGAGCAAAATTTTATTTTATCTAAGCTTCAAGACTAACCCATTCAAAGTAATTTTCAAGAAATGTTTAATTTAGATCGGACAACAACATGAATAGTCATGGTAAACAAAGTTGTTGCAATTTTAATTTTGTATTTATTCTTTTGATTTTCTTTTGGGGTAACAATTGATATCCTTATAATATTATTTATTCTTTCAATTTCTATTACTCATATTCAGAGGTTTTATCGACATCAACAAGTCGTTGCTCTGATACTCCAAGAGACAAGTCGTTGCTCTGATACTCCAAGAGAAAGTTAGTGAGTAAACATTTGATTCATCTGTCTCGACTCAACACGCTGAAACTAATTGTATAATATCTGGCTATGAGTTTGAAAATGGAGGCACAGTTCATAACTTGCCATGAAATTCCTTTCATAAGGAATGCTTTACCACTTTTCTTTTCAACGATTTTCTTGAAATTACTTTGCCAGTGTTTATATCTATTCAATTTCTTAAAACTATTGGTGCTTATCATATTATCAGGCAATTGATATTATTTATTGTAATTATTTATTGTAAAAGTGTTAGAATTACCTTTTTACTCGGTGATATGATTGCCAATATGTAATTTTGCAACATCGTTTTAATTTTTAAAGAAATACATTTTACACCTACTTTTTAAAAATTGGAGCAAGTTAAAACTTTTTCTCAAAATCTATTTTACACATTTTTTTAAAAAAATATATGTAAAGTAAAAATTTGTTTTCAAAAATTATGATTTTTAAAAAAAAATTTAAAAATTTAATATATAAATTTATTCTTTTTAAAACTAATTCTTCAATTATAATAGTCTTCCTGAATAGATCGAGCAGGCTGATGACATGTTTTAGCAACTACTAAACTATTTAACATTTCATATCAATCTACGCGTGAGCATTCACACATTTTTTCTACTAAATAAATACTTTAAAAGATTATTGTATTTTTCTGACCAAAATTGTTTTTATTTGGACTCTCTATCGTATTGTTGAACTATGTTCTTTTAGCATATGTGGTAATTTTAAAAATTTCTTTGATCTAAACTTGAACCTAAAACATGAAAAATATTTACAACAAATGTTTAATTTAAAGTAGACAACAACCGGAATAATCATTGTATTCAAAGTTATTGCAATTCTAATTTTGTATTTATGCTTTTGATTTTATTTTGCGATAGTCGTTGGAGTCCTTATAATATTATTTATTCTTTTAATTTCTATTACTCATCTTTAGAGGTTTTATTGACATCGACAAGCCGTTGATATGATACTCTAAGAAAAAGTGAATACGTTAATATTTGACTCATCTTTCTCGCTTTAACACGCCAAAATTCAATGCATAATATTTGTCTCTTAAAGAATGTCTGTTCCATTAACATTTATTAAAATTAGCTCTTATCTTCCCAACTTGCAAGAAAAAATATTTGAGATACTTTATATTAGTGTAATATTTTTAAATATAATGTACAAATATGGAGCATCTTATCATCAACAAAATAAATTTCTATACTTTTTGTTTTTATTTAATTAAACATATATTTCAAATAGTTTTTGTTTGTTAATAATTGTGTAATTATTAAATAGTTTAAGTTTATATATATATATATATATATATATATATATATATATATATATATATATATATATATATATATATATATATATATATATATATATATATATATATATATATATATATATATATATATATATATATATATATATATATATATATATATATATATATATATATATATATATATATATATATATATATATATATATATATATATATATAGATATATATATATATATATATATATATATATATATATATATATATAAAGAAATTATAGTTTTAAATTTGTATCTCATTGATAAAGATTCAAAATGGGAAATAGGTATATTAACTTTTCTTTTAAAATTGAAATTACTTTGCAAGTTTTTAAATCTATTCAATTTCTTGAAAACATGAGTGCTTCTAATATTATAGGACACTTGAGACTATTTAGAATAAAAAATGGTTTAGAAATACCTTTTTAATTGATGATGTGATTTACAATATCAAACCTTGTTATTAGGTATTTTAATTATTAAAGTCATAAATTTTACACTATTTTTATAAAAAAATGGTGTAAAATTATAATTTGTTCTCAAAATCTGTTTTACACATGTTTTTAAAAGTCAAATGCAAAATAAAAATTAGTTTTCAAAATTCATAATTTTATACAATTTTTTTTTAATTTGATATAAAATTTAATTTTTTTAGCTAGTTTTTTAAATTAGAATATGCCCTTGAATTGAATGAGCAGGTTTAATGACAACTTTTAGCAATTACTAAACTATTTACCATTTATATAACAATGTGGTGTGCATACATTAAATATTATCGTATTTTGCTGAACAATTTTTTTTCTTCAGATTCTCTATCGTATCGTTGAACTATGTCCTTGTGACATATGTGGTAGTTTTGAGCAAACTCTTATTTTATCTAATCTTCTAGACTAACATATGCAAAGTATTTTTCAACAAATGTTCAATTTAGAGCAGACAACAACATGAACAGTCATTGTAATCAAACTTGTTGTAATTCTAATTTTGTATTTATGCATCTGATTTTCTTTTGCGATAGCAATTGAAATCCTTATAATATTATTTGTTCTTTTAATTTCTACCACTCATCTTTGGAGGGTTTGTCTCCATCGACTAGTCATTATTCTGATACTCCAAGAGAGAGTTTGTAAGTCAACATTTGATTCATCTGTTTCAAATCAACACGCAGAAACTCATTATATAATATGTAGTTATAGGTTTGAAAATGGAGGCACAGTTCATAACTTGCCATGGGGAATGCATTTCATAAGGAATGCTTTACCACTTTTCTTTTCAATGATTTTTTTTTTAAATTACTTTGCAAGTGTGTTTGTATCTATTCAATTTTTTGAAATTATTAGTGCTTATCATATTATCAGACAGTTGAGTTATTTATTGTAAAACGGTTAGAATTACCTTTTTAATCGGTGATATGATTGGCAATATGTAATTTTGCAATACCATATCCTTGTTATTAGACTGATTAAAATTTTAAAGGAATACATTTTACACCTACTTTTTAAAAACTGGTGTAAATTATAACTTGTTCTCAAAATTTATATTACGCATTTTAAAATAAAACATATGTAAAATAAAAAATTGATTTCAAAAGTTATGATTTTTTTTACAATTTTTTTTTAAAAATATTGATATAAATGTATTCTTAATAAACATAATTTTTTAATTAGAATAGTTCTCTTGAATAGATTGAGATAGCGTGATGACACGTTTTAGCAACTACAAAACTATTTAACATTTTATATCAATGTACGCGTGAGCATTCACACATTTTTTTTATTAAATACTTTAAACATTATTGTATTTTGTTGACCAAAAACGTTTTTATTTAGACTCTCTATCGTATCGTGTCCTCTTAGCATATGTGGTAATTTATAGTAAAAACTTATTTGATCTAAACTTCAAGGCTAAAACATGTAAAATATTTACAACAGATGTTTAATTTAGAGTAGACAATAACCTGAATAGTATTGTAAACAA